>ML677348.1:26069893-26082388 GCA_007922305.1 Dermatemys mawii | reverse complement strand
ATAGATAGATAGATAGATAGATAGATAGATAGATAGATAGATAGATAGATAGATATGATTTCAGTTTCATTTCTGAAATGTAGACAGGATGGGATGTGGCAACTGTTTAATTATGGAGATCAGCATCATGCTACTGCTTAGGATAGGTAAAGAAAAATACATTTATCCATTTGTAACTGCAAGTGGATGTAATTAACTATATATAATTACCAAAAATGAAATTTGGCCAGGGAAGCAACACGAACATCTATATTCCTGGGAATGTATCATGGACAGCGTTCTTAATGACTACAAGTGTTCAGGACCTTTGTCTCACATCTCATCCAGAAGAACACAACTCCAATATCACAATGCTTCAAGAACCATCATGGAACATTTTTGTAGTACTAGCCTTTAGAGGAAATGAGTGCCACCTCTTAAAATACCAACATCATTTTCTGCGGCAATATGATTTTCCTTGGAAAACTATTTCATAAGTACCTATCAAGCCTGTTCATTGTTAGATGGCGAGGAATGACCAGAACACAATTCAAACTGCTGTGGTTGAACATCTTGTAATGTTGGAATGACAATATTATCACTGATTTATAACTAAGAATATTTTTGGTTCCTTCAACTACTTTTTGACAAACTATGACAGTCATTTTTTTTTAGGCTAAGTGCTTCATTTCATACGCCTTCATCTGCTAACAATTTTTTTTTGAGGGGGGATGAAAATGAGATTTTGTGGAGAGGGGTAGGAAAGAGGGATTCTGTGAGAGAGCAAGGAGTATTTGTAAACATTTCATGTGACTGGAAAATGAAGCAGGGGAGGTTGCTGTGCAACTTTCTGGGTTATTGTCAGCATTTCAAGTGGCTGCCATTATTCAGGACATTAACAAAGTAGTTATCCACTTTGATGTCTATTAATTTGGGGGAACTTAGTATACATCCATATTCACGCTGGATAATTAAAGCAGTTTTAATAAAAAAAAAAGACAAACCATATGGAAACAATGAGTCTTCTTCATCTGCAGTCTTTTTATGCATACTAGATCATGGTTTCAGTGACAATGATGGCTTGTGGGTAGAGATTCTATACAGAAAAGTTCTCCCAGAGTCATTGTGCAGAGCTGACAAAATGTTTTATCTGACCAGCTGTACATTTGCAATTGAAGGGAATTTAAGGTAGACCCACAGATTTAAGCAAATTACATTAAGTTATGTAAGTATTGCAAGTTAGAGTTCAATGTCACTATTCATGTACCCAGAAAAAGGCCCATGAATGCTTTCAGGGCATTCTTCATTTGCTTTTTTAAAATATAATTATCACAAGTTCATATAACCAGAAAGGTAACTACATGGGTGAATTACTTAAATTATAAGTATTTTGGTGTTTTTCTTTATACATATGCTATTAGAATCCAAGGTATATTAACTTCATTAGACCAGCTCCTCAGCTGGTATGAACAATGTAGCCCCACTGACTTCAATGGCACTATGCTGGTTTATACCAGCTGAGAATCTGTCTCAGTGCATTTTCTGGGTTATTCTCATTTAGGTAATGAATTTTCAGATTATGCTAGTGGATAGGACACGGGACTGGAACTCAGAAAACATTCCCAGCTCTGAAACTGACTTGCCTGACCTTGGACAAATCCTTTCACCACTCTCTTTTCCCTCCAGCCCCTTTTCTGTCTTGTCTGTTAAGATTTTAACTCTTTTGGGGCAGGAACTTTCTCTCACTATGTGTTTGTTCGGCACCTAACACAGTGGAGCCCCAATCCCCGGTGAAGTCAGTGGAATTACTCTTTGTCTAAAATGTAGGAAAGGATCTCAATACAATACTTTTTTGCTGAAGGGAAAAAAAGACAAAGGGCCATTGTGGCAGGGTGGCTACCCCGCTCCTAAAATAAAAGGGGTAAAATAGTTCATGTGGAGGGGCTGTTGCTGGGAGAAAGCAGCAAGACTGGGCTGATTGGAGAAGCAGCCACAGCTGGGCAACGCCCCAGTCAGGCCACAGCGGACCCTTATAAAAGGGCTGAGAAGCAGGAGCTAGGAGTCTCTCTCCAGACTGGGAGGGAGCAGGGCCTGGTTGCCTGTGGGACACGGTACCTGAGGTGGAGCAGCACTGGGGGAATAGGCAAGGGAGCTGGGGAGCTCCAGCCTAGCAACTTCCCAGGCTGCAGGTCTGAAGTGAGGCCTAAGGAGGGTACTGGTGGTGAGGCAGAGGCAGCTGGTCCAAACCCCCTCCCCTTGTGTATGACTTGTGGCTTTTACACTTCAGTCTGCCCCAGGGGGCTTGATGATGACTGGCAGTAGCCCTAGACTGAGGCATGGTGGGGATTAGAGGGTGGGGGTTCTCCAGGGAGGGGAGACCTAGAGGCAGAGTGTGGGGATATTGCCAGGGGGCAGCACCCCAGGTAAGAGGGCACCAGGGCCTGAGAGGAAAACGGGAGCCAGCGGACAGTAAGACACCAGCCTGCAGAGAGCTCTCCGGCTGGAAAGGAGCTAATTCCCGGATGGCCAGCAGCAGGCGCCTCAGGGGTGAGTCGTTGCGCCATGACAGCCAGATTGTTTCTGCTTTAAGCAGGTCTGGAGTGGCCTTCCTCTCTACTTGTGTGTGCAAATAATGTTCAGGAACCACTTAGGGGAGCATAAGTACTGATCCCTTTCTATTCTCCCTTGGATTCACAGATGGCCCATTGCTCCCCCACCCATGTACCAATCAGCAGAGCTGGCTGGCTGAATGTGGGGAGTATGCTATGCCTATTAAAGGGGTGTGGCAGCTGGCGATCTGCTCTTGTATGTCTGGGAAATATGTGAATTCTTCTTGTCTTTGAGCACTTCCCCTTGGGTAGATCATCTCTGAACTCAATCCCTTCCCCACTTTCCATGCTGCCCCTTTACATGAGTGAAGTCTTATTTCTATTATCAAAATCCTCATAAGGTGTATACTGAAAGCAAATTGAATGGAGATGCTAGAGAACTGCATTGTTCCATTTTATTGATGGATCAATGTATAAAACAGGGACCATTTTTCAAAAGCGGATACCTTAATAGAACAATCATAGGCACTAAAATTTGCATTTAGGCACAGAAAATCTTTCTTAATTTTTCTGTTCAGAAAATGCCCATTTCAGCAATCTGACTTTTCAAGTGAGGTATTTAGCTATATAATAAGGTGGCTCATTTGTAAAAATAGTCCTGCTTTGAGCAGGAGGTTGGACTAAATGACCTCCTGAGATCCCTTTGAATCTTGGTATTCTATGATTCTATGATTCTATTCTATGATCTAGTTTCCATTGTCTTTTTCAGAATATACAGGATTAATACACAAGAGCATGACAAACATTCAAATGCATTGGAAAAGTCCCATCAAGTGATGTCATATTTATGTAGTTCAGCCTAATCAAATGTTATTTAAATTACTATAAATCAGAACAAAATTATATGTTAGTTATTCAAAAGATTATGGACAATGGTATTGTAGTACAATGTAATTGATAGTTGAGAAGAAAATCACTATTGCAATCACACTGAAATTATCCAGTCCCATAATTCTTCATACAAAAAGTGGAACTGTAAGAGTATAATGAAATAGTAAATCATAATTGCAACCTAAAAGTTTAAGCTTCCGATCTGGTTTTGATAAACGTGTTATTAAAAGAACAAAGGAACAAAATTAATGGTCACCCAAGAGTCACCGAGGTGTAATATATCAGGGAATAACTATAGAGCCCATTACATCTAGTCAGATTCAAAGCATCAGGCATACAGTATGAGAAGAATAATAAAAATAACAAAAGTGCTTCCTTTTCTCCTGGCATTTTTGGTGTGCATTTGTGGCCCATGAACAGACAATCACTAACATTAGCCACAGTCAGATGTAATAGTAGTACCCAGAACACAGAAAGATTCTATATACATTTCCTCATCTTACAATAAGAGATATGTAGTTTCTGATCTGCAGTGATCGAGTCACACCATCTTGGATATCTCCAAGAAAAAAAAGCCATTCCTAAGAAGCTATGTGATGATTTTATTATGTTCAGAGATGGACAAAACCAAAACCAAATCCAAATCCAAAACCAGGTTAATTTTATGCAAATTCCCAAAGTTCAGTGCAGCTTAAATTATAAAAAGACACTATAGATGATGTCTGCCTGATCTTGCAGTCTTTGATAGGCAAAATTATCCCTAATGGCGATGGGAGTTTTGCCATTTTAAGAACTGAAAAATGACAAGATCTTGTGGAAACAGCTACTACCCTAGAAAGACCGTTTTATCTTCCATGTGTGAGTTATATTCTTCTTATACTGCATAACAGACTGAATATATCTGATCCTGATTTACAGCTCTAAGGAAAATGTGATTGTATTAACTGTCATAGATATACAGCGATACTGTTAATGTTAGACGCATGCAGTTGTATACATATTTTTGCATCCAGCCTTTATGCATACGTATCTGCCATATGTGCACCTACCAGGCCAGAATGTATGCACAAATGCCCAATTTGTGTGAACTCACAAGGTAACTATATGCATGAATTAGGCACATTGCAGTATGTCTGCACAAGGGTACAAGCTTAACTTTGAAAAGCTGACTCATGAATTTAGTAAGCATTGTGGGGGAAGGATAGATCTTTGAGGGTCTAGTTTTCACTTTGTAATTTAAATACAGATATGATCTGTAGTGTTGATGAAAGAACTCTACAGTATAAACGAAAATATTAACTTACTTTGGTTTATTAGACACTTTCACATCCACAAATACATTTAATTGCAGGTGAGAGAGACTTTTCCTTGTGCTTTGGCTATCAGTGCTAATAATCACTGCACATAAATGAATGTTCCTAGCAGACTGGAAAAGACAGATTCATACATCAAGAACCTTGAGATAAAGTTGATGGTGGGAAGTTCTTTAGACTACAAAAAATACTTACTACTATGGAAACATTGCTTTTGAAATCAATTGAGGGAAGGGACAGCATTCTGTTTTATTCCTAATAACCTTTTTTGTTTGCTTTATTCTCTCTTTAGATAAAGAAAATGAGGAATACTTGTGGCACCTTAGAGACAAACCAATTTATTTCAGCACAAGCTTTTGTGGGGTATAGCCCACTTCATCAGATACATAGAATGGAACACACAGAAGTAAGATGCATTTATATACACAGAAAGCATAAAAAGTTGGAAATTACCATAACAACTCTAAGAAAGTGTTTAATTTGGATGAGCCATTATCACAGGAGAAAAAAAACCTTTTGTAGATGATAGAGAGTCATACCTGTAGGTAAAAACAACGAGGAGTCCTTGTGGCACCTTAGAAACTAACAATTGTATTTGTTAGTCTCTAAGGTGCCACAAGGACTCCTCGTTGTTTTTGCTGATATCGACTAAAACAGCTACCACTCTGAAACCTGTCACCATACTCAAAGGTGATTATATTGGAATAATTGATAGGCCATATTCAGTCTGGCTCTTTGTGTTTTGCTTTTTTAACAAAAATAGTCAGCTGAGAACATTTGCTACATTTTAGGCATAACTATCTCCAGAAGTAGTGCAGATGGCCCCACTCCACGGTGTTCATATTTGTGAATGTTTTGATCTAGAGTTTTGGGGCAGGCCCATCTCTAATACATAGGGTAAAGATGACACATTTAGTGATACTGTATGTAAGTCTGGGGGGAGAGAAATAAAAAAGAAAGGTTCCAGTTCTTGATAGCATCAGTTTGCACAACAAAATGAGTCTCTTCCATATAGATGGGAATGGTATTATTCTTTTTCTAATGTGGCTTGAGAAATAACCTTGGCTAAATTAAGGGCTTGATATTGCAATGATGTATACACATATCCACCATTATGCTTTAATATAAGGCATATATAACTCCCAGTACGATGGTGTAACTCGTCAATAAGAATTTTGCTTATGTTTGGGAAAAATATGAAATATAATATTTAAATTTTACATTCACATCTTTATTGCCATAGGAATGGACAGAAGATTTCATTTGTTTTCATGTTCGAAATCATTGTTCTTTCATTTAAAGATTTTGTATATAAATTACACAGATAAAAGGATTTATTTGTAGTGTTAAAAATACAGATCAAAAGTATCTAATTTAAATGCTGCTCTACAGTCAACTGAGAAGAGAAGGCAAACTTTACAAAATCTACACTGCAGGAAATGAATAATAACTTAGCACGGGGTACTTAAGCTTATGGATAGCAGAATACATCATAATATAGAAACTGAAAAAGTACTATTGAGAATAGGAAGAATTAAAAATGAGAAAAAATATACAGCAGTATTTTGTTCAACAGCATTGAACTGTCAGTTTTAAATATTTAGTATTTATTCTTGCTTAATTATCATTCTTCCCAGATGTGGAATTTATACTGTGCTGAAGTATGTTCTACAGAAGTAGTGCTGCTGCTAGCAACGTGCATGATATTGTCTGTCAGTCATTTTATTAAGCACCTACCACCTTGAGTTTTATCACAGTAGACAGCATACAAATAAAAGAATTTTAGGAACTTTCAAAACATTATTTTATTCATTTTTATAGCACTGATCTTCATAGCAGCTAAATACTTTGGTTTAAAACATTAAAAACATATAAACTGCATGTGCCACTTGCAATCGTTAACATAAATACAGTTAACGTTACTGCTACTGCAGCTGTCACCATCAAGTACTAGCAGAAGGCTGGCTGTTGGAGAATGTATCTGCACCCCAGCTAGCAAACCCAAGACACACTATTAACGAAACAATAAATGAAATCATTAAGTTTTACATCTTGTCCTGAGTCAACCAGACTCTGTCTCCAGTGGACCATGAAGGGTAGCAAATTCCAAAGGCAGGGGAATCCCTCAGAGAAATCTTTGAGCTGAGCCTCCAGTTCTGACATCCGGCAAATACATTAGGAGCTATAGAGGGAACGTCTATTTCTCAAATGGCTTGGTTCCAAACCACAAAAAAGCTTTAGAGATTATCACCAACAACCCAAGTTATACCTGTAAGTGAGGAAGAAGCCACAACAGAGGGTTGGGCATCAGTACTATGGGCTTGTGATATCTCACTCAGAAGACAGGCAACTTTATTTAAACTGGCTTGCTTTGTCTACCCGAAGCAGAGTACGTTACTGTAGTCTAGACTGGAGGAGACAATGTTTGGGTGTAGATCACAAAGCCTGAGTTGGAGTGATATGATTGCAGTATCTTCCTCAGCATTTACAGCAAAATCATGATGAGGCCCCATTGCTACTTAAGAATCTAGAAGCATTGCTGGATCCAACCTGGGCCTGAAGCTACAAATCTTTTTTGGCAGAAATTCAACATATACCATCTAGAGACAGTGTAGACAGTACCACTGTTTCAAGAAGGTATCACTTCCATCGTATCCAGCATCCAGCTCACCTTCATCTACATACCATCTAGAGACAGTGTAGACAGTACCACTGTTTCAGGAAGGTATCACTTCCATCGTATCCAGCATCCAGCTCACCTTCATCTACATCCTGTTTCAGTATATTTCCTGGGGCAGTATGAGACTGTAAAAATAGTCATAAATATGTATCTCATCTGTGTGCTGGGATGCAGCCCACAACTACTCAAAATCTTCACTTGTGGCTTTAATTCATATTGAATTGGAGGACAAGATGGAAACTTGTGGGACTCCATAGGTTTTTCAATTGTAAAAGAGTGAAAGAAAAGAAAACAATTAATTTAGGAAAATGCAAGTCATGATCTGGGAAGTGCTGGGGTAGTATTCTACTTACAGAGTCTCTAAGTCTATCACTCTGAATCATGTCAAGTTCTTAATTCTCATCTTGTTTGAGTAGTCTCATTGTAATCCGTAGGGTTACTCACCAGAATAAAAAACAATGCAACATGAATAAAAGCCCAGATATAATAATTCTTGCAAGATTTCCAGTTTCAATCCAAATTCTATTGTACTTCATAATCAGCACACCCTGTTAATATGGTGGTTCCCAAACATTTCCTATCATCCCCACGCTTACCACTAATGGAATTTGTCCACCCTCCCCCTTCCCCATTACTGCATAGTTGGCTCAGCAGAGGATCTTAGACTGATGACAAAGGTGGGGGTAGAACTTGAGGATGGGGGAGGAGCTGGAGCCAGAGATGGAGCTGGTCTTGGGGCAGAGAGGGAAGAGCTAGGCTAGGGGTGGAGCAGGAGGAGGAGTGGAACTGTGACTAGGGTCAGAGAAAGAGAGAGAGAGAGAGAGAGAGAGAGAGAGAGATTTAATAACCTACAACTCCATCAGCACCATGGGGAAGAATAAGATTTAGACCACTCCTGAGAAGGAGTCTCAGCTGCCAGTAGTAGGCTATCTTATTCTCCCCAACCCAAATCCAAACATAACACTTGCTAGATACGGATGAGCTGAGTCCTGAGTTTTAGGACCCATGCACATTCCTAATAATAATGTTCACCAAAGTGTAGATCTGAAATTCTTTAGCTTCCAGTGATGACCTTCATGAATACAGTTATGCTACAGGATTTACTCTGTAAAAAAGATGGCAAAATATTCCTCCAAGCTTGCTGTCTGACTGAATATATAATATTTACCAGAATGTTAGAATGTCATAGGGAGAATGTCATAGGGAGAATGTCAGGGGAAACGAGCTAGAAATACACACAAGGACACACATAATTATGACTGAGAATAAAACATTTTTATGTGATTTTTACACTTGATTCCCTCCTCCTTCACCCTTTCCAATTAGCTCCCTTCTATAACTTCCCTTATGGCTCTTGGCCTCTGGCTGAGCTGATATCTGGAAGAATTCCTCTGAGGCCAAGGCTAATATTGCTCTCAGGATTGCCCAGCAGTACTTTTTTCTGTGAGAATTGTGGCTGGAATTCCCCTTGCACATCAACTCCACAATTACATTGAGTAGCCCAGAAAGTGAGAGTGTGTCCATATTCATTTTCCTTAATGTGGAAGGAGTCAGCCCTTCCCTGCTTCACTGTTCCTTTTCACAAGGTCAATGCAACATGTTATTCTGATACATGATTATGTAATCACTACTAAAGATTTGTAACTTTTTATTCTGAAATGGTATGGTAACTAAACTCCACAGTGTTATAGGTTTTACAAGTAAAACAAAACTCTCTGTAATAGTGACATGTAGTATTAATCCATGTCTGCTGTCTCTTACCATGAATCTGTTGAATGCTTTAAATATGAGGCCCCTGTTCCACCTCCTTTGTGTGTCAATGAGGCATATGAATGGTAAGAGCAATGTTAATTGGCCCAACCTGCAGGGGTGCTGAGCATGGGAATTGAGAGTTCTCAGCTCCATGCGGGCTCTGGCTCAAAGTGAGTAAAAAAACAATGAGGAGGTTAACAGTTTTCTGATATAATATTCTCTACGTACCATTTTTGTCCCATTTGAAAAGCTGTCTCCACGTATAATGATAAAATGCAGAATTACTCAGTGTCTTGAAATATTCTGCTGCAAACAGTGAATTCATTAATAAAGGGATGTGCAAATAATTAAATACATAAAATAAAAGAGCATCTTCTTGTTCCTCAAGTTTCAATTATCCCATGGACTCATGGTAAAAAGAATACCACCTAGGACAATTCCTTATTTAGTTTCATTGTAGAAGTTCATTATAGACTGGGGAATGAAATGCAGATGAAAGGGATTTGCAGGTGAAAAATATTTCTCTTGTCTCAGAAATTTCTAATAAAGTCCTACTGCATATTGTACACCTTTAGCACACAAGGCTTGTGAGTGTTAGGATGAGAAAAAAATCAAGTAGCCATTATCATTACCATCATCATCATCATTCATCAGCTACATATCACAGATTTGTGCATATACTGTACTAAAAGAAAAGGGGGAAAGAGGAAAAAGAAAAGACCCCGATTAATTCTAGATTGCTGAATAATATTAACCAACCAGTAGACTAGCTCACTGAATGATCTCTTAAAGGAGATTACAACTCATCATCAACTCTGTCATTAGTGTAATCAGGATAATCACATTACATTTGCTCTTCATTTATAGAGATTTTTGAAGGAAAGGTTATAAAGAAATCCTTCTGTGAGAATTTCTCTATCCCCATGGAGCCACAATATGTCACCAGCCATAAGTCAGAACACTACTAATATGGACAAGACACAAAGACTGTCTGATTAGCCTGTACTACATACTACCTTCTTCCAAATGAACAGTATTCCAAGGGGACCATCAAAGATGTTGTTGAGCATGGAGATTTTGTGTGAATTCCCTTCTAAGGCAGTCCAGACAGAATTATTTTTATAGTTTATTCCTAAGGAGGCCCTTGTAGTAAAATCATTATCTTTACCATTTGTTGTCTACCAGGAGGCTCAAAAATACCTGTTTATAATTTTCCCATAATCCTTGCTGGAATGCAAATGAGAGCTGTCATAAGTGTGAAGTAGCCTAGATGAACAGAGAGAGACCCAGAGAGAAACTGAAACTTAAAATCCTTTGTCTCCTGAGGAATTTCTCATTGGTCAGTTGTCCACCTCTCAGGTTACCTTTAGCTTAACCCCTTACAGGTAAACACTAATTCTAGGCTACTTCACACTTATGACAAGAGCTGTGAGCCAGTGGAACTTTGCTGGAGACATGCTGGGCTGAGCGTTAGTACTGCTATTTTCCAGTAATGATAGTTCTTTAACCTTCATGACAAGCCCTAGTAAGCGGGGGGGTGGGGGGGGTAAGGGGGAAGAAAGGGTGGCAGGGAGTGATGAGTAGAGGGGAAGTCATTGCAGCTGACTTCAAATTTGATTAGAGACCAAATGATTCCGAAACTAAACTCTAGGTGGGCAAATTCACATCCAAACTGTAGGGAGAAAAATGATATTTAAAGGAAGATGTTCACATGCTGTTACTTTGCTTGTTGGCTTAGTATTATCATCACAAATCACAATGTTTCTACGTATATTGAAAGGGAAAATACTTATGCAGAACTGGGCCATTTCAGAGTACCAGAAGCGGAGTTATGTGAAGGATAATAAGATAACTACACACTCTACTCAAAGGAAAATCATATACCAAGCTTGGTGTATCCTTCATGCCAAAAAGATACAAGAGAAGTTAGAAACAATGCATTATTAATGCCCTCTCAGCTCTTCAACTCTCTCTCTCTCTCTTTCTCTCTGGAAATTACTTTTATTCATCTCTTTGAAAGCTTCCAACATCTAAATAAACACCTTTTAAAAAAAAACACCTTATCTATCAGTGCATCTGCACTACAATATATTATCTTGGACATCTGAATGTAGCACAGTATTAGACACTGACATTTGTTGATGATTTTATGGGCATGTCATCAGTTAAGGCTGATCAATAATTTCATCAGATTTGTCTGGAATACTTAAAAAAAGAGATGAGCATAAAATTCCTGAGTACTGATTACAAGCCTGTACTAATAAGAAAAGCCAAGCACAGCACTTTAGATAATGCGTCTTCTTTAGATACTGCTGTCTCTAAATGTCTTTTTTTATTTCAGTTAAACACGATGGGCCAAATTCAGCAGGTATGAATTTCGTCCAATAACATCATAGTTAGGACATTAAGTGGACTATTTTGGCTTCCTTGTTGGCATATATTTGGTACACGAAACCACACAGTACAAAGATTCCCCAGGCCTACACTGAGGTGAGTTGTACTAGTATCATTGATTTATTAATTTGCCCTCAAATAAGAACTGAATGCAAAAGATTCTATTTTTGTTTTATTATTCTGGTGGGTGGAAACAAACCACTGCATTTAAAGAAGAAAAATCCTTTTCTAAGGTTAAAACATGCATTGAATATTGTCAAGAGGGCAAGAGATAGAAACCTGGCAGCAGCCATAAATGGCTTAGCTCCATCATCCCAGAATTAATGTAAACTACACATAGTAGAGACCTTCCCAAGGTGAAATAAAACCAGCACAATTATTGTGCTCATTTAGATTTTCATGTACATGTACATTTGAATCCTGTGACAAAATAATATCAGGACTCATGCCAACAGAGATATCTATAAATGTTTCATTTCAGGTTGAACAAACAATAAATCTCCCAGTTAGTCAGGTGGGTGTGGGTGTCAGGAGCTGTGGAAGGAAGTTATGCTGTTGGTGAGACTGAGTGTTGGACAACATATCATACAGAAGGAAGGAGGCCCTGAGGTAAGGGTGAAGTGGAGTTTGAAGAAGCGGGGACTGCTGTGGGGAAGTAGCCCAGGGAATTGTATTGTGTTTTGTGCCTAAAAGGTCAGCCATCTTAGCTGATACTATTAGGGTCCCTGGGCTGGAGTCCGGAGTAGAGGGCGGGCCCGGGCTCCCCCCTTTTTCCATCTTCCATACTGGCCTGTGATGAAGGTAACTCACTAGGTGGTGACTCTTGCCAATTATACTGAGAAAGGGAGGTCACTCTGGGGCCTAGATGAGTTTCTGAGGCCCCTAAATCTGCCAGGAAGCGCAGGACCCACAAGTACAGACTTGGAGCTTTGTCACA
>ML677348.1:25965015-26069793 GCA_007922305.1 Dermatemys mawii | reverse complement strand
ATATATATATATGCCAGGTATTGGAAAACTGGCCCAGCCCACCAGAGTAAGCCCTCTGGCATGCTGGGCCAGTTTGTTTACCTGCCGCATCCGCAGGTTCGGCTGATTGCGGTTCCCACTGGCTGCGGTTTGCCGGTCCAGGCCAATGGGGGCTGTGGGAAGTGGCAGCCAGCACATCTCTTGCCGCCGCAACTTCCTGCAGCCCCCATTGGCCTGAACCGGCAAACCGTGGCCAGTGGGAACCGCAATTGGCCGAACCTGTGGACACGACAGGTAAACAAAGCAGCCCATCCTGCCTCGGGGATTACCCTGATGGGCTTCATGGAAGAGGTTGCCGATCCCTGGTATATACATAAGAAGCCCTTGAGTAATTCCACCGTGATTTCAACAATTTCCACGCCACCATCAACCTCAGCCTGGACCAATCCACACAAGCCGTCCATTTCCTAGACATAAATGTGCTAATAAATTATGAGCACATACACACCACCCTATAACGGAAAACTACTGACTGCTAGACTTACCTACATGCCTCCAGCTTCCATCCAGGACACACCACTCGATCCATTGTCTACAGCCAAGCTCTAAGATACAACCGCATTTGCTCCAATCCCTCAGACAGAGACAAACACCTACAAGATCTCTATCAAGCATTCTTAAAACTACAATACCCACGTGGGGAAGTGAAAAAACAGATAGACAGAGCCAGAAGAGTACCCAGAAGCCGCCTACTACAGGACAGGCCCAACAAAGACAAAAACAGAACATCATTAGCTGTCACCTTCAGCCCCCAACTTAAATCTCTCCAACGCATTATCAAAGATCTACAACCTATTCTGAAAGATGATCCCTCACTCTCACAGATCTTGGGAGACAGACCAGTCCTCACTTCCAGACAGCCCCCCAACCTGAAACAATTACTTACCAGCAACCGCACACCACGCAACAAAAACACTAACCCAGGTACCTATCCTTGTAACAAAGCCCGATGCCAACTCTGTCCTTATATCCATTCAACTGACACCATCATAGGACCTAATCACATCAGCCACACCAACCGAGGCTCATTCATCTGCACATCGATCAATGTGATATATGCCATCATGTGCCAGCAATGCCCCTCTGCTAGGTACATTGGCCAAACAAGCCAGTCTCTATGCAAAAGAATAAATGGACAGAAATCTGACATCAGGAATCATAACATTCAAAAACCAGTAGGAGAACACTTCAACCTCTCTGACCATTCCATTAAAGACTTGATGGTGTCAATTTTGAAACAGAAAAATTTCCAAAACAGACTCCAGTGAGAAACTGAGGAACAGGAATTAATTTTCAAATTGGACACAATAAACCAAGGGCTAAATAGGACATGTGAATGGTTCTCTCATTACACTAATTGATTGCATTTCTCTAGTTAATATACCTTCAATAGTTGTTATCTCCTGTCAGACACAGAAATCCATTTCAAAAGGTCTTTTTTTCTCCTGCTGATAATGGCCCATCCAAATTAAACAGCCTCTTAGAACTGGTATGCTAATGTACAACTTTTTTTTTTTTTTTTTTTTTTTGCTTTCTATGTATATAAATATATCTTACTTCTGTTCCATTCCATGCATCCAATGAAGTGGGCTATAGCCCATGAAAGCTTATGCTGAAATAAACTGGTTAGTCTCTAAGGTGCTACAAAGTCTTCCTCGTCTTATTTACGGATACAGACTAACACAGCTGCTAGTCTTAAACATTTCTCTCAGTGTGCTTCAGAGCACTTAGTTAACTAACACATATTGTGGGCCAAATTTCACACTACTTAATCAGGAAAAACAGCTATTTGTTCAAATGAAAGTTTTGCCCAAGTCAAAATATCAGGAACAGGTAAACACTACTTTGCCTAAACACACAAGATTTAAGATGTACTTTGAACTTTTTGCTCTAAACGGCTCTTGTTTTGTGATTTCAAGACACTTTACTTTTAATATTAATTAAGAAAATGATGTAACATCCACCAAACTCAACAGATGTGTCTTTATTAACTTCATTGTTATCTAGATCAGATTCAATCTTGATCATTTCTTAAATATTTTTTAAATAAAATCAAACCAATTTCAAAATCTTAAATAATTTAAATTAAAAAAAATATATTTTTACTTTTTCATTTTTTTCCCAGTATGAACAATTAACAACATCTGAGTTCATAAAACATTTTGGTGTCACTGAATCTGCATCTTTTACTAAAAAAAAAAAAAAAAAAAATGGCTGAAACATTTCACTCAGCTCTAAAATCAATGTCTGATGGTTGCAGCGGGGAATATGCCTTTCTCTATGTTCAGTCAGTATGTGGAGTACACAGTTTGCATTCAGTAAACTATGAATACTAAACCAAAATAGCACTCATGATGACCTAGTGCTTCTCCTGTTAGTCTGTTGCATCCACCTGTTGTCTTTCCTCTGGTATTTAGATTATAAACTTTTAGGGAAGGTAATTTCTCTTTATGTGTTTGCATAGCATAATGCTTAGAATCATGGGAACTGATCTATGACTGGGTCCTTTGGCATTAATAACATATTAATAAATAAGCAATAATAACATCATTGGGCAAATATGAAAATAGAGTAGTACATTACCTGTTACAACTTTACCTGTTCACTTGAAATTCTCTGACAGTAATGGGTACTACACAGGGCATATGCGTCAAAATCCATTTCTAAATTATACTAAGTATTCACTTAAAAAAAAAAAAAAAACTATGACAAATGTCTCCAAAAGTTTGTATGCAAAATACTTTTTAACACTTTTTATGAATACTTTTTATACTTTTTTTTTTACTTTTTTACAAAATATTTTTTAAGTTTCAGGCTTTCCTCCACTTTCTCCCCAAAATATTTTAATGTTTTTTTACTTTAAAAAAATCCAAACACTTTTTTTTAAAAAAAGTGTGTCAAACACCTTTTCTGGGATAAGACATTTTTATCTGTAAGGCCTGAGTAAATTTTAGAAGCAGAAAAATAAGAGTCTGAAAATTCTGTCAAGCATTAACTCCTGGAATAAAGTAGTTTTGTGCATTTTTCCTATCATGGATAACGTGCTTTACAACTGAACAGCTGTAGATACCCTAGTCCCAGTATTGGGATGTTAGCCAAACTAAACAACAAAAATAAATTCCTTTTAAGAAACATTTAATGTAATCAACAAAATATTCATTGGCAACTATGCAATCTGGTTTGAGATAGCCCACTTGTCTTATGATATTTATAAGTTATGTGTTTTTCTAATAATTTTTGCTGTTCATTGTTGACAATGCTTTTTCTTATTACTTATAAGGAGATTACAACAAATTGGTATGTGCAATGGGTTCACAGTAGAAATGACCTCCTGTAGATATATTTGTAAATGTTAGCATGTGCTGCTATTGTTTACTGGTATGTCTTTTCTTTTTTTGTTATTAGAGGTTATGTAAATGTAGTGCTTGTGAAAGTTTCCAGACTTACATCCCTGGATACTGCAGACTCTTTTGTGTGTGCAAGGACAGATACATCCTGGGCAGTGGTAAGGTCTGCTCATCCACACCACCGTGCCAATGTGTCTTGACCTTCTGAATGAGATGAAAAAGTAGTTCATTGCTAATTTGCTCCTTCCTGGTTCAAGACTGTAATCCTGTTTAAAGGCTACTTCTTAAAGGACTAGTCACTACATTCCTGTCATATACCATAACCCCCAAATCTTTTTCAAAGTAATGGATTTCCAGGATAGAGTCCTCCATCGTGTATATATGGCCTACATTCTTTTCTCCTAGATATATACATATGTTTGCTTGATCCCAGTTTATCAAGAGATCCAGATCACTCCGCATCAGTGACCAGTCCACTTCAGTGTTTACCATTCCCCACAATTTTTGTGTCATCTGCAAACTTTATCAGTGATGATTTTATGTTTCCCTCAAGGTCATTAATAAATATGTTTCAATAGTATAATCTTCCCAGCAAGCCAATAATGTCACTGAAGATGATGTTCAGAAAATAAAATGTTTATATTGTATTTTGGATTCGAATTTCTTAGGAATAATAAAACAGTCATACAACTTTATAAAATTCTTTGCTTGCCTGAGAGTTTTTAGTGTTTGCCAGACACTTGACATTGCTTCAGTTCTGTCAGTTTTTTGAAGTTTAGCCTCACTGACTGAGCAGTTGAAACCTTCAAGATTGCAGCAACATGTGCATCACATAGTTTTGTTTGGTATTTTGATTTGTTTATATTAATTGCAGAAAAAAGTGATACTGCCTCCAGGGCTGATCCTGCACGGCAACTAATGATGCTGCCTCCATGGCTGACCCTGCCCGGCGACTAGTGATTCTATCTCTGTCCCTGTCCCCCAGCCAATGGGAGCTGCGGGGGGGGGGGGGCAGCGCCTGCAGCAGACAGAGCCCTCAGTGTGGTTGCGAGAGTCTCTCCTCTGCAGGCCACAGTGAGGAGGTTCTGGGGCCACAGATGGGCTGCAGGCTGGGACTTTGAGACCCCTGTTTTATATCTTCACAAATCAGTCCCTCCAATCATCTGATTGTTTTTATGCTTTTTGTTTAAATTGTTCCCTGATTGTCAATGCCTCTCATAATGATTCTGCCACACCACTGAATATAATACAGTATTAGAAATGTAGGAGCTGCTAAACTGTACAAGGATGTACACACTGCATGCAAGAGGGATCCCCGCACACAGTCTGTGACTCATATCATTCAGCATTCTGGTCTTTAATTTGCTGTCCATTGCCACATCTTGGTCTCTTTCAGCGTTACTGCTTGCTAGGTTTCTGTCTCCCATTGAATATTTGTTTTATGGATTGCTTTCTCCCTTGATATACTAGATTGCAAGTTTGGCCACCTTTGGCTTCTCTGAGAATCTCAACATTCAAGCATGACATTAAGTGCTGGTTTCAGCGATGGATTATGAGATGCTGACACCTGTCCACTAGGAACTGAGCTGAGGAATAGACCAACATACAAGCATCCTATAGAAATTACTCATTTGCTACCGAGTCAACCATTATTAGATAGTCACACATGTAACATTTCAAACACTAGTTCAGATTCTGCCAAACAATAATGCAAAATAACATTGTACTATCTTAAAAAAAAAAAAGGCCTCTGTCTAATTGAGTAATACAGAAACCAGGTGGCTTGGAGAAGTACAAAAGCAGCTGTTGTTTAATACAACTTATGGACAGAGCAGCACTTTCTCATTTGTTTCTAAAATGATAACTACACAAATCCTTTCATTCTGAATGGATTATTTAATAATATGACCAAGCTCTGATCACTAGATAATTAACTTCCTGTGCAGCAAATATAGTCACGAGTTGATTGTATTGACAAAGTTAATCACAAACTAACCAGGTAACTTTTGTGCAATTAACTCGGTATAAACAATCTGCTTAAAGGAATCATTTCTTCTGTTGATGGCCTGGCTGGCCAGATAATGCAGTTTCCTAAATTTAGAGATATGATTAAAAGTGGTTTTAATAAAATTAATATTTCACAGTAGACTTAACTATTTAATTGAATCCAGTCCTCTGAATATTGGTAGTGTCATTTGCATATTTTTTAACTTTCAGTTTAGTTTATGAACTCTTATTTTAGTAATTATGGGAAAATTGCTGAATAAAAGTGCCATTTACCAGCCAAGATGTAATTTATGAGTCAGTGTTTAAATAAAAGATTCAAGGTCATTGTTCTTTATTAAAATATCCACAAGTGTGAGTTTTCTTTTCTTGTAGGATCATTCAAATATGAAAATAAAAAGGTGTTAAAGCTTGATGGTGCCCACTGTATGAAAAATGATTACATGAAATGGAACTAAGGGCCTGCTCCTGATCCCATTGAAGTCAGTGGAATGGCTCCCATTGATTTGTATGCTCTTTGGATCAGATTTCAGAGCCCCAATCCAGCCTATGGAAGTTTTGCTCTTGATTTCAGGAGCAGCAGGACTGGACTAACATCCAGACTCCACAGACCTCTGCGTTTGGATGAGGGCAGTATAAATTTGGATGTACAATACACAGTTCCCTGGCTGTATTCTGCAAAGGGTTAGAATGTTATATAGAATCATTGAAATTGAGAGAGCAGTCTAGTCCATTGCAGATTGCCCCTTAAAGCATATTTTCAAGTGCTGTGTGTACAGTTCATTTCTCAGTGGTCAAAGCAACGTGCTTCCCACCACTCCCCTTGGAAACTATTCTAAAATCTAATAGAGATAATGGTCTTGAAGTTTGTTAATGATCAGCTGCAATTCTCTGTTTCTTATTACCATCCCTTTCCTGCTGGTTATCTCCCTTTGCTCTGCTCAGAGTATCTCTTGATATTTACTTCCTTCAAATGTTTGTGCGCAGTTATCATATTAGTCATTGCTTAGCTTAGCTGTACTTATTTCCCTACATGTCAGTCCTTTCAAATGCTTAAGCAATCATTTTTGCTGCACTTCTCTGAAGTCCCTCTGCTTTAATATATGTGTGATATTGAGGTTCCTAGAACTGAACATACAATTGCAAGTGTGATCTCACCAGAGAGGAATGGTTGCCTCCCTGCTCTCTGATCTCGGTGTGGCAGATGATTTGGCTTCTAGCAGTAATTCACATTTATTATGTAGCAGGGGCATAAGTGAGGGGAATTATAAATTCTGTCTCTTTCAAAGAGCAATAAACAAAAAAGGTATAGCCACACTTAACTAATTGGATCTAACACTTCTACTCAGGAGCAATAGGCATGTAATCCAGGGTTCTGTCCCTGGGAACTTTTTGACTGCCAAAAGGTAAGGCAATATCAAAGTGAGATTTCTAATACTAAATTTGGAGCAATGAAGATGGGGATCCTCCCAGACTCAGATTTGTGATAGGGAGGGAAGAAGAGAGAGCAGAAAAAAGGATACAATAACCATTGTACAGAGACCGGAATCTGTTTCATTAAGCCTGGATAGTACATGTGGCCAAATGACACTTTGTTGAAAGGATGACATAGCAGTCTGATGTGACAATGAGTTCTAACACCTTTTAGATTAAATAAATCACAAGATATAACTGAGCAAGGACTTGAGAAAAAGAGATGACCCCAGGACATGGAGAGGAAATGTATTCTCAAAAGCTGTTAGGTTTGCCTAACTGGTGAGACATTGCATGGCAATGCCATTTAAACCTTTCATTTTGTTTTCCAGTATTCTTAATCAGTCTTGTGTAGACTATTTGGGGCTCCTAGACTGTTTTGGGAAACTTCTCACAGATTGCCCCAGAGAAGAAACGTCCTCCCAGAGATGGTGACTATGGAATTCCCCCTCCCTGCCCCCTCCTCCTCACACACACCTAATTCTCAATAAGAAGAAGCATGGAGTAAAGGAGTTTTCTCTCACTGAGTTGTACTGTTGGGAGAACTAGGGTTCTAACAGACGTGAGAGATACCTATGAACCACCAGGAGAACTAAGTCCAAGAAGGTGCAGGTGACAATGATATCCAAGGGGAGTATTGGGGGACAAAACCTAACTTATTTTAATGCTGAACTGATAAATGTATGGAGGTGATGGCGTGATGAGATTGGCATAGAATGGCATATGGCCAGTTTGCAATCGCTATTAGCAAACCCCTCCAGTGGCCAGAGATGGGACAATAGATGGGGAGGGCTCTGCATTAATACACAGAATTCTTTCTGAGGTATCTGGTTGGTGGGTCTTGGCTTCATGCTCAGGGTGTAACTGATTACCCAGAACTGGGGTCAGGAAGGAATTTCCCCCCAGGTCAGATGGGCAGAGACCCTGGGAGATTTTAGCCTTTCTCTGTAGCACAGGACATGGATTTGAACTAGGGAAAATGGTGGATTCTCTGGAAGCAGAAGATTTAAGTAACTCAGCCTGAGGTTATGGGACTACTATCAGAGTGGATGAGTGAGGTTTTGTGGCCTGCAATTTGCAGGAGGTCAGACTACTGTGTATGATTACTATGGTCTCTTCTGGTCTTGAAGTCTATGTGTTTTTG
This sequence comes from Dermatemys mawii, assembly GCA_007922305.1. Taxonomy (NCBI): domain Eukaryota; kingdom Metazoa; phylum Chordata; order Testudines; family Dermatemydidae; genus Dermatemys; species Dermatemys mawii. The sequence goes on along the minus strand of ML677348.1, from coordinate 26,061,786 downwards.
TATGTGCTAATCCAAGAAGCACACTGGCTTGTGGGGGGAGCGGGGATGAGGGTGCATATAACATTGCAAATCCATTTGTTAATTTATTTAACATTCTCCCCATCCCCGTCTCATTCTGCATCACTTCTATATTCTTGTGGCGAGGAAGAGAGTGAAGAAAATGAGCAGGGGAGAGAGTAGGGAAGGTTAATTACATATGCCACACACAGGGCTTTTAAAAGATTCTTTTTTTGAACACAAGATTAATCTGGCACTCATTTTTATTCACCCAATTCCCTGAGAATTGTAAGTATCATATTAAAGCACAGCAACTCCTCAAAACAAGTTTTGCAAGCATTCCATTATGGAACATGCTGAATGATAACCACAGAAGAGGACATTATCCTTATGCTGGCATCTGCCCTATTTACAAGTCATAATATTTTGCACCTCTGGGAAATTGAAGAGGAACATGATGACCAACACAAAACTGTTCTGGATGGTGTACAACAGCATAGTGTTACACTGAAGCTGACAAAGGTGAGTACAAAGACATTTTTAAAGCTATTTTTAGTTGCACTTTTCCTGCTGACAATTTGTCAGCAAAAAGTCACTGGGCTATATTTCTCCCTCTTCTTCTCCCTGCATGCTCAACTGAAATGGGGGTATGGGAGCAGAGGCTAAGGAAAGAAGGTGGCCATGCAGCTTCTCCCCTGACCTGGGAGGGGGGTGGGGGTTCCCCATGGGAAAGGAGCTGAAACCTTAGTTTGCCAGGGAGAGACGCTGAACTCTCTGAAATGACCCAACCTATTTGGGTCTCTTCAGGTTAGCACTTGGGTTCCGAGGTCAATGTTATTAGTGGACTGTTGGCTCCATTATGCCCCATTATGTAGACTTTTTTTGCCACTGGGAATACATATCTTGATTTGTCCAAGCTTTTTTTCCCTTGGCTCAGCATCCCACCCCTCAAAATTGGAACTATAATGCTAACATAAATCAAATATTTTACATTGATGCTATTCTTCATATTATATTCAATGTCAAAAACAAATCAGTTTGGTGCCACATCTAACCTATTAACTTTCAATATGCCACACTGCTAGTGAACATAAGAACATGAGAATGGCCATACTGGGTCAGACCAAAGGTCCATCCAGCCCATTATCCTGTCTACCGACAGTGGCCAATGCTGGGTGCCCAGGAGTGAGTGAACCTAACAGGTAATGATCAAGTGATCTCTTTCCTGACATCCATCTCCACCCTGTGACAAACAGAGGCTAAGGCAGGGATCGGCAACCTTGGAACACAGGACTGCAAGGTAAGCACCCTTAGTGGGCCTCACCAGTTTGTTTACTTGCATGTTTGCCAATTAAAAGGAGGGAACTCCACTCAGATGGGAGCAACCCTCGAAGAAAACAGACTGTTGAGCTCCACAGCTACTAGTGATGTCTGACATCCACCAGCCTCTGTCCTCACAGAAAGGAGAAAACCAGTTTCCTGGGGTAAGAAAGGGAAAGAGACAGAGACTTATTCTGGAGACCCAACTAGTGACCTTCTGAAGTAAAAGAGGCCAGTATCATGATTAAGGCTGCCTACAGGTTCTCTCTTTTCCTTTAGGCCTTTATTTAGCCTTGTTCACTGACTGTGGACTGTTTTGTTTGATTTACCTGGTAGAGAGGAAGAAACAATCAGTAGCCCCTGGCTGGAGGGTAGAGTGCTGGACTTGCTAGACTGACACACCATGCAGTGCTCGCTGGGGTGGGGCAATTGGACCCACATGCTTTCACCCTTCCTGCGCCAGGCTTTGAAAGGGGGCACTTTGCCAAGGACAAGATTAATGACAGAAATTTTCATGAGGAGATGCATTGGGATTTCACTAGCAATCATTGTCTTGTTCGGATTAGTAGTTAATGACTTGGGCAGGAGTCACAGGTAGATCACTACAAATATGTTTCAGCAATAAATAAGTAAAAATGGCAGAAAAAGCTTAGAGTTTGTAGACCTGATCCAAAGCTTGCTGAAGTCAAGTTTTTCATCTGGTCCTGTATAGTTAACAAGCTGTAATACAAAATGATTTTAGAGAGCACTCAGTGCTTTTACACAGTATTCGAAGGACCAAATCCTGAGAGGTGAGTGCTCTGGACTCATCTTCTACTGAAGTCAATAAACACCAAGGGAAGAAGAAGTAAGCACTAAAAAAATCCATCTGATTGATAAGAATCTCAGATGGGAAAAATACACAACTACATTAGCTTTCAGTTATAAAGCAACACATTTTTATTTTATTAAATCAGTTCAAATCATAAACACCACCAACAAAAAATCTGATCTGGAATTTATTTTCTATCCAACCGAGATATTCTGCTGAGCAGATTATGTAGAATTAATCATGTTTTCAGAACTGGTTCTCACGGTCTCAGGTCTGCTTATGATTTCCACTCTGACCTATAACCTGTAAGATATTGGCATTATCCAGAAGATATATCCATATCACAGTATTCCTTGGCCAGTCTTATTCTATGCCAAAAATGTGTGTTTTCATTAGCGGTAAACATTTCTAAACTTGATTGTTGCTGTTGTACAGCTCAGAGATAAATCAGTGTCTAAACTGAATCCAGAACTTCACCAAATAGCAGATTATCAATTTCCATCACATTGGACTTATTTATATATGATAAATTCATGGAGGTTAAGTCCATTAATGGCTATTAACCAGGATGCATAAGGAATGGTGACCCTAGCCCAGGGATTGGTAACCTTGGCATGCAGGACCGCAGGGTAAGGACCCTTAGCAGGCCCTGCCAGATTGTTTACTTGATGGTTCACTGACTGTGGCTTCCATTGGCCCCGGTTTGCCGTCCCGGTTCAATGGGGGCTGCGGGAAGCAGCGCGGTGCTATCTCTTTCCCTTTCTTACCCCAGTAAATTGGTTTTCTCCTTTCTGCGAAGGCAGAGGCTGGTGGCTGTCAGACATCACTAGTAGCTGGGGAGCTCAACAGACTGTTTTCTTCGAGGGTTTCTCCTGTCTGAGTGGAATTCCCTCCTTTTAATTCCTTCTTCAATCTTGACCTGGTTTGCAAATGTGGACTCCTAGGACCACTCCAGCCCAAAGCACCTTCCTAACCCGCTTTGTGCCGATGCAGGATCTGTATAACCTGTCACACTTGCTAAAATGGAACACCCAGGGCAGAGGACAGCAGATTATTGAACACTTTTATCTCACCTTCGCTAGCGCTCTTGCTAGTGTGACATGCGTCAGTTAATTGATCAGGAATTAGACATGCAAATATCCCCCAAACTCTGTCTATTTTGATTCCCATTGAGAGTACAGAACCTTTGCTTTCACAGTTTTATGGGCCCTTAGGCTTGCTTTGAGTTTCAGGAGGAAAACAGTATCAGAAGGGTTGCCGTGTTATCTCAATGTGCAAAAGTGACAGAGTCTTGTAGCACCTTATAGACTAACAGATCTTAGGGATCATAAGCTTTTGTGGGCTAAGACCCACTTCATCAGATGAATGTAGAATGGAGAAAAACAGTGAGTTTTTGGATCCATTACCCCTCTGGTGAGTTTTCATAGTTTTTCTGTGAGACCAGCGAGATGTGTCAGTTTTATAGAGAAATCCTAATGCGTACTTCAAGCATGGCTACCACTGAAACCCTCTTTCTGGTCTCTCTGAAATCCAGTGACAGCAAAAAGATTCCGTAAAAGGTGTTTGTCTGACCTTCCCCAGGCTCTGCAGCATGACTCTCACTATACAAGTTTTGTCCAGATTCAGTTTTGTTAAGAAAGAGAGATCACACTGCTCATCATACACTATATATGCCACTTCCCTACATTAAGGGTGTTTCAGATTTTGTGTTCAGTGGGTCAGATCATACTCTCTGGTACATTTTTGAAAATCTGAAGTAATTCCATAGATTTTAATAGCATTTCACTAGTGTAAAGCTAGTGTCAGTGACATCAGAATCAAGTCCTCTATGGCTATTGGCCCCTGGTGTAATTACTGATCCTTTCAATCACATTCAGATATCCTCTCTTTCTCTGTCTTTTTATGCCCCATTCTCTGCTGCAAGATACAAGAAGAACTCATTGACTTCAGTGGGCAACATTTGTATCCTGGGGTGGAGAACACGTCCTTCTTTACACTTTAATACTATTTTTTAATGTAAAACTAGACAACAAATATGCAGTGCAGATAGAAATAAATCATACTAAGAGCCATGAATTTTAATGTATGAAACATAATCTCCCACTGGTTGCGGTTCACCGTCCGAGACCAATGGAGGCTGCGGGAAGCGGCGGCCATGACCAGTGGGAGCCGCAATCAGCGAACCAGCAAGTGAACAAACCAATGGGGCCTGCTAAGCATTCTTACCCTCCGATATCGCGTGCCAAGGTTGCCGATCCATTTTACAGGGGAAAATTGAAATATAGAGCTAGTGATTGAGATCCAACTGCTATTGAAATCTGTGGAAGGACTATCATGTAACAGAATGAATCATTTGAAAATCCAGACTGATAATTCCTGGCTTTCAGATGTGATTTCCTGTCCACTAGAAAATGTTGTCTGTATGTGGGCAGTAGTAGGATCCAATACCACCCCAAACCCCTTAGGCATATACTTAACTTGAAACATGTTGGAAGTTCCACTGACAATGAGACTTTAGAACCTCAATTTGTTTGTACTGATTATTGATTGATAACTGAAGAAGTCAGATGCTTATAATTTACTATGTACATGGTTGAGCCAAGTATATAAGGACCAGACCTAAAGATTATTGATGTAAGTGGGAATGTTTTCATTGATTTAAGTGATCTATGGATCTAGGATTTCCAACTTTCTGATTGCAGAAAACTGAACATCCTTGCCCCACCCTTTCCCCATGGCCCTCCCCCACTGACTCCATCTCCCCTCCCCCAGTCACTGGCTCTCCCCCATCCTAGCTCAGTTGCTCATTTTCACCAGGCTGGGGCAGGAGGTTGGGGTGCAGGAGAGGGTGAGGGTTCCAACTGGGACTGTGGGCTCTGGAGTGGGGTCAGAAATGTGGGGTTCAGGGTATGGGGTGTGCTCCGGAATGGAGCAGGGGATTGGAGTGTGGTAGGGAGCTCAGGACTGGGCAGGAGGTTGGGGTGTAGGGAGGTGAGGCTCAGGCTCGGGGTAGAGGTTTGGGTGACAGAGTGGGTATGGGCTCTGGAAGGGAGTTTGGGTGTGGGAGGGGGCTGAGGCCTGGGGCAGAGTGTTGGGGTGCAGTCTCCGGGAGGTGCTTACCTCAAGTGGCTTCTAGAAGTGGCCGGTATGTCCCTATAGCACCTAGGTGCAGGGGCGGCTAGGTTCCTCCGTATACTGCTGCTGCCCTGAGTGCCAGCTGCAGCCAATGGGAGCTGGGGGAGCGGCACCTGCAGGTGAGGACAACACACAGAGCCATCTGGCTGCCCCTGCAGCTAGGGGCCTCATGGATATTCCGGCTGAAAACCGGATGCCTGGTAATCCTATATGGATCAGGCCTTAAATTCCTAAAGATGGTTCGCCATGGAACATCTTAGAGGGTATAAGTACTACTGTTAATATGTGATTGAAAACATGTTATTTTCTTATTTATTTATATTCCATAGAAATTTTAATGAAATAATTTTCATGACCAATACACCATGCCATCTCATTTTGATGTTTATGTTGCTCTTACTTTTTGGAATAGGCTCATATGGCTGAGGTGCATTATGGGACATGTGGTGTGACCAGGGAGACTGGCTCATAGGAGAGAATGGGGCACCAGTCTCTTGAACCACAACTCCAATGAGGCAATGAACCATGCTAAGGAGATGCAGTTTAAATGTTGAACTGACTCAAAATATAAAGTTTTGGGTCACTTCAACTAACCAGATAAAACATTCCTATTTTGAGAAAGCTGAAATGTTTTGTTCTACTAAACAATATCAAACAAAATAGTATTTTAACATTTCAACAACAACAATGACATTCAAAATTCAGTATTTCAACTTTTCCCCCAATTTTGTATGAAAACAAATGGGATTTTCCAAGGGTTGGAAATTCTGAATTTCACTGAGCTCTAGTCAGAACCCACTAAAAATTCAATCCTACCCTCATCCAACATTTACACAGAACCAGATGCTAAGGAAAGCCAAAGGAATTCAAAGTTAGTGTAATTTGCTAGAGATTTCTGAAAACTATACAGAATGTGTATAGTGGAACTCCAGCTGAAGTTGCAATTGATATTGTATCTGGTACAATACACAATACCACAATCCAGACTGGGGGAGGAGGGATCTGTATCTTCGTCATAATGAAATAGCAGCTGAAGGTCTTCCTATTACAATTCAAAAACATCCGCCCAAAAATACAACACATACTTGACCTAGAAAATGTACTCATTATCAGATAACCATATGGCTTAATTCAAATCCATTTGTAAAGAGGGGAGATTGCCACTGAGAATTAATCAGATATGATATTCGTAATGTAATATGAATCACAGTAACAATTCTAAATAGCCATTGTGGAGAGAGCAGTGAAATTAGAACTCAAAATAAACAGGTTAGAGCGTGTATCAGTTAATTTGAAAGTAAAGGGACTTTTCATTGGGAAAACTATAGCATAGCATTCTTCCAAGGAGTAATAAATATAAACTGAAAGTGTCTCCTTGAAACCATGTATAATTAACTGCTAAATGAGTGAGAAATTAAAGAAAAGAAACTTTTGATTGTTCAAGTAGTATGCAGACAGATTTAAAAACAGCTTCCTTGTCATCAGGCTCTCACACTGCTGGCAACACAAATAATATCTCTTTACCTCAGGCAAGTGGCTGCCCATGGGAGGCTTAGAATGACAACTGTAATTAAAATCAGCTTAAACTGTGCTCTTGGACATACTTACAGCCCCCATTGGCTTCCATGGGTCTGGCCCTTTTCTTTTCAAAGGTAGTTCATAGTTTCCAAATGGAAAGAGGTTATCCTTGAGTGAACTTTAACGGCACTTTGTGGTACAAAATGTTTACCTTTAAATAAGGTTGCATTCAGATCAGTATGAGGAAATATAGGACAGGACTGATTTCAGTGAAGTACTCAACATAAGTGAGGGAGCCAGATTCTGTTACATAAATGTGGCTATTAATTAATTTCTGTTTCTTGAAGGTAATATGTACAAGGAAATTTATTGTCTTGGTATCAGTGTCTGCAAATGACACTATGGAGATATTATGCCATATCTTAAATTATCTGCTGAGTAAAATCCATAGACTTTTAGAGAGTGGTCAAAAAGCTACATTTTGTCACATTTTCACTTAGCCAAGAAAAGACTTCAGGCAGACTTCAAGGACAATATTGAAATATGTGAGCACATCATGATAATAGTTACATGGGATAATGAAGAAAACAAATATATAAAATGATGACTATAAATATTCTATACTTTTGGTCATGATAATAAATCTGCCTCAGCTGCAAAGCTCCAACCTTAGCACTAACTGAAGAGGTATTTCACCTGTGCCCAGTGCTAGTATGGTTACCAAGCTGGTCTCCCTAGAAAAAAGCAAAATGACATATATAGGCATACAACAGGGATCGGCAATCTTTGGCACGCGGTCTGTCAGGTAAATCCACTGGCGAGCCGGGACATTTTGTTTACCTACAGTGTCCACAGGTTTGGCTGATTGGAACTCCCATTGGTCGCTGTTCCTGCCCATTGGGAGCTGCAGGAAGCTGCAGCCAGCACATCCGTTGGCCCACACCGCTTCCCACAGCCTCCATTGACCTGGAATGGCAAACCATGGCCAATGGGAGCTGCTATCAGCTGAATCTGCGGATGCTGTAGGTAAACAAACTGACTCGGCCTGCCAGCAGATTTATGGGCCACGTGCCAAAGGTTGCCAGTCCCCGGTAAATAGTAATGGGAAAGACAACTGGTTATCAATGACACTTAGTTGTGATCTTTATTAACAAAGGAAGTGTAATTCTTCTTTTCTGATGCTACAACCTCAAAAGGTTTGGAGGTTGTATTCAAGGAAGGATCTAAAAACCTGGATGTTGCTGCCCAGAGTGTAATTCACATTATATTTCCTGTGTTTCTTGGTTTCAGGTTGGCCAGATAAACTCTGAGACCAGCTGAAATCAAGCAAAGACATGGCAAAACTGAAAACATATTGTGTGCATAGGGCCAGATTATCAAACTTCTCTGAGTGTTGTGTGTTCTTATAAATTAACTAAACATTTTAAATCTCTAAAAAGTTTTAGATAACATTTTGATTAGAGTTTTGGCTAAAGCATCTGGTTACTTCCCTTTTTATCTGAACTAGTTCACTCATCTCAGTTCTCCGAAACCACCTCCTCCCAGTGCTTAATTTGTAATGGAAGAGGTGCTGGGACTCAAGCAATTTTTTTTTTTTAAAAATCATAACTGATGTGGCAAGCCCTGAGGTGTTGGGGCTATGAACTACCAAGCTTACATGTGCCAGGGTTAAGCTCTGGCACAAATTAATCACTGCTTCCTCCCAAAAAACATGTATTAGCATCATCACCAATGAAGTAAAACTTTATATTCTGGTCTAAGCTACATTGGCATGAATAAGGTGTGATTCTATTGCTTAGAGTGGAGTTACTTTGGATTAATACATAAATTCAAATGAGATCAAAATCTGGTCCAAAGAATCCTGAAAAAAGGAATTAACTAGGACTTCTGATAAATTCTATTCTTGTAATGCCTAAATATCTGAAGTTAATGACAGGTTTTCCATAGATTTCAGTGGGACTTTGAACACGCCCTTAGACCTTTTCATTCTTATAATTTCTCCTTACCAGTATTTGAAGAATGCACAATAAAAGGAGTTTGAATATTTTATTTTACCCAGAAAGACGACCAGTTTGAAATTTAAGGAAACAATTCTATCTCCCCAATAACCTGAAGGAAATATTCTCAGAGTCAGGGAAAAGAGAGTACAGGATTGCAGCAAATATGGTCATCTACCGAAGACTACAACACGTACTAGCAGTGTCAGAAACTACCGAGAAAATATTTCACTGATATGAATGAAACATTTATCAGGATATAAATTATTTCAGATGTGTTGTAATAGAAAAACTTTGTGTAAGGAATGACCTACAATACAGAATTTGAGGTGACATCACCTAGTATAGGGGTGGGCAAACTACGGCCTGCGGGCAACATCCGGCCCATGGGTTTGTCCTACACAGCCCCCTGAGCTCCCGTCAGGGGAAGCTGCTGCTGGCCCTCCCCCGCCTTTCCTTCTTCCCCGGAGCCTGAGTGTGCTGCACAGGCAGCGCTCTGGGGGGCGGGGCAGCATGTCTTGCTTCACGCGGTTCCCAGACATGCTGCTGAGAGGCGTGCTAAGGGGGCCAGAGCCAGGGTGTTGCATAATGGGTAGCAGTTCCTGGGGGGGCAGTCTGAGGGCAGGCAAGGCTGGGGTGTGGGAGTCCCAAGGCTCTGTCGGGGGCAGGGGAGTGGATAGGGGTTGGGGCAGAGGGTTTGGGTAGCGGGGATCTCAGGAGGGAGTGGTCAGGGGACAAGGAGCAGGGGCTTTGGATGGTGGTGGTTAGGGGTGGGGAGGTCTCTGGAGGGAGCAGTCAGGAGACAAGGGGTTGGGGGGCTTAGATGGGGGTGGGATCCTGTGGGGGACTCTGGAACGGGTGGTCAGGGGAAAGGGAGCAGGGGGATTCGATGGGTCAGGGATTCTGAGGGGGCAGTCAGGGGGGAAGTGGGAGGAGGTCAGATAGAGGGTAGGGCCAGGCTGTTTGGAGAGGCACAGCCTTTCCCATCTGGCCCTCCATGCAATTTTGCAACCCTGATGTAGCCGTCAGGCAAAAAGTTTGCACACCCCTCACCTAGTATATTGAAGCCATCTGTTAACTGGCCAAATATTCTTCAAGGTTTTTCATAGAAGCATAGTGTACAGAGTAGGTATATGGAAACAAGCTATTAGGTCTGTAGGTCTGCCAGTTCATCCCCTGTTACTGCAGGATTATTTTCTATTTATAATACTTCAGTCAATTTTGGTAAAGTTAACTCTGAATTTCCTTGTTTTATTTTGTGTAACACATAATTATATGATACATTCACAAACACATTCAAACATATGAGGGTTTTCAATATATTAAGCCCAGTGTTTTTGGCAATTATCTTCTCCTCCAACACCCAGGTTGTTCTATACAATGGACTTTCTTCTCCTCTGAGGACGAAGTTTGTTATAACTCCCTGATTCTGGGCCAGACAGCCTCAGTATGAATTAGAGAAGCCTAAACAGTCTCTCTCTCTCTCTCTCTCACACACACACACACACACACATACACAAAGTCTCAAAGCCCTCTCAACCCCCCAGAGTCCCAAATATCTCAGTTTCCTGTACTTCTGAACTTCTTCATTGCCTTCTGGATTTTAGAAACCCCTTTCTCCACCTCCAGTTTTCTGAGTCACACGAGGTCTCTGATTATGCTTTTCCCACTTCCTTTTAGAAACTTGCATCCTCCTCCACACTGTTGAATGCAGTAGATTGAGTGTGGAAGAGCCTGAGAAGTGAAAGAGGCAGCATCTGTCTCTGAACCCCGTTGTCTCTGGAAAGCAACACTGGTTTCCTTCCTCCCTCCCTCCCCCGCAGGCTGTGCTATCTTAGGGAGGCAAGTGGGAGTTTTAACAGCAGCCTCAGGGAAAAAGTGAGATCTGGGACAGGGACTGAGGGAGTTAGGAGCTGCTCCTATACCTCCCCTGCTGCTCTAAGTGATTCTCTGGGCTCTGGAGCTGTAGGAAGAAGGAATCAGCAAAAATGGTCTATTTCTCAGTTTGGAGAAGCTGGAGATGAGGTTTGAAAAGGAAAACGTCATTTTATTGCTGGAAAAATGCTGAGAGACATTTCTCTATAGGGAGGCAATGCCTAGTTGGTAGGGAATGTTCCTTTCCTGCTGAGCTCATACTAGAACTTTCCAGAACCCCATCTTCAGTTTCTCCAAACCAAAAAAAAAAAAAAAAAATCCTGTTTTTGCAAACTCAAAACCTCTGAAAACCTAGAATGTTCCAATATCCTGGGGCAGATAGTCATTCCAGATAACAGTTAGACATATTTGTTTGTGTAGAGCAAAGGGAGTAAATCAGCAATTACATGTTTATCAGCAGTCCTCCAACTGTATACAATGCTGTCAATACACAGAGGTCATGACAAAAATAGAATTTAAAATAAATAAAGCTTGCATGTGCAGCTCTTCCTCATGCAAATACTCTCAGGTAATAGTTAATATTGGGAGCATGTGTTTGCCAGTATGAGTAAAGGTTACACAATTGGGTCTTACATACATAGTGATATGTCATATTTTACCAGAAAGAATTTTAAGGGCTAATGAAAATAAATATAATAAACTATATGGCCAGACTAAAACAAAACAAAAATATATCTGATTATAAAAATTGTTTTACGGAGATTTTTAATGTTTGTGTACATATGGATTAAAAATAATTGGTCAAATTCTGCCCTCTGTTACAATGCAATAACTCCACTGGCTTCAAGTGCTTGGCTTTTTGTATGTATGCAGACACTGAAATCCTTACTACTAGTGAGGATGAATGTGTCATAATGTAATTACTCTATATCTTTAGGATTAGAATGTCTTTGTTTTATAAAAGTGTTTATTATTTTTACTTTAGATGTGAAACGAAAAGCCATATAAAATGAATAGCAAAACACAAGTTAGAAAATGCATTTATAGTTTGTAGTAATTTCACATGAATGCAAGTATTACAAAATTCTAGCAATATTAATCCCTTTAAAAATTCAATTTTCAATCATTTAGTTGGTATTAAATCTTCCTTTGTTTCCACTGGCTAATTCAAGCAAGAGTTCCAGTTTGTTGTGTCAATTGAATTACAGTAGGGATAAAATCATCCCAATAGTTATATCTATATTTTCCAATGGACATAACAAATAGTAAATATAAATAAATATTTATATATGATGTAAAATAACAAAGTGAGTGGATGAGAAACAAAAAATCATGCCATTATTGCACTCAGTTGCTACCTGTTTTGGGGAGACAGTCACCTGGCAAGAAAAGACATTATAATGGAAAGCTAACTAGGATCCTCTGTTTTAAATGTCTGCTTATGTTAGTTAAGCTCATCAACAGAATTTTAGGGCAATTAATGTATGCAGTCTTAATGAAACACACAAAACAGTAATTGCAACCATAATTATAATATAATTAAATTGCAATCATATAATTAAAACAAGCTGCATAAAATCTTTGCCTTTGAAGCAGGTCAAAACAGTGTTTTCTTTCTTATATTAATGCCTCTCATATATAGTCTTCTGTAACTTTTTTATTTACAAAAACATGCATTTAATGTATTGCCCCATGTGACACAAAAAAATACACTCTGCAGCTCAACTGTCAGCTTTGCCTGGGGTTTATCTACATGTGTTCTTTGCTGTGCAAAGGGACAGTCGATTGCAGCTGTACCACCTTGGGCTGTGGTCTTGTCAGATTTCATTAGCAAAGTAGACTTGGTTCTGGTCAGCACTTAGATAAGAGACCTCCAAGGGAAACCCAGTTTTTTCAGGAAGTGGAGTTGGAGACGCCATAAATAGGGTCATCCAAGTCAATACCTGAGCACAGAGTTAGGAACACTGTGATACTGGATGCCCCACCTTTGGAAAATATGTAACACAGAGGGCCTGTCATCAGTGTGAATAAACATCCCATGGCAACATCTGTACAAGTAGAGAGAAAAAATTATAACACTAATGAAGAAAACCTTTAAAGGGGAAACATGCTTCTACAGAATTTCTAACTGGTTGATACTGTTTGTCCCTGTTATAATGGTGATTCAGTGTGTCCTCCTAGTTACTCAGTGACCCATCCATCTTCTTATATCAGCTACATTCTTTGCAGCACAAAATTGCAATGTGAACCCTTATAGCATAGGGGTTTTCATTTTTTTTTTCATAGTGATCATCACATTTTGTCTTGTGAGAATCTCTCCCAGCTGCAATCACTGTTCCTCTCTGGCAACAATAGCAATTGCTGATTAGATCTGGTTGGAACATGTGACAAGTTAATTTAGCAACCCTCACCCAACTCTTTTTTGTCAAAGCCAAAATGTTTCAAATAGGCATACCAGTGTTGATGAAGTTTTCCTGAGGGATGATTTTTGGGTCTACAAATGGATGCTATAAAGTTAGAATAAGAATGCAAACCTTTGGGAAAGGAGGGCCCAATAGAGCTTTCCAGGATCCAGTGATGTACACCCATTTACATCGTATAGAATTTTAATGGAGAAATAATATGTCAAGGTTAAGGCACTGATGTGAGACTTAAAAAACTGCATTCTATTCCTGGCTCTGCTACAGATGTCCTTCTTGAATTTGGGCAAGTTAGTTAATCTCTTCGGGTGAAATCTTGGCCCCCTTAAAGCCAGTGGCAAACCCCCTACGGACTTCAGTGGGACCAGAATTTCATTCTGTGTGCCTAACTTCCCTATTTGTAAAATGTGAACAGTATATTTTAAATATGCTTTAAATTGATTGGACTAACTGCCCCCCTTCATCTCCTTCTACCTCTTATCTGAATCTATTTGCATGAATCAGAGGGGTAGCCGTGTTGGTCTGTGATTTCAGAAGTAACAAAGAGTCCTGTGGCACCTTAAAGACTAACTAATACTAACTAAAGTATTAGAGCATAAGCTTTCATGGGCTAATACCCACTTCGTCGGATGCATCCGACGAAGTGGGTATTAGCCCACGAAATCTTATGCTCTAATACTTTAGTCTTTGAGGTGCCACAGGACTCTTCATTACTATTTGCATGAAGGTATCTGTTCCTAGAATGCTTCAACCTTTCTGCCAAGGCTACCAAACTATCCTTTTCGAAATGTCTCCTTAAAACACATGTTTTCTGTGAAGTTGGTAAACCTTAATGTCCCTTTCTGTGTAGACATATCTTTGAAATTTTCCTGTGGAACCCTTAAGAAGCATGCTGTACTGAGAACAATAGCATGGTCTTATTGCTGAATTTTGTCCCCTTCCCTCATGTGAGATTTGGTCACCATCTATCATTATGGTTTGTCTTATCATAAAGTGTAAGGTCTTTAGGGCATGAATATTATTTTAGATATGTCAGTAAAGTTTTATGCTAATCATGCTAATAATGTTAATCATGCTATATAATGAACAAGACAAACCATACTATCTTTTAGCAGCTGAAACTCTCTTTTCCTTCTTATACCGCCATAACCGAGCTACCAAAACTACTAAACTTAAGTGAGAAATAAAATGGATATCAATTCACATTAGGAAGGAGAAAAAAATCTCCTGAGTTCCAACAATCCTGAATACTTGTGCCTATGGCATTTAGAAATAATGCATCTTCCACGCCAGTAAAAGACTGATACACAGATTTGATTAGCAGCCGTGTTAGTCTGTATCCGTAAAGAAAACGAGGAATACTAGAGACTAACCAATTTATTTCAGCATAAGCTTTTGGGGCTATAGCCGACTTCATCAGATGCATAGAATGAACAGACAGAAGTAAGATGCATTTATATACACACAGAAAGCATAAAAAGTGGGAAATTATCATACCAATTCTAAGAGGCTGTTTAATTTGGATGAGCTATTATAAGCAAGAGAAAAAACCTTTTGCACTGATAATCAAGTAGATCTATGTCTGACGGTTGACAGGAAGGATCTTCTTTATACTGGTATCATCATTTAAAGCAGTTATTGGTAATTGTCATATATGACCTCTATAAGAACGCTGCAACTAGATCCTACAAATCATTTTTAAATTTATGTTTATCATCTTGTAATTAGCCAACATTTTTTTCTCAGGGGCCAATCCAAAGCCTATTCAGTAGGTGTTGTTCTAGTCTCTCCAGTGACTCAAGCCATCTATTAACAGAAAACAATTACTAAAGTAAATATTTGTAGAATTACACAGGCTGTTGCTGACTGTCCGATAAAATCTGCATTTGGTATGCAGCATTTATATAACTCACTGCTAAACCAAAATGTTTTGTGATACATTCATTATAAAAGCATTATATAGATACCAATAAAATCACAACTGGAAACAAACTCAGAATAACTCCAACTGCACAATAAAGGAAAGGCAATTAACAAAAGAAAAGTTATTCTGAAGCTTTCTTTCTGTGTATTTTTTTATAATCTTATTATAAGCAAGACAGTTTTAACAATGTCTTGTCAGACTTCAAAACATTCTGCAATAAGACAAGATTCTTTCTCCAATTCAAAGCCGCAATTTATAGGACAGCTTTAACTTCTTAAAGCATTTCCTCTAGCAATCCACTGAGTAGATTGGTGGAGGATTGAGGAGACAGTACTCTGCTCTGCTTTTCAGAGTGACAATGAACTAGAAAGAAAACAGAACAAAAATTATGAAACAAAAGGGTATCAGTATAAAATGGCCAGTTAGTCAAATTTGGTTTCCAGTTCCATTTGTGCAATGTCATTGAAATTAATACTATACAGAGGTTATCAAAGCACAATTTGGCCCATTGCGGGGTGTGTGTGTAATTCATTGTTCAAGTCTTGAAAATGTAGATTATAATTTTCCAATAACTTACATCTTGTGCAGTCCTTCAGAGCTTTGCAGAATGAATAGAAAGTGAGTGTAAGTCTACTAAACCAGGGAGAGGAAGAATAGATTCACTTGGAATTAATCATTGCCCAAACCCCACAGTATCTTGACTTGCTGCTTTAATGTTTTAATTTTCAGGTGATAAATTGTTTAAGCTTAGACAACTACTACATTATTTCACCTATTGCCTTGAAGACCAAATAGCCATTTCATAGGTTAAAATGGCTCCTTCCCTATCAATACAGGCAACCCTGGATGGGTTGGCATTGGCTTGGTGGGGCCAGCTGCTCTGTCCACCACCCTTCCCTCCATTGCATAAAGAGCATGGAAGATGTGTGCAGAGTGGAGCTCTGGTGTGCACTGCTAATCCTCTTCTGGGATATAATCCCTTAAGGACCACATGCTGCTGGCATATAATACAGTCCTCATAGTCCTTCACTCTTCCCTGCCCCCGGCCCCATCTCCTCCCCCTACAAACAATGAGTAGTATTCAGATGCAAAAGAGAATCTCTCACTATTGCTTGGTAATAATTCTGGGCCAGATCCTCAGCTGGTGTAAATCATGTAGGCTTCAATGATGTCAGTGGTGTTGATTTATACAAGACAAAGCACTTGGTCCTTCTTTTTTTAATGTGTTCAGACTCTAGGTACTGAAAGCCATAAATAAACTTCTTTCACTTAGTGGATACCTCTCTGGTTCTCTGAAATATTTTCAGTTCTCACTTTCTGGGCTGACCTTTGCCACAAAGGAGTTGAAGTTTCATTAATAGTCTTCTCTTTGTTACTTAAACTGAATGTTAAACATTAATATTGGAGTTATCTAATGTTTTGAGAGAATTGCTTAGGTGGAAGGAATATTTAGTCCAACTTTCCCTGCTTCATCTTTTACATTTTGCTGCTGTCTGCTGTATAACTCTTGTTTTTCACTGTATAAAAGTTAAAATGAAATATGGCTCTTCAAGTTAACATAAAGGAAGTTGGGAGACACAGTTTATTGTTGTCATTGTTCTAAATTTTTCTCTACTACATGGCATTTTTATCAAATTCACTGCATGATAGCAAACCCCAAATACTCATAAGTTAACACACTTAATAAAGGAGGAAACAAATAAAAATGTGATTGTTGTATTTGCTTTCATTTTTATTGCATGGAATTTCTAGCCAAGTCACTTATCCTTAAGTTAAAGGAAAATTAATAAGAAAGAAAAGAAAATATATGTTTGTTGTCAACATTTGGAAGGTTCTGTAATGTCTAGACACATTGGGCACTGATCTCATTTTCATTGTACTCTGCTGATAGACAAGTAATATAACAATATAGCCTTAATTTAAAACACCACACTCAAAGTAAGTAAGAATGAGATGATTTTTTTTTTTACTGTTTTTCAAGTATTCTATAGTCTTTTTAAATACATTTGGTATCATTCATTTCACAATGCAAACTGCATCAGTGGAAGTATAAATTTGCCCAGTTAAAAAATAAAACAAAATAATATGAAACGCTGAGTATTCAAGTTAATTTCTATAGTGGATTCCAGAAAATTATTATATCACAAAATACAAGCACGGTCTCAATTACTTGAACAGCCTCACAATATCCATTGCCTACAAACCAGCAACACAACCTTGCTATTTCAGTTTTTGGCACATTTGTTTGTGCAATGGCGTTTCATACTGTATCTCAGTGCAGCCTCATATCCAGAAATGATTATGCTAAACTGCTAGTCTGTTACAAACCCATCCTTAATATCACAGTTTCAATCTTGAAACAAAACATGAACATCGTTAATGATGAAGTTGGCCCTAACAACTCCAGCACCTCCCAGCCTCATCGGTTCCTGCAGCAATTATGCCTTAGTGAATCATGCTGCTGTGGCTGACATCTCAAGGATTACTGTCTATCAAAAGGACGTCCTCTAGTGCTTGCTGCCAACCTGAGAAAAAAATCACACTAAACACCAAATAGCACCAAAGAGGATCTACCTCTGCCTTGTCCTTCAAGTGATTTGTTGAAAAGCCAAGAGTATCCATTGAAGAGCCAAGAAAAATGGCCTCCTGTATTAAGTGTAATTAAAGCACAGCAACATTTCCTGAGACAATTATGAGGCACCATAATATAGCAAATATAAGCACCTGAAGAGAGTTTCATTGAAATAGATGCTGCAGAAGAAAAAAAAAATATGTGGTGAAGTTAATTGGTGCAGCCATTTTAAAATGTGGGGGAGAGGAGGGAAACACAAAAACTGGGAAATTATGTTGGTAGCCAGCTTGAGAAAACAATAGCCATTTTTTCTGAGCAATGTATGTGATTTCTACATCTATATCCTCTAAAGAGTAAACTTGCAATAGGAACTCAGTACTGCAAGGTGCTGAGCACTCTGGCCCTGATCCAGAAAATCAGTTCAACACCACTCTGTGGTTCTGAATAGGGAAAATGAGATATTGCAGGCAATACTGTTGGGTGAAACTTGTATAAGTGCAACTTGCCCAGAAAACCAAGAATATGTTTCTTCAGTATATGGAAAACCTTTGTAACCAGAGTCTGCAAGAAGGTCTGTGATACTGTAAGCAAATCCAAAGAAATCTGCATGGTGCCGGAACAATTTGTATAATGGGGATACTGAGAGCCATTGAAACAAACTGTGAACAATGTATATCAGGGATCGGCAACCTCTGACACACGGCCCATCAAGGAAATCTGCTGGAGGGCTGGTACAGTTTGTTTACCTGCAACATCTGCAGGTTCGGCCAATCACAGCTCCCACTGGCCTGGAATGGTGAACCTCGGCCAGTGTGAGCTGTGATCGGCCAAATCTGTGAATGCTGCAGGTAAACAAACCATCCCAGCCCACCAGTGGATTTCCCTGACGAGTTGCATGACAAAGGCTGCCAATGTATGATGTATATGATGGTAACCCCTTGAAGCCAGGGGTGCATCAACATCCCCAGCGCTCCTAGTTCCAGCACTTATGGAAATCTGCACAACATTGAAAATTATAGTTACTAGAATTAAAACAAAGTTACAATCATGGAGGCCAATCCTTAAATGGTGTAAATTACCATGACTCCAGTGAAGTCAGTAGAACTATGACAATGTAAACCTGCTTAGCCCCTGACCCAGGGACTAGTTTATGATGAAACCAGTCACTTAGCAATGAACATGGAGTATGAAAAGTTCTGAACTGGTAAACTACACTTTAACTAGATGATATTCCAGAACTGTAGAAAGAAAAGATCTATGAGGACATCTGGTCCAACCTGCAGCCAAAGCAAAACAAATAAACAAACAAACAAACAAACAAACCCCTGTTCCTTGCATAGGCTATAAGCTTTTTTAGGTTTGTTTTTTGTTTTGTTTTTTTAGTGAGATGAATAGTCAAGGTTTATACGATCCAAGTGCTGAGGCAACAGAATAGATAACAATTCTATGAAATCATATGTAAAGTTCACATACAGCTATATATCCTATAAACAGCTTCCAAAAAACTATAAAGGGTCTCTTTGAAATACAAAATAAACAACACCCAAAAGTAAATAAAAATAAAAGGACCATAGTCAGGAAAAGGCCAATCTTTGTAGGAATCATGTGCCTCTGTTGTACAAAGAGCAAAAGAGAAATGTCAGTCACCTCCCTGAAAGATGAGTGTGGGTTCATCATCCGTCAGACCAGAATGGTAGACACAGACCTTTAATATACTGACTCAGAAAAGAGACACAGCAAAGGTAAAAAAGGACATAGGGAATATATTAAACAGACACCAACAATTTTGGTGCATATTCTATACCATACACACACAGATAGCTGTAATAATCTATATAATGTAACTTAAATTGATGTTATCTTGTGCTTTATTTCTGAATTTAGTTATTCTTTCCTCCTGGATTTTTTGTTTCATATTCCTAAACTGCCTGCTCTGGCTATTTAAATGACCTGATGAATCCCTGAAGTTGTGCTACTTTGATCCTTGCCCTTGGTATGGACATGGCTGTTCTGACCGGTTCTGATCACATCTCAGGAGCTAATCTTGTGTATGTTGTTAATGTGAATGACAGTGTCAAGATGCTATGATATACTTGCTTGTTTGCTGCACTGTAGTAAGTTGTTTTTGTTTGTTTCAGCCCCATCTGTCATTTTTGTTGTTTTTACATGCCTTGTTTGGGGACTCTCTTCAATTTTAAACATGATTCTGAATGTTTCAATTGAAACCTTTTCCTTGGGACATTTCAGAACCAGCAGGAGTTCTATCCTTTTTAGACAGTATGTGGATATTCAAACATCTTTTAACCTAGTTTGATTTTAATGACGGCCTCTGCTCTAAACTTTCTATTGGGCTTCGTACTGGAGTACTGCCTGTCATTACTACAAGGCTTGTCAATGAGCAGCTCAGGGGCATGCACAGGTATAAACATTTGTCCACTTTTGGAGGGGCACTTTTCGTTCCCCCCACCACCAGAAGAGATGGCTCCCTCTCCCAGCGACTGGGCAAGCTGGCTCTCCCCTGCCCCACCCTGCCCGCTGTGGGGTGGGGCAGGAGAGAGCCAGCTTGCCCAGTTGCTTGCTTGACTCTCCCCACATGGCCCTGGTGGAGCTGGCTCTTCCTCCCACGCTCCTTGGTCTCCCCAGGCAGCTAGAGGAGTTGTCATCTCCCACCCCAGCCTGGTCCTGGAGGAGCCCGCTCTCCCCATTGTGGCTCCAGAGGAGTTCTCTACCCCTACTGATGGGGGCGGAGGCTGCCCCTGTTCCCCCCCACCCCTTTATATATGCCCCTGGAACAGCTACTATATGAGCAAGATTAGAGAAGAAGGAAGGTCTGACGAAGAGAGGTAGATGATATTTATTTTACCGAATAAGTAGAAATTCCAGTTCAAATCCCTCAATGGCTTAAAAAAAAAATCCACATTGATGTCAATGAAGGTAGGCCAGGGATTTGGTCTATTGGTCCATCTTGATCTATAATATATATGACTTGCTAAGTATCAAGCCAGGGAACTTGCTTTATCTGTCAACAATATAAAAATATTAAAAATAAATTAACTAAGGGTATTGCAATTGTTAAGTTGTTTGCATAATGCAGGTTTCAAAACAGATCCATTTATCTTTTTCTTTCAGTATCTTTTTGGTGATTTAAAAAATGATATGTTTGGATAATATTTTTTTCTTTTCTTTCCCTCTTTCCTGTTTACTTTTTCCCCTCAAAAAAAAAAAGAAAAGAAAAAAAAGAACTATAAAATGAAAAAAGATACATAAAATATTGAAAAAAGATATAGTGAAAAAATTTGAAAATTTTCACACAAATATATTTAAACTGATATGATTTCACAGAATCTTTTTTGACAAAAAATAATGTTAATTGAAAAATAATGGACCAGTTCTAGCCAACAATGACTCTGTCTGATGAGCAGCTGGCTGAGCCATGAAGGGCTATCTATGCTTAAAGCTTTTCATGTCTGGAAGTCATTCTTCTATGATTAACAAGAGGAAAAAAAACCTAACTCATAGAAGAGGTCAGTTTGAATTCAGTTTGTGTGGAAACATCTTTGCCAGTTGGGGTACGTTCAGGCAGACCACCCAGCATCAAATAAAAAAAAAACCCATAGTTGGCCACCACATTAAAATATATATATATGCACACCAACTAAAATGTATCAGTTATTTTAGAGGAAAATGAAATTAAAGCAAAAGAAAAAAGAGAGGGAATGAGAGAGGAGAAGAGTACACAGTGCAGTGGGGTGGGGAGGGAGAACAGCATTGCAAAGCAGTTCAAGTTCCTTTGAGAATTTCTTAGAACCACAGACTTTGTTTTTCTGATCTCTGGAGAAGATGCAACCTTACTGCTTAATATTTGGAAGTTATTTCAGTGTTTGAAATGAGACATTGCTAGCTGGCACCTTATGTAATTGTCTGGTTTCCTGTGGACATTCTGCACTTCTCTACTTCATTAAAGCAAAAGACTCAGCGCTCTTCAAAGCAGACAGGCAGTGTCATCCTTCACCACTGTCACACTGATATATAGGAATAGAGGGGCATGCTGTGGTAGGAACTTCTTTTAGTAAGACAGAGAAAGGCATATATGGCTGTAAATCTGCTTACTGTTTATATGGTGTATAAATGCCAGTGGAACAATTGTTACTAACTGAGGAATGGTTAGTAGTAAATGAAGTAAGTCTCAGCATGTTAAATTTAGAAATGTAGGAATTCTAATAATGGAGGTTTTCTTCATAAATTTATTTTGAAAAAAAGTATCAAAATAGTGAATGGTATTCCATGGAGATCTTTAAGGCCTAAGGAGTAAGACCACATGCCAATTTCAGGGCTTCTGTTTTGCTCAGATGTACAGGTAGCCAGATGTAGTCTCAGGAAACTTGGGGAGGGGGAGTATTCGCCTTCCTCAAAAGCATCAGAGATTGCCATGGCTAGAGATGAGGCACCAGACAGGATGAAAGTGTGCTCTGAGATGGTACAGAGAATCCTCTTTCTTTGATGCCTGGGGTTGATGTGACTCTCTCATTTCTGGAACTTTCCCTAAAAACAGACTGGTAGTGACCTTAGGTGGGGATTTTTTTTGCCCTCCTTTGTAGCATGGGGCCTAGATTGCCTGCTGGGATCACCTGTATATATCTCACTGAATCAATTCCCTGCCACTGCAGGGGTGTGAGTCACTGTAGAACCCTTATCTCTCCTTTAATCTGCTTTGGACACACAGCTGCTCAGGATCCTCAGTACTGAAATGTTTTACTATAACTAAAGTTATGGGGCTCCAAATGGGGGTTTCTGAGTAAAATGTAATATAAGAAGACAGACTAGAAAATCTAAGGGTCCCTTCTGACCTTAAATTCTATTAAAACTATAAAGCTGTAGCATATAAACTAGGTAGGATAGAGTAGACTGAAGAATTTATTACAACTCTAGGGAAATTAATGTTCCAATGTGACATAGCGTGATCTTCAAATCCTACAAGCCTACGAGTTCTGGTTTGATTGGTCACACACATTTAAAGTGCACAAACAGCAAATGGTAAAGCAGTAAAATAGTTTCCATTTCAACTCCCTACCCAAATACAGGCATGTCGCGTCTTAGGCGTATTTAACTTACGCGATTTCCACTTTTTGCAGTTGGCAAAAAAAAAAAAAAAGAAAGGGGAAATTTTTTAAAATAAACTTTCTGTAGGGGGCCATTTCACCTGCCATTTAAGTCAATGGGTTCTGGCTATACACGGTTTCTGCTTTACGCGGTAACTGCAGAATGAACCCTTGTGCAAAATGCAACATGCCTGTATGATCATCATTTTGCAAAAAGATGTCTACTTTATATATTAGACTTTCTTGAATCTTGTCGCACCTTGAAAACATAGTAATTAGGAAAAATGGACCTTTTTTGAGTTATGGAGAAAATATCAACTGGTACATTATTTAAAAACACACATATGTATATCCATACACAGTTATTTATGTGTATGTTGGTTTTGTTTAACTTTAACACAAATATAATGGAACTATTCAACTCCAAACTCCACAGGTTAGATGAGTGCTTTAAAAAAGAATATAAAATGGTCTTGAATTTAGAAAATTTTGATTTTGAATTAACAAAATGATGGATTTTAAGGCCAGAAGGGACCATTACATCATAAGTCTGACTTCCCATATATCACAGACCAAAAAATTTCACCAGGTTACATGAGCATCGACCCTAACAACTTATATTTGACTAAATCATATCATTCAGTAGGGCATCCATTCTCTACTTGAAGATATCAAGATATGGAGAATTCACTAGTTCCCCTGAAAGTTTGTTCCATGTTTAAATCACCCTTACTGTTAAAAATATCTGCCTTTTTTATAGCTTGAATTTGTCTGGCTTTAATTTACAGCTTATGCTTCTTGTGATTGTCCCCTCTAGATTAAAGAGTCCTTTAATACCTGGCATTTTCTTTCAGGAATGGTATTTATACACTGGAATCAAATCACCTCTCAATCTTCTTCTGATAAACTAAACAGATGCAACTCTTCAAGTCTTACATTGAGAAGCATTTCCCTGCCTTTGAATGATTTTTGTGGCTCTTTTCTGCACTCTATTCTGTTTTTCAACATACTTTAAAAATGTGGGTGCCAGAAAGGTACACAGTATTTTAGTAGTTGTCTCACTAATGTCATATGCAGAAGTAAAATCACCTCCCTTCACTAGTGCCCTTTACATACATCCCAGAATCATAGTGGCTTGTCTCACCACAGCATTGCACATGCACTCATTTTTAGTTTCTTCTTCATTATCATCCCTGAAACCTTTTAGACATTGCTTTCCAGGATCTAGCTCCCATTCTGTAAGTGTGGCCTACATTCTATGTACCTAGATGGATGACCTTGCATGTGGCTGTGCTAGAATGCATTTTTACTGGAATGGGCTCAGCTTACCAAGTGGTCCAGATCGCTATGAATGACTGCCCCATACTTATCATTATTTGCTATTCTGCCAATCTTCATGTCATCAGCAATTTTTTCAGCAATGATTTTGTGTTTTCTTTCAGATCGTTGACAAAATTATTGAGATTGATTCAAAGATGATTCTTCATTCCCAACTACATTTTGAAATCTGTCAGTTACCTGTTTCTTAACCAACTGGATGTGTGTTTTATTGATAATGTGTGCCTCATGGAAAAGAAATTGATCCTTTTGATAGCAGCAATCCTTACTTGTCTTCCTTCCTAGTGACTCTAAAATGGTCACTGTTCAAATCCTGACACTCATGAGTGGGGAGTAGGAAGGTAGGTCAGCGGAGAATGTTCATCATCCCATAAAATCTCCACCGAGATTCTCCAGTTTGCTACCATTGCTCCGCCAGGTCAGCCTGAGTCTACAGCTGTCAACCCTCATCTTGTTTACTAATAGAATCTGAGAAACTCTCAGAGCTGCACCTTCTTTCAGAAGAGCCATGGTAATAATCTAGAATGAATCCTCACTCTCTTCTTTGTCCACCTTAGCTCTGATTACCTAGACTAAGTCCGGGAATTCCAGCTCAGAGTGGGCTTCTTTCCCTCCGAAATCACCCACATGAATTAATACTCTTACATCCCTTTCATGTATATGTGGTTATTCGGTACATATAATACAAGTTATGAGAGAGAAACATGGGAAAAATCCATATGGATACAATGAAATTCCACTGAAGTATGACAGTTTTACCAGTCAGCAAGTGGTCATCAGTTTTCTGCTTTTATCTAAAGAGGAAACCAGATAGCAATATATGCAAATTAACCTGGCACCCAATTATCCCATTTCATCATCTATTTTCACAAGCTTGCTGGTCCTGTGACTCATAAAGAAAACTGCCACATAAAGTTTAGAGGTGTTTCCATCACTGGAAGAACAATTAAATGTATAGTATATTTTTAAGAGTCCTTGTGTAATAGTCTGATTTCAAATGAGGTTAATAGAAGCGGTAAATTCATACCCAGAAAAGAGCTGGATGAATTTGAAAGGATACAGAGATTCATTTGGGTTATCCCCAACACCTGAAACACTGAATGCTTTTTAAAATTTATCTTAACTTTCTGAGACTGTGACCATCTTTTTTTTTTTACTTTCTGTACAGCATCATTCTGGCCTCTATTTGTAGATTCACAGACTAACCATTATTAGCCTTTTTTCCCTTATCATACTAAATAATTCTATCAACATAGTCAAATATACAGAGTTAGGAAGCAGATATTAAAAAGGACATTTCTTATTGCAGTAAATATATCACTGTGAAGTTATATTCTAAAAATAAGAAATTATTACTCCTATTAAATAAATGACAAAATAAATATTTCCTTTTAATCTCCATACATACAGAACTTTTCGCATCACAGAATTAGTGGGGGCTGTCTGTATTGCACTGATATATTCTGTTATTTTCAGATATGCTCATCCTAATGCAATCTAGTATGTATTACATAAAAATTAACTGATTCTTAGTACCTGTTCTGATGTATGCCATCTAGTATAACATTAATAAATGTATATTATTAGCATAGCTTAATATAATTGTTCCTTTTCTAGTAGATAAGATTATTTGTATTGGACTTTAATTTCAAAATAAAAACAAAATTGTGATTAGATAATAGTGAGGAGTTGTAAAAATGTTTTGCTTCTTTTAATGCATTGAAAGTTACTATTGAGAAATTATAAATTAAATAAAAATAAAAGCAAGATTTTAAAGAGAATATAAAATAAATTTCCTGAATCAAGGATTTTGGAATAACTTTTAAGACTTTAGAAAGCCAGAATCCAAAAAAGGAGCAAGAGAGGCCAGACACATTGAATTTCAAAGGTATATTTTACTTCGAAGTTGCTCAAAAGAAAGCGAGAAAGGGAGAAAAAATTGGCAAATATTACTTTCACCTTGACACTGAATACCATCTTTACAATTGTAATTGATATGGGGAACAGGATTGGCAATATTCTTACTACAATGTGTTTTAACCATGCTTTGTAATGCTAAACATGCTAGGTAAAAATCTCCCACAAAACACCTTTTAACTTTCCTTACAAAATTCACTCTATATAGCAAACCAATAACAAAAATAAAAGAGGAAACAACAAGAATATGAGGAAAATATACTACTAAATGATGCACCAAAACTTATCTTGATCTGCCACGAAGAACAGTGGAGCTGAAGAGAATTTGTCAGAATCTCCAGACACATTGACTGTGAATAAAATACATACCTTGTGTATCTGAACAACTGGCCAGTATTGGAACTGACATGAAGTAATTGACTTTGAAGGCTTGAAGAAAGCATTAAACTACTGTAGCTAAATAACAAGTTGTCTAAGTAAATCAGAAGAGTAAAATCATCCCTCCAGCAAAGGTTCACTACTGGTGAGGAATATATACAGAATCATTATCCTAAGAACAGTCTCTGATGGTAACATTAATAAAAGTGCCCAAGTCACTTAGAAACATAAATCCCACAGACTTTCAATGGGACATGTTACAATTGATAATGGTATCCCTAATGTCTAACTAAACTTTCTTTTCCTTATTCTCTACATATAATAGGTTTCAGAGAGTCAGCCATGTTAGTCTGAATCAGTTAAAACAGTTCTTGTGGTACCTTAGAGACTAAGAAATTTATTTGGGCATAAGCTTTCATTGGCTATAACCCAGATACCTGGAGTGGAAAATACAGTAAGCCAGTATATAAGAACCAAGCAAATCCTTCTCAAAGAATTTTACATGAACCTTAACCAGCACTTTAAAAAAATCTTTAAGACTATTTATTGATTTTATTTTATTACAGATAAACATTCCAGGAGTTTGCTACCCCACAAATATCCACCTCAATACTCCTCTTTTGAATAACCAGTAGGGAAGCACTTCAATCTGAACACTAAATAATGTACTTAAAAGTTGCCATTCTTCAACAAAAGAACTTCAAAAACAGACTTCAACAAGAAACTTCAGAACTGGAATTAATTTGCAAACTTGACACCATCAAATTAAGCCTGAATAAAGACTGGGAGTGACTGAAGCACTTCAAAAATATTTTTCCCTCTGACTCACACCTTCTTGTCAACTGTTGGGAATGGGCACATTCACCCTTATTGAATTGGCCTCTTTAGCACTGACCTCCCACCCCTACTTACTAAGGCAACTCCCATCTTTTTCATGTGCTGTATATTTATGCCTGCTTACTGTATTTTCTACTCCATGCACCTGATAAAGTGGGTTATGTTCCATGAAAGCTTATGCCCAAATAAATGTGTTAGTCTCTAAAGTGCCAAAAGGACTCCTAGTTGTTTCTCCATATAATGTGACTGCCAGTACAATGATGTTGTGATGATTATAGTACATATTTACATATAGTGGATGTTAAGAACTTCAGGGCAGACACTCCTGTATTTTGTGACTTGTGCAGCACAAAGCACAGTGTTGAAGCTTAGGAAATAACTACTAATCAAATCATTTCATCATGAAAGATTCTGGTGTGTTTTACAGACTAAATCACTAGCCACTGAAATGAGATCATCTAATGGATGGCTCACAGCAGCCATACTGTACCAGCAACACTGTCCGGCAGTACTTTTAGGCAGAGAAGTGAAGAATAAAAGGTTGCTCAATACTAAAAGTTCCTTCGCATTAAACACTATCATCTGTACTAGCATTAATGGTCTGCAGTGGCTGTAATAATCACTGAACTAATACCTGATCAATATAATTTAATCAGCCTATATTAGTTATAAACATAGAATACTCATCTGGAGTTTGAAATAGTTGAAGAATGATTTGTATACAAGAACTATTTCCAAGAAAAGAGGTTATTTTGGATTTTCTCCAACCAATACAAAACTGTGAGTCATACACAGAATTAAATAAATTGGTTGCAGAGGAAATAAGAACCAAGCAAAACCTTCACAAAGAACTTAAAATGAACCTGAGCCAGCATTTTAAAAAAAAATATTTGAGACTATTTACTTATTTTATTTTATTATAGATAAACTCTCCTCTTTGCTATTCTGTGAAATCATTGGGTGAGGCTGCCATTTCTCATAGAGTTAGCTAAGGAAGAGGATATAAGGGAAGAAAACTACATGAGACTCCCTTAACAATTTTCCCCCAAATTATTCTTTAGGAGGAGAGTATGACTAAGTCCATCAGTTATGCTCACTTAGCAGAATTCACAGCTATGTAGGTTAGGCCAGTGAGGGTGAAGGAGCTAATTTGCTTTAGCTCCACCTCCTTCCATTCCTCCCTTACTCCCACCCCCACAGCCATTTGCTCACCTCCTTCTCCTTGATATTGTATCCCACCTTCTTACCATGCCCAGATCTTGTATCCCAGGAAGTGATAGGATATTATGCCCAACAGGCAATGGAACTCCCTTGCAACAGACATTTTTTTTTTTAAATGGAAGGGTCTTCATGTGAGGAAGCACTCCACACATTATGATACCCTTAGCTGAAAAGTACTTTATATCACAAGTAGTCCCACTAATGTCAACAGGGTTGTCTGTGAAGAAAGATGTGTGTGAGGGCCAGAAACATAGATAGGTATAATAATAACAATGATAACTTTGCAATATGGCCCACTGACAGCAGATGGCTGATCAGGTCTTTGAGGTGCCTTAGCACACCTTAGTTTGCTCTGCAGGGATAGCTTCTGTTTTAAAGTATGGTTTTTTTTTCTATCATGCTTCCTTGAGTTAAAAGGCACACCATAGGGGACCAACTAACTACTTTTACACTGTGCCATGATGTACACAGGTTAACCAATACATCACATCAGTTTAGCACTTCACAAATTCTTGTAGTTCTCACTCTGAATAAACAGGGAAATATATTTGAAAGTAAAGATTTCATTCCAGTGAGAGTTTCAGAGTGTATTACTGTTGGTCATTATCAGACTAAAACAGTGACTTTAATTTTTGACAGTTTTGGACAAAGTAGTGACAGATAGTAAACCAGTTTCTGTGCACATTTAACAGTAGTTTAATGCAAGAAGAAAAACTTAGATTTTTAAAATCGGAGTCTGAAAGTTAGGCCCCTAAACATCATAGATGTAACTCTTCTGCCAGGTGACAATGGCAGCAATAAGGGATAGATTCAGTTAATCTAGGGTCCTTTTTCTAAAATAAATTAAAAAATGGCTTATGACCTCTCCCAGAGCCCCACTCCTAATTCTGCCTCTGGGAAATTAAAATATAACCTCTCTATTCATCTTTGCAGACCCTTGGGAACATGGAACTACAAATAACTTTTACTTTGGGGGGAAAAAAAAGCAAAAGAAACATGCTAACCACATATATATTTACATATAAGACCTGCTAAATCGACTGCCGATAGCTTTCCCGTCAACTCCAGAACTCCACCAGAATGAGAAATATAAGGCAAATCAACAGGAGAGTTTGTCCTGTCGACCCAGCATTGTGGAAACACCACAATAAGTTGACCTAAAGTGCATTGACTCCAGCTATGTTATTCATGACTTCACCCTGTAGTGCAGACCTGCCCACAGACTCAGAAGAGTCATGAGTTGAAACCAACCTAGATATTTCAGCGCCAGTTTGTGTTTAGACAATTGTAGGAGCCTGAGTCCAATTCAGTGGGACTCATTCTCCAAAATCATTTTGGCTCTTTTGAAAATTACATCAAACAGATTAATTTTACATTTGAATGCTCATAACTGACAAACCTATGTTAAAGGACTGGAACTTGTCTGCAGTATATTACACTTGGTTGTGGTAGAGAAAAATAGGTACAATTTTATTTAAAAATGATGGCAAAAAGAGTATTATGTAAATTATCCACATCATCTTAAGTGAAGATTGCTTTTTTTATTATTCAATAAATACAATATAACAGTTTCTAAAGAATCAGCAACTTTCCTTCTTGAGTGGTCTGAAAAAAAGATTTTGAATTCAGAGACCATTTAACAAAATCTTGCTTAGCTGTGAAAATAAGCCTGAGGATGCTCTGCCAAGCATTACAAGAAACTAGCTAAATCATTGACTATAATCCACAACAAAAAGTCTTCTAAATGGAAGACTATATGGGCTGGAAACCTTTTCTGACTAGCAGAAATAGCAGCAGGGCAGGGACAGATAGACAAAAGAATAGATTTTCAAGAGACACACTATTCCACAGAAGCAGAGCAGAGAGGACCTCATGTTATTCAGTTTCTAATGACAATATGCCACTAGTACTGTATTTCCAAATATTTCATTTGGCACTGGAACATTACTTAGAAAATATAAAAATATGACCCAAAATAACTTCTTGGCTGTTCCATCTACTAAGGTTAATTCAGATGCCACTGAAAATGAAGGGATTTAAAGCAGCAGGACTATTTCATTACCTAGGCATGCAATTGCCTTTCGTTATTGGTTTTATGTCAGAGGCCTGATACTGTGTTTTCTGGATTCACTTGAAGCAGAAAGCATAGCAGTGAACACACATGCAGCCTGGATTCTTTGTTGCTCGTAGAACAGAAATAGCCCTGCCTAGGAAACCCTGTTTAAATGAATGGAAAAAAATGCACTTACTTGAACTGGGAGCAGGATCAGGTCCAAGGAGGTTTTCTGTCTCTGACTTTCTCTGCTTTCTCAGACCTTTACACCTTTGGAGCCTTAGCAGCATACTCACTATCTGAGACTACCGAGCAATGTAACTGTTAACATTGATTTATTGATATTATTTTTGTGCATCCAGCTGTGTTCTAGAAACTCTACAAAAAACAGGTAAAAAACATGCTCATGGGATCTTAAAATAAAGGGCCCCAGTCCTGCAAAAACTTACACTCTTGCTCAACTTTACACATTGTGAGCAGTCTTCAATTGACTTCAGTGAAACTACTCACTGTGCCTAAAGGTAAGCATGAGAATAAATCTTTGCAGGATCAGGGCCTAAATTTAAACAAGACAAACTGAATGACTAAATCAAAGCATGCAAAAGGAAGAACTATGATAAGGTTTTGAATAATAGGATCACAAAGCTAATCAATTAATGACTATATGCATTTTGATACTGTGTATATATATGTCTCTATCCATCTGGTTAACTTTTACCATCAGGGTTCTTATGTGAAAATGCAATATACTCTAAATCCATTTTGGGTGTGTCTACCCTATAAACCATTTTAAAAAGTATATACAAATATTAGTGCATTTCTACTTGTGATTCCATCAACCTCATATACAAATCTTAGAATAATCACAATGCAACTGAAAAATAAATTTGTGCATACATGCTGGGAAAAAAAGGAGCATAAATTAATCAATAATAACTACTCAATGTAAAATGATTTCAGGTCATGTCTTATATAAAGTTCATACTCTGTTGTAAGAGAAAGGATGTCAGCTAATATAGCATAAGTCATGAGTAATTTCATTGAAGTTTATAGAATCACAACAGCATAAAGCTGTTATGGGGACCAACTGCTATTTAAAATCTAACAAGAGATATTTTTTTCGTACTTGTCACTCAGTCAGCTATAAAACAGAACAAGCCACCTAACATTTTACGAGCTGCTTGTGATTCTCATGGCCATTTCTTCTCTCATCAGGGTGTACTTGATTATAATGTTCAGCAATTCAGCAATTATGTCTATTTAGCCATCTTAGTCAGGGACACAAGCCCATGCTCTAGGTATCTCTAACCCTCTGACTGCCAGAAGCAGGGGCTGGATGACAGGGAATGAATTACTTGATAATTGCCCTGTTCCATTCATTCCCTCTGAAGCATCTGGTACCGGTCGCTGTCAGAAGACAGGATACTTGGCTAAGAGGACCATTTTTTCTGACCGAGTATGGCAATTCTTATGTTCTTATGACAAAGGTACATCACCATCAATTGGTACTTTAAAAATAATGAAAATTTGTGGCTGAGTATTTTAAGCCTTTAGATATTTTATTTTAAATACGAAAGAAGAAAAGTAAGGTTTCTAAACTGTAAAATTTTGAAACTGAATTTGTGTTTTATGTAAAACGTCTTTTAGGGCAGTATGATAGAGTATGATAGAGGGCCAGAGTATGATATGATAGAGAATGATAGAGGGCCAGAAGGTCTTTTAGGGCCAGTATGATAGAGGGCCAGAAGGTGTAGTCCTTCCATCCGTTTCATTTCAAAATGTGGAATGCTTTTCAGAAAACTAAACAGCAAGATTAACGAACTGAAAATGTTAGCTGAGAAATAGCATTGCTTTTAATGCTACTTACAAGAATCAACATTTGATTATTCCTGAAAATGATATTTAGTGGTATCAAACCAAAATATTTTTTTCTTTATTTCCCAGACCGATATTATATGCTGGTCAGAAACATATTATAAATGCAATAAATAAAACAACCTTCAGTGCTAATCAATAATGTTAAAGTCTAAGGCCCTGTGTACACTGGGTGCTATTTTATTTTTTCAAGCAGTAATGTCTACTATTGCTCCCATTTGGTTCAATTCTACTAGTGCAGCAATTCACACAATCAGTCATCTAAAGAAGAATGCCATATTTATAAAATACTTAGGGTCAGATCACAACTCACTCTCAGTCTTTTTCCCATCTTCTCTCTTCCCTTCATATTTTTGCTTCTGCTCATTGTTAAAGAAACACAACATATTACGTGGCAGTGAGGGTGGGGTTTTTTTTAATGGCTTTTCGCGCGATTCAATGTGAACAATATCAGCTACCCTAAAATTTAATGAGAAAAAGCAACATTTATGGAAAGGTAAAATCACCTGGAATGGAAGAGATGTTTTGTTGTTGTTGTGATTCCTCTTTCCTCCCCATCACAAATATTCGTACTTTTGCATATATCTTTCTTGAATGGAAAGGTTGTCCTTGATCGCCATGATAATTTGATCTGGTCCATGTGTCTATTCCAAATTATGCTATCTGTAATCATTGTGGGGATAAGAAATTTAAAATCTCAAAAGAGCAATGTATAAAAATTCTTATTTAAAAAAATCAAAACTTTAAACAGCTTCTAAAATTGAATGAAAAAGCCTGCCTCAAACTGGTATCAACATTAGTTAGTGTATAAGGAAATTTAGATTGTTTATTTGTTTTATTTGAAATCTTGATAAGTAGAAGCATCAGACTTTTTTATCAGGCTAATGTCTGACTTGTTGCAAAAGGCCTTTATGGAAGCAAAACCTCTAGATGCTAGCAGGAAGGAGGTACCAATTATTGAGTGAAAGATATATGTACTCAGGAGTGACTATTCTTCAGTCTGTGTTACATCAGCTGCTAACAAGACTAGGAAATAAACAAGCAAGCAAGGAAGAAAAGAATGTAGAAAGAAAAGGATGAAAGCCAGGAAGCAAAGCTGCGTCCCTAGAGGAAAAAAATATAGAAGACGAGACTGCAACAGAGGGAAGAAAGCTACAGATGCATTATGTTAGTGTCCCCAGTTGCAAAGGTCTGGCAATAAGTACTATGCACAAAACTGTGATGAGAAGAAATTTTCTACTTAGTATTTCATAAACAGAACTACCATCTGAGGGGAATTATATTCCATCCCACATATAGAGAGAGTACTGATAAGACATGAAGGGAAACAGCAATTGTCCTCTTAAGCAAAGGAGTGATATACAAGGGGAGAATGTTATTAGTGTTCCAATATGAAGAAATATGTCCCTATTTCTCTCCATTTCCCTTGAGTCATCCAGTTGGTCCTGCTTGAGGGGAAAAATGAAGGAACATTGTGTCTCTGACTCAAAATCCACTTCACCTCACTGGGGAACGTCTCTCTCCATTTCGATCTTTTCAATCTCCAATGCTTTATTGAATGACCCAAAAACCCCAAACTAATACAAAGAAATCTCAAAGAGAAAAGTATTCCCCAGGAGTCAAACTTTAACATATACTACCATGAAAACAAACACACGGACAAAAATAAATAAAACCAATGTACAAAACTAAACAGAGACTATTGGTCTGGATTTCATGGGCAAAGAACAAGATCTCATTTTCTTCCTTTGTTGTGATGCAGTGACGTTATATGCTGCCAGATCTTTCTCTTAAATTGTTCTCTAGCAGCAAGATGCCCTCCACACCGCTGTCACCAAAAAAGAATAGCAAACACCAAGATTGTTTTTGTTTGTTTAGGCTCCTGCTGTGCTTCTTGTCTCAAGTATCAGATAATTCCTTTTTCAGAACAAAATTTTTTTAGCATATTGTTCTCTCTTCTGAAGACTCTGATTTGGTTCACATAACAAAATCTCCACAAAATATTCATTGAAAAAAGCTACATTGTACAAATAATACCACTGAGATACCGCCCCTGCACACATGCACACAGATTGAGGGTAGCTATAGTTATTGCAGAAGTACACACACACACATTTTAAAAAATCATGGGAGAAACAAAATGTTCATGCTAGCTTAATTGGACTCTGCACTACCAGTCATGAGGACTCTTTAGCAGGATTAGACCTTTAGTCCTTACTGTTTAAATTGGTATACTCATTCAAGCAGGGAATTTTCAGCACCTGTATGTACAGTGCCTATATATACTGTATGACCCAATCCCTCTGTGGGGCTTCTAGGGTGCTACTGTAATGCAAATACTAAATTTCAAAAATAAAAAGAATGCTTAATACAGTGAGATACATAGGTGACTTACAAAAGGCCACAGAAAGACTCAGAAGTAGCACTATAACTCAGGCATAAATGGTGCCCAGTCCTAATTTTGGACAGCTGAACCATATCTCTTTCTATTGCTTCCATTTATAGAAGATTCAACAAATATGTATCAAAATAAAAGTGCATTTAAAATATTACCAAGACCATCTTGGTTCTATGAACATTAATTGCATGACAAAGTATGAAAAAAAAACCGTTAGCATTGCTAGTAATTTCCTTTGAAAAGCCATGGAAGATAAATAAAATTCCAGAGGACTGGAAAAGGGCAAATATAGTGCCAATCTACAAAAAGAGGAATAAGGACAACCCTGGAGAATTACAGACCAATCAGTTTAACTTCAGTACCTGGAATGATAAAGACTGAGGACACATCTACATTGGGGTCGAGAGAAGGGTGTCTACCTAAGATACGCAAATTCAGCTATGTGAATAGCGCAGCTGAAGTCGATGTATCTTCGGTCGACTTACTTGGGCATCCTCACGGCAGCAAGTCGACCACTGCCGCTCCCCCGTCAACTCCACTTCCACCTCTCACGGCAGTGGAATTCCGGAGTCAATGGAGAGAGTGTTCAGGGATCGATTTATCATACTAGATAAATCTACACTAGACATGACACAAATCTACAAATCTACAAACCTACAAATCTTATGTACACTACACATGATAAATCGATACCCGATAGATCGATCACTACCCATCGATTCGATGAGTAGTTTAGATGTGGCCTGAGAGTGGCTGAGTCACCACAAAATGTAATTTTCCCTCTGTTGATATTCACCTCTTCTTGTCGAGTGTTGGGAATAGGCCATTTCCACCTTGATTGAACTGGCCCCATTAGCAGTGACCCTGCTAATTTGTTAGTCTCTAAGGTACCACAAGGACTCCTCGTTATTTTTGCTGATATAGACTAACATGGCTACTCCTCTGAAACTGGAATGATAATGGAGGAAATAATCAAGCAATCAACTTGCAGATGCCTAGAAGATAATAAGGTGATAAGTAACAGACAGCATGGATTTGTCAAGAACAAATCATGTCAAACCAACTTAATGGCTTTCTTTGATCGAATAACAAGCCTTGTGGATGGAGTGGGGAGAAGCAGTAGATACGATATATATTGACTTTAGTAAAGCTTCTGATATTGTCTCAAATGACTGTCTCAGAAACAAACTAGGAAAATACAAACTAGATGGAGATACAATAAAGCATAAGTGGTTGGAAAACTGTCTTTAGACTGTAGCTATCAGTGGTTCACAGTCAAACTGGAGGACATAACGAATTGGTTCCTGCAGGGGTCAGTTCTGGGGCTGGTTCTGTTCAATATCTTCACTAATGATTTAGATAATGACATGGAGATTGCACATAAAGTTTATGGATGATACAAAGCTGGGAGGGGTTGCAAGTGTTTTGGAGGATAGGATTAAAATTCAAAATGAAATGAAAAAATAGGATTAAAGGTCTAAAACAGGGATTGGCAACCTTGGCATGTGGTCCCCCAGGGTATGCGCCCTTGGCGGGCCTGGCCGGTTTGTTTCCCTGCCGCGGCCACAGGTTTGACTGATCTCGGCTTCACTGGCCGTGGTTCGCTGCTCTGGTCCAATGGGTACTGCAGGAAGAGGTGGCCAGCACTGTGGTGCTTCCCGCAACCCTCATTGGACCGGAGCGGTGAACTGCGGACAGTGGGAGCCGTGATCGGCTGAGCCTTTGGATGTGGCGGATAAATAAACCAGCTGGGCCTGCCAAGGGTGCTTACCTGAGGTGTTGTGTGCCAACGTTGCCAATTCCTGGTTTAAATAAAATGTAATGAAATTCAATAAGGACAAATGTAACGAACTCCACTTTGGAAGGAATAATCAGTTGCACACATACAAAATGGGAAATGACTGCCTAGGAAGGAATACTACACAACAACAAAAAGATACGGTTTAAATGAACGAATTTAACAGAGGATTACTAAATAAAAAAAATAAATAAAAAATAAATAAAAAAAATCAGTCATAATAAGTCACTCTGACCACAGAGTCTTATCACACATTTTTAAACCCATTTTAAATTCTATACATTTTATACACTGTTTTGGTAGCAGTATGGAATTTGGGATTCATAATAAAAGTCCTTATTTAGTTGCTAAACAGAAGTTATGGGATTAGCTGTGACTTTTCAAACAAAGATAATTTTATTTAGAAATTTCAACAGTTATTTAATTACAGAACTATTGCTTCAATTCACAATTGCCTATTCAGATAATAATCAAAAAGCAAGCCTTTTCATCTTCTCTCTCTCCACTCCCTCTCTCTCCTTCACACACATACACAATGGAAGTATGTACTTAGAGCTTAATCCTATGCCCATTTAAATGAGTGGGAATGTATCCACTGACTTCAACGGAAATTGGATAGGTCTCTTACTTCTAAATTCTTTGAAACATTTAGATTTTTTTAAATTGATTATTATACCATAATCTGTCACTAGCCACTTAATGTTCAGCAACATAAGCTTTGTTCAACACCGGCCTGGGGAAACACAGGTATAAAAGTTTAATTTCTATTTATTCTTCTTGGTTTTTTTTTAGTTGACTTACGCGCTGGAATCAGTTCTGCATACTGCTAATTAGACAGTTAACAAACTTTGTGACCATTCAGTTCTTTTTATGCACTACACTTGTGTTTATCTTCAGAATTCTCACTTCACATTAACTATTCTACCTATACAAATTAAGGAGGGAATTTTCCAGTGTTCAGCATTGGCTTTAGTACTGTCATTGAAGTCAATGGGAATTTAATCATTGGCTTCAATTGTGGAGAAGCTAGGTCAATGCTGAGTGTTTTTTTAAACACTACCTGAAATGTATCGCAAGGTTTTTAGCATATCTAGAAGATAACTTTTATATCTTTGAATCAGAGAGGTAGCCGTGTTAGTCTGGAACTGCAGAAGTGACAAAGAGTCCTGTGTCACCTTAAAGACTAACTAAAGTATTAGAGCAAGTATTAGAGCTTGCATCCAACGAAGTGGGTATTAGCCCATTCACGCTTATGACACTTATGCTCTAATACTTTAGTTAGTCTTTAAGGTGACACAGGACTCTTTGTCACTTTTATATCTTTGATCACTACCTACAAAGTATGTTAATTAATCAATATTTCTTGTTTAAAATCAAAGCATATGAACCTAATATTTGTGGTTACTATCTCCTAGAAACAGAACTTCCTCAGATTGACATTACAAGGGGTTTGTATCCAAAATACTTTCAGCAGCCTTAATCATACACAAAGTTTCTTAAATTCAGTTAGGCCTTTACCTTAAGAAAATGAAAATTTTCCTATTAAAAATTATTTATGTTTTATTTATTTATTATTTGTTTAAATTTTAAAATAGAAAGATGCTCATCCAAATCTCTAGATTATTTATACATCATAAATAATTAGGACTGTTGATTAATTTCAGTTAACTCACACAGTTAACTCAAAATAATAATCTTGATTAATCTCAGTTTTAATCGCACTGCTAAACAATAGAATGTCAGTTGACATTTATTATATGTTTTGATGTTTTTCTACATTTTTACATATATTATATTCTGTGTTATAATTGAAATCAAAGTGTATATTATTTTTATTATATATATTTGCACTGTAAAATGATAAACAAAAGAAATAGTATTTTTCAATTAACCTCATAAGTACTGTAATCTTTGTCATGAAAGTGCAACTTACAAATGTAGATTTTTTTGTTGCATAACTGCACTCAAAACAAAATGTAAAACTTCAGAGCCTACAAGTCCTACATCTTGTTCAGCCAATTGCTAAGACAAACATGTTTATTTACATTTGCAGGAGATAATGCTTCCCTGTTCTTATTTACAATGTCACCCGAAAATGAGACCAGACATTTGCATGGCACTTTTGTGACTGGCATTGCAAAGTATTTATGTGCCAGATATGCTAAACATTCAGATGCCCCTTCATGCTTCAGCCATCATTCCAGAGGACATGCTTCCATGCTGATGACACTTGTTAAAAAAATACATTAATTAAATTTCTGACTGACCTCACTGGGGTAGAATTGTATACCTCTTCTTCCATTTTATCTGCATTCATCCATGTACTTCATGTTATAGCAGTCTCAGATGGTGACCCAGCACATGATGTTCATTTTAAGAACACTTTCACTGCAGATATGACAAAATGCAAAGGTATCAATGTGAGATTTCTAAAGATAGCTACAGAACTTGACCCAGTGTGACATTGTCCAATTAAAGTATAATTATGCAAGCCAATAGTTCAAACACTGTTGTATAATTGCCATGACTCTTATACAAAGGATAGCGCATGGCCAGAAAGAGTTAAGCATCTTGCAGGCTAACTAACCGAAAGTGACATTTGAAAACATGTTAGAAAGGTATGGGAATGGAAATTAGGTCCATTCCTGCTAAATAAGCTGAACATGGAAATGTAAACCTATGTTGTTAGAAGTTCACTGGCCACTGTGGGAAGATGGGATACTGAGCTAGATGGACTATCGGTTTGACCCACCAGGGCCATTCTTCTGTTCTTATGTTCTTAAGCTAGAAGTAATACTAATTCTGTACTTATAAATGTTATCCATGTAAATGGATGGTTACTGTTGGTCACAATAACTATTGATTCAGAGATCAAAAGGGAATATTAACATTTAGATGAATCCTGGGTAAAATAATGTCATTGTCTATATTTCTTTTTGAAGTTTATGATTCACTGCCTAAAGGATAAATTACCCTATGTTAATTTGTGTAACTAGTTAATGGTGGTGTTTAGAAAACAGAAGGTTACCTCAAAAGCATATTATTTACCCAGGACTGTGTGGTCAAGTGGATGCTAGAATACTGTATTAAAGACTATTGGCTCCTGATTCTGTCATCTCAGATCTGCTTAAGCTTCACTGGGGGAAGTCTGAGTTGCAAGACTGAGATCCCAGCTACACTGGAACACCTTGAATATGATATTTGGACATTGAACAATAACCTATAAACTATTTCTGAAAGAACTCTTTGCAACTACAAAGCTCACCATCTCTGCTATGAATCTGAACTTCAGTGAATTGAAATAATGTCTGTATGTATATTGATCTTTTAACCATACTCTCTCGCTTTTATTTTTTTAATATATTGTAGTTCAGTTAAGAAGACTTGGCTTTATGCGTATATCTGAGTAATATCTGAAGTATTCAATAAACTGGAGGTAATATGTCTGATCCTTTGGGATTGGTAGAACCTTTTCTTTATATGATGTAATATGATTTTCAGAAATCTTCAACATATTTGATTTGGGTACCTGGATGAAGGCTTAATGCTGGGTACATTAAGGGAACTGTGTTGTTGACTTCTCAATAAACAGTAAAGTAATAAAGAAGCTGTTTTATGCTGGCTTGGTAAATCTAAATATTGGAATATCCACCAGCTTTTTTGGTATTGTCTGTCTCATTCTTTGCAGTTCACCCTCATTGAGTGACCCCATCTGGCCCCCACTAGGACCCCGGTCACAGCAAAGTTTAAGAATCTGAAGCGCCTTTCAAAATCTGAGAGGGACAAGGTGTGGAGCATGCTTTCAGAAATCTTAAAAGAGCAACACTCCGATGTAGAAACTATAGAACCTGAACCACCAAAAAAGAAAATCAACCTTCTGCTGATAGCATCTGGCTCAGATAATGAAAATGAACAGGTGTCGCTCCTCTCTGCTTTGGATTGTTATCGAGAAAAATGACTGCACCGCACCTGAAGTGGGCGTAACATTGTCTGAGGGACAGCAGCAGTGCTTTATGGCTGGTGGGGGGAACAAGGTCAGAAACTGCTTCAAAAGATTAACAGTGGTCAGCTTTGCAGCACTGACTTTACTCCCCAGAGATGTGAGGTGTGAAGGCTATAAAGGTGCAAGCCCTGGGCATTGGAAGCCCCTTACCTGTGAGAGGGAGTGCAGCTGTGAGCCTAGTGGGGTAATAAATAGTCCATGCCTAGGAGCGGGAGGCTCAGAAGCTGCACCAGAACCTCCTGGGGAGTGCACCTCTGCTGGGGCCACTAATGGTATTACACAGCTGCTGCAAGCTAATTTGCAGTTGTTGCAGCAATTTCACACGCCTAGTTTTGAGGGGTGACAGGGCAGGCCCGGCATGTGCTCACGATTGGGTGGCAGGAGATGGGTCATGTTTGGAGGCATGTCCTGGTTTAATTATGATGAGCAGTTTCGACTGAGGGCAACAACACAAACTGAGATCTGGTGGGACAAACTGCATCACACACTGTGGTTGGAGCGGATAATTCCGAGGGGACCAAGAGTTCACACAAACAGTGGCTTGTTCATACCACAGCAAGCATGGGAGAGGCCTAAGTTACATAATAATATTTGCTGGGTATTTAATGACAGTGGTTGTTTTCACGGCACCTGTAAATACAGGCACGATTGTGAGGCATGTCTTGGGACCTATTCAACCCGTTTTTGCCAGAGTGGTAGGGGACAGTCACAGGAAGGAAACAGGACTGGGAGTGACTCAAATGCCAGCTGCAGGTTTGGCTCAGTTGGAACAGATTATGGAATACAGAACACAAGCTGGGGAGGGGGATAAGCTGAGGGTGGTGCAATGGTCATGAGCATCAATGCCAGTTAGGCCGGAGGTGTTAAGGGTTCTCCTATGGGATTACCCTAATAAAGCAGATGGGGCATATTTGTGGGAGAGGTTTACTGTGAGATTTTGGATCCCCTTTGCAGGAGTAGATCCCATGAGATGTCAAAAAATGTGAAGACAGTCACTGGGATGGGACATATTATTTAAAAAAAGTTTACATGGGAATTAAATGAGGGCAGAGTGACTGGGCCATTTAATCAGCTACCTACAGAAAACTTGACAGTTTCCCCCCTCTCCCAAGTTTGGTCCCCAAGAAGACTCCAGTGACATATCGATTAATTCATCACCTGCCATACCCAAGAAGTGACTCTGTTAATGGTGGGATAGACCTGTGCTATGTTCCGTGCACTATTCCTCCTTTGACGAAGCTGTTTATATAGTTAAGACTTGTGGCCCAGAGGCACTAATACTAAGAGCGATATGAAGTCTGCTTTTCAACTGCTGCTGGGGCATCCATTGAACTTTGACCTTTTGGGTTTCTCTTTTGAGGGACAATTTTATTTAGAGAAGGCTGTGTCCAGGAGATGTTCTCTATCCTGTTCAGCATTTGAAACATTTAGTACAATGTTGCACTGGGCACTGGTGCATGCAGTGGGACTATGTCAAGCATTATTTAGACAATTTTTTTTGTTTGTGAGACAAGCCAGGTCAGATGGGTGTGTTCGTGTGTTGGACACATTTCAGGTCCTGGCCACACAGTTGAGGGTACCCCTAGAAAAAAACAGAGGGCCTTTACGCTACACTGACGTACCAGGGGATTGAGCTGGACATCAGGGAGGGCATACCGTGGCTTCCACAGGATAAGCTTCAGTAACTACTGAGATTGTTCAGGGGAGCTGTAGGAGCCAAAAAAAAGTTATGCTGCAAGACCTGCAGTCTATTTTGGGTCACCTGAATTTTGCCTGCAAGGTTGTTATCCCGGGGCAGGCATTTTGTGCCTGGCTGTAGGTGGCAACAGTGGACATATCCAAGCCACTCCATTACATACGAGTTACTAGAAAGATGAAGGAAGACTTGAAGGTGTGAGAACATTTATTGTCAATTTAATGTGGTGTCATTGTGGAGAGCAGAATGGTTATTACAAGGTGGTTTAAAAATCCATTTGTATGCTGCAGGGGGGCACAGGTTTTGGGGTGTTTTAACAAGGCAGGCAATGTGCCCAGAAATGGCCTGACATCTGGACACAAAATGGGGTTCTGTGTGATATCATTTTCCTGGATTTTTCCCCCATTCTAGTTATGCTGATTATTTGGGAACCGGAGCTGGCTAATAAAAGGGTGCAATTCTGGTGTGACAACATAGCAGTGGTACAAGTTATCAATCACCAAACTTCCAGATCACTCAGAGCTATGAAGTCGGTGAGAGCATTTATTCTACAACATTTATACCTCAACATCTGTTTTTCTTCCAAGCACATGCCCGGCATAGATAATATCATAACAGACGTCTTGTTTCACTTCCAGTTTGACAGATTTCATGAGCTTGCACCAGGAGCTAGCAATGAATCCAAGCAGATGCTGCTGGCTCTATGGTGCGTTGGCAAATGATGTTGTTGATGGCATGGAGATTCTTGGCTCTGGGCACACAGCTGACCTATACAGGAAGTTTTAATGAGTTCTTCCAATTTCAGGATCCATAATGCTGGTCAACTGGTTCTGCCCACTGGTGGATATTGCAATACCTGGTTGTGGACAACCTAGCTGCTGGCTTCCTTGACTATACTGGCATAGTTCAAGGGACAATGGGTTCTTTTGGGAGAACGGGGCTCCACCTATTGGGGCTTCTATACAAGAGGCCATTGGGAGATGTCTGGGAATCTGACTGGGTTTGAGGGGGGAGGCAGCCAATCAAAATTCTGGTGCCTTCTTGAGGCAGATGTCCAGTGCAGGTACTCCATAGAGAAGACATCCAGTGACCTGATAAATGGCCTGGTAAAGGACTTAAAATGATGTGCAGGATAAGGGAACAGAATCAGGGAGGGGGATTCCTACGACTGGTCTGGCAGGGAACCAGCTCCCCCTTTCCTCGTTCTTATAGCCCAGCTTATCACCCCTATGAGGGGGATAGATGGTAAGTTCCAAGCCATGGTTTGGCTGAGGGGAACTGGATGAAAATGAAGGGGGGCTAGTGGAAACCCCAAGTAATGATTTAAATAAGTATGGATTTGTCTGCACTGTACATTTTATCCGCCGGATAGCCCCAGACATCTTTATAATAAAGTCGTGGCCTGATTAAAATCCATATCAGGGGTCTCTTGTCCTTCTTTCAGTATACACAGATAACCAGTCATCAGCATGGATGCATGTTCTCCAGAATAGTGGTTGAAGCATGAAAGGACATATGAATCTTTAACGCATCTGGCATGCAAATATCTTGTGATGCCAGCTATAATGGTGCCATGAAATGCCTGTTCTCACTTTCAGGTGACATTGTAAACAACAATCAGACAGCATTATCTCCTGAAAATGTGAACAGACTTGTTTGTCTGAGCAATTGTCTGAACAAGAAGTAGGACTGAGTGGACTTGCAGGCTTTAAAATTTTACATAGTTTTATTTTTGAATGCAGTTCCTTTGTACATAATTCTACATTCATAAGTTCAACTTTCATGATGAAGAGATTGCACTACTGTACTTATAGTAGGTGAATTGAAAAATACTGTATCTTTTTTTTTTACAGTGTAAATACTTGTAATCAAAATTAATATAAAGTGAGCACTGTACATTTTGTATTCTGTTATAATTGAAATTAATATATTTGAAAATGTAGAAAGTATCCAAAATATTTAAATAAATGGTATTCTATTATTGTTTAACAGAGCGATTAATCACAATTAATTTTTAATTGCTTGACAGTCCTATAAATAATACAAGAAATACAGTCAAATCCCAGCTGTATTAAAATAATCATCTCAATAGGAATTCAGCCAGCCAGATATCTAAGACAACCCCTTACTACCACTTCAGTATTGTGCAAAGCATACCCTCAGACCTCTCCCCAAAAAAGTCCATGAAATTTGTGTTAATTTCCTCCATCTCTTGACACAAAAAATAAGAACTGCAAAAATGTTTTCTGTATTTCAATGCATACTAGATTCCGAAACCAAAAGTGGGACAGTTCCCTTTTACAATATGCCAGGAATTTGCGGCTAGTAGCTTCAGATTCCTATGTCAAGGTTGCAGGCCTATAATCCCATTGATAAAAATAATATATTAGTATTAACATTAAAATACATATAGCATGGATGTCACCATCACACAGCTTACTCTATTCCTGCCTGCTAAG
The DNA here is from genome assembly GCA_007922305.1 of Dermatemys mawii. Classification (NCBI taxonomy): domain Eukaryota; kingdom Metazoa; phylum Chordata; order Testudines; family Dermatemydidae; genus Dermatemys; species Dermatemys mawii. The sequence continues at coordinate 26,017,145 of ML677348.1, read as the reverse complement.
ACCAATATGTCCAGAAGTACCATCTTGTTTTAGATGCCTCCATTTTTTTTAAAGGAGGGAGCACAGTTTGAGATATATTAGGACTCATTCGGAGAAGCACTGAGCACCCACAGCTCCCCTTCACTTCAGTGGTTCAGGATTGGAGCTATGATGATGATTACAGTTCTGCTTTATACTTAAAGTAAACTGTTTTTACAGAACCCTGAACATTAAAGTAAAAATGCATGTTTGCATGGATATGCTGCATGGTTTAAGGGGGTAATTTTTTTGCCCAAGGACAGAGAATCCTTTGGATACTCACTTATGATGTTTTGTATATTTTGTTAGTTAAGTAAGACATCTTGATTTTAGAATAGCTGCAGCTATTCTAATCCATAGTAATAAAATTAATTACAGTTACAAGGTAGTATATTTTTTAATATGGGAAATCATATTTTCTCAATGGGAAATCACAAGTTCTGACATTGCAGCACTATTGTAACCTATTGTTTTCCTGTAAATGAATATTTCAATAATGATGTAATTGCAATTCCTCTTATCATGTGTTAAGCCCAATGTATTACATCTGTAAAACTTCTCTATGTAACAGAGAGATCAGAAAGCATTACAGAAGGATGCTTCTGCTTCAGGGAGAGTGCTACATCTGATAAGTGTTCTCTGAAAATCCTTGGGAAACATGAAAGAACACTTGAAAGCTAAGATGGTCTGTCGTAGAACTGTGGGCTTACTTGATTATGTTGCATAATTATTTATCCCTAATACTGACCAAAGTTTTGGATTACTTCAATTGTTTATACAGACGGTTTTCTGAAAGATTTTCTTTGACATTGCTGAATATTGCTGCTTATTCACAGTTCAGCTAATAGACAAACATGGGAAAGAAGAAAGACATTTGGAGATGACAAGATGACTCAAAGATCATTTCACAATTCTTCCTTTGGTGCTGCTCCTCCTTTGTTTCCCATACTCTTCACACTTTGTCTTTTGTCGGTTCATAGAGAGTGCATGGAAGAACAGAGGAAAATTGTAAATGGCTTTTTGGTTAATGGCCTTTTTGGTTAATGGCCTTTTCATTTGGATATAATGGCACCTCTCAGCTATTCAGCTATTCATAGAGAGTGCATGGAAGAACAGAGGAAAATTGTTAATGACTTTTTGGTTAATGGCTTTTTGGTTAATGGCCTTTTCATTTGGATATAATGGCACCTCTCAACTATTCAGCTGGTACCTGAGAGAAAACACTCATAGGCCTGCACCCCCAGCTGCACAAAATTAATATAGACAGAACTTCTTGCTAACCTGCATAGCTGCGTTCAAAGAAAACTCTCATTTACCTATCACCAGCACTGCATTTTATTCTGCTAAGTGATTGTTCGGGAGATAGGAATTTTGAATGTGATTTTTTTGTTCAATGATCATGGAAGTAGAGCAACAACAGCCTCACTGTCTTTTAAAGATTACAGTAAAACAAGCAGAGCTAACTCCTTCACTGTGGTACTATAACATTTTGGAAGGGTGGGGGCAAGGAGAATGAAGTAGGTCTTATGCTTCTTCTGCTAGGGAATATGAAGTTTTGATTGACAGTTTTGTATATTACAGTACAGTGTTCTGTTGTACAGCTGTTTTCACTGACCAAATTGAAAAAGAAGTGGGATTTAATTTGGAACATTGTGGGGCTGGAACCGTATTTCTTAGAAATTATGACCGAAGTTGTCATAAGTGTGAAGTAGCCTAGAATTAGTGTTTACCTGTAAAGGGTTAAGCTAAAGGTAACCTGAGAGGTGGACAACTGACCAATGAGAAATTCCTCAGGAGACAAAGGATTTTAAGTTTCAGTTTCTCTCTGGCTCTCTCTCTGTTCACCTCGGCTATGGGATGAACACAGCTATGTCTTTCACTGTAACTATAAGATTCTATCAAGTACTGTAGTCAGTAAGTTTACCTTCTTTTTATCACTTGGAGGGTTCTCAGTGGTGAGTGTTGGCTGGGTGCTTCTTGAGGTTGTAAGATTCAGCAGAGATATCAACAGTGGGAGAAAGTTGCTCGGGGGAGAGGTTTGGTTTCTGAATCCTTTTGTTGATTATGGTAGATGCTATTCTATTGATGGTTATAAGGAATTTATTCCTTTCTTTTTTTCTTTTATTAAAATCTTTCTTTTAAGAAGCTGACTGCTTGTTTTCCATTGTGTAAGATCCTGGTTTTGGATCGGGCACGTCTCGCAGGATCAGGCGAGGTTTGGTTTTTTTAGTCTCTCAAGCTTCCCAGGGAAGGAAGAAGTTTTGGGGGTTATTGGAAAGGGAAAGAAGGGTCCCAAACTACCCTAGACCTAGTTTGGTGGTGGCAGCATAGCAGGTCCAGATACAGAAGAATTTGTGTTCTGGGGAAAAACATTTTAACCCAAGCTGGTAAAATAAGCTTGGGGGGGTTATTTCTTTTTTTCATGAGGGTCCCCACATCTGTACCCTAGAGTTCAGAGTGGGGAGGCAATCCTGACAGAAGTGTATGGAGAATTGGAAGAGGTTACGCTTGGGTGAAAGTGTGCTAATTTGTACCAAAACAAAATGAACACAAATATCAAGAGACAATTGTTGGACAAAACCAACATGATCACTGTGGGAGGGAGGAAGATAGCCTATATTCATAGTAAAAGCTATGCATCCATCATTGCCTACAGCATATCTTTTGACATCATGCTATAAAGCTGTTCCAGCGGTATAAATCAAAACTGCAAATGGAAAAAGCTACTGTGTAGATTTGGACAGGTAATCAGGGATGTAAATTCATTAGGTTACTCTCTGAATTCACACTTCATTTTGAGAGACCTCCTTAGTCATCATGCAATGCTACTGCAGTTGCAATCAACAGCTCGAATTAGAGTTCTCTTGATTTCCAAAGAGACCGCTGATAGCAAGGTATTTTCTATAAAAGGCTTTTCAATTTAGAATCCACTTGGTCCCAAATAGCTAGACTCTGTTGACTTAGCTGGCATACTTGAAAGCCCATATATCTTTTTGGGCTGTTAAAGAGGGAAGAGGGTGAAAAATGTTGTAGTCTGAGGACTGATGGTTTGTTTTTGTGCCGCAATGTTCCAGTTAGTTACAATTTTTAGACCACCCCATCAGGGTGGATTTGGTACAGATTTGATTGGAACTGGTTAAAAAAAATCTTTTAAAAGAACTTTCAAGTTTTCATTAAAAATAGTTGGCATAATATACATTTTTCATAAAAAGAGGGTTTTTTTTTGGTAAATGAAAATTTCCCATCACTAGTTTGATAATGTTTTTGAAACAAATTTCAGAATACTAAAAAAAAAATGCAAAAAATGAAAAGAGGGTACATTTTGATGCCTTTGAAATGAAAAACAAATTCAACATTTCATTCTTCCCTCCTCAAACCTATGTTTATCCATGTTGAAAAGCTTTAGATTTTATAGGTAATTCTGATATACTGTGCAGAATCCATGAAAAAAATGTTTACAACTTTTCAATAATCCTCTATCTCAGACTTTTGGTTTATGTTTAATTTAGTAAGAAGAACATAAATTAATGACACACAAATATATTTTTTGTTTGCAGATCCATTTTTATATGTTACCTTAAACATTTTCTTTTTTTCTAACATGTGATTATATATTTTCTGAAAATTAATGTAGCTTTTTATTTTTTAACTAAAGTTTCATAAAAAATATATAAGCATCCCAGCTTGTATTTTCAATATACTAAAAAATGTCTTGATGGCATAGAACTTGTCTGCAAATTTTCAAGCTATCTTTAAAGGTCAAACTATAAAATTCCCAACTAGTGAGATTATATAAAGGAAATGTCCCTCCACTGTTGAAAATACCATCAAGAGCAGAATAACGATTCAGACTGGATTGTTTACAGCAGTTATAAACAGGACTGTAAAAACTAAACCAAACTGGATTAATCAAAATAGAAAGGGTTAGTGGTGGTGATGATCATGATCATCATGATGACGATGTATTATTTTAGGGCCTGATACTGCCCACATTTAAGTTAATGGGAAAAAAATCCCACTTACTTCAACATGAGTAATATCTTGCCTTAGAAGTAATAATCTTCAGTAGGTACAGAGATAAAACTAGGACAAATGGTTTATTCTTATGCCTAGAAAAAATACTAGATAAATTCCCCTTCTTGATTCTTATTTATATAATATAACCTGACGTTAGATGTTTCATAGCCCAATATGAGAACAATTATGAAATCCTGGATCCATTTAAGTCAGTAGCAGAACCTTAAACAAGTTTTCTGTCCTAAAGAGTTTATTGTCTAAGCAGATGACCTACCAAAATGAACCCAGATTTTCTCTGAGTCAGTCCCACTTCAATGCTATAATCACATATAAGGAGTAAAACGAAAATAAACACTGAGGCTCAGAAAGGAATAAAGTGGGTGGAGAAATAAATAGGAAAATAAAATTTAAATGATTAAATAATTAAAAGAATTAAGAAAAGTTTTCCTGGATTGTCCTTGTGAAATTACATTATATTATTTATTATTATTATTATTATTATTATGTTATTATTTTATTATTACAGTGCTAAAACCAGTCAAGTGCTTTGCAGATATAAATAAGAGACAAGATTTTGTTTAAATAGAGCCTAAAGTTAGGATTCACAGTCTATATTTAAGCACCAAAATAAGCAATTGATTTCCAAACGTGCAAAATATTCATCAATTCCCACTCTAGCTATTGTTTCTGGATATCCAACACTTTTGAAAATCTGACCAGTTATTTAGCTATCTGATCAGAAATACAGAAACCTAGAACCATATATTAAAGGCAGATATAAAGATACAGATAGGCACCTGGTGTGATTTTCCAAACCACATAAGTGTCTATCTCCCATAGGTACCTAAGCAATTTTGAAAAGCCCATTAGCACCTAACACCTATTAGCACCTAGTATCTTCAACCACCTAAACAGCTTTAAAAATCTGTCTCCTAACTCCTAGGTTTTATTTTTGAAAATTTTGGCTAATATATATCTTTATCCCACTCAGTAAGAAAGTATTTCAAAAATAAGTTTAGAGTCATAGAAAAAAAATGAGTGCAAGGCAGAAAAGCAAAAGATATATAAACACAGTAAATCTTAAAAATTACTATTTCAAGTTAGTACAATAAGCTAACCCTATAGCTTCTGGCTCCATTGCTGAGGAAAAGTACATGCACCCAGGAGTTATCTTAAGTCTTGCCTGCTTATCAAATCTTTGTTTCAATACCATGTAGGTTTTGAATTATTTATTTGAAAGTTGATGGAATACCCCCAAAAGTGAAAAAGCTAAGAAAAATTATATCGGAAATGTAAATATTTCTATTAAAATGATCCTTTTAAAATACAGCTGTTTAGTATACAGGTAAAGCCTATATACTCTACAAGATAATATGATATGTCATCTCAGTAGTATCGCTAATACTAAAAATGAAATGAATACATAACAGCTAATTCATGTCAAGTTATTTGAGCATGGCTTCAACACTGTCATCCCCCCCCCCGCCCACACCACCGTGACCACTGAGATGGATTTTTTGCCTTGTTTGTAACTGCTTGTTTATACAGTTCTTCATTTCTCTCACTTCCTTGAAACATTATTGGACCTAGTATTTTAACTTAGCATTATTTGTGAATGTGCTAGATCCTAAGCCTGAATGATCGAAGCTCCTTCATGCTGCTGTCTTGCTGAGGTTAGATTTGATTAAATGGGTGATGGTTTGATCAAGTTTCTTTCTTGAGCGCTTTATGCAGTTAAACCATTGTGAAAGCATGCAGCATCACAGGAATTTTCAATGCCACATTTTAAAATGGGATTTTATAACATGTTTTAGAACTTTAAAATTGTACTAGGTACTATTTTTCTATTACACATGTGGCTTATAGAAGCTTCAGGTGATAAAAATAGTAGAACATACTTTAATGTCTAGTAGCTCACCCTTGTCATGGTTGTGGATGGCAGCTGATCATTCTGATAATGAGAGAAGATGTATAAGGGCTGAGCCTCTGCTTCCTCCCCAACTTTGGTTGCCTCTTCTCCCCCCTCCCCCCGAACATGGACAACTCATTGAGCAGGGGACAAAAAATGGTGAAGCATAGTTGTGTAAGGGTTGGCCTCACTAGATGGTTATCATACAAAAGCACATCTGAAAATCCCAGCTCCATGCATGTAAGTAACAAACAATTCTGAGTTATGGAATTTTGAAAATCTATCATCACTGATTCTTACATAATTTGATGCAAAAAGGCTTTCAGGCAGCTTTACAATTTTCAGACAGACCATATCATATATAACAGATTTTCTTCTGCCTTTCCTTTCACTCAGCCATATCTATCTAAAGGACCAAACTGAGCTCTAAAGAAGAAAAATCTCTGACCTTTTAAAAATGCTCTAACTTTGCCAACAACAATGCTACAAATGTCATTTTCATCTAGCCAATGCCACTGCTTATGGCTCTCCAAAGAACTGCTCCAATTCTCTCCATCTTGGAGCTGAGAAAATTGAAGCTATTCATCAGTTTTAAGGAGTCTCGAACAAGGACATGCTGCTTGCACTGACTTTGCTGTGATCTCATTTTCTTAGACCTAGGTTCTACAGACTCAAAACATAAAGATTTTGCAGGTCACTCTGAGACAAATTATAGGAGTGAACCATCTGGCCTCTCTTTTATTAGAACCAGGTGTCTCTTTGCTGTCAGTCATTTTCATTCAACCTAATTCACAGACAATTGTTCTACTTTTGACATACCAGTGATAATTTGGCCGGAATGTTTCTAATCTGCACATGTCAAGCAGGGGCAAAACAAGACATTGCTAACCAAGTCTCCAGTGTCTTCCTCCAGATCACTATCAAACCTGGGAACACTATCAAACACTATCAAGACTGGGAACTGTCATTCCCAGGAGCATCGTTCCTTGTCACTTTTTACCTCCTCTTACCATGAGATAAAGCCTCTAACTTCTAGATCCAAAGATTACTTCTGTGCACTTGTCCTAGATATAATCATCTAACTCTGATTATTCAACCATATACAAACTATTATACAAATACAAAAGGGGGGAAGTGAAGATCTGACAGGGAAATATATATAATCAAAAGAGCCTGGCATCATTTCATTATTCAGGACATTGCTTTTAAAAATGTTCTATTGATGTTGTAGACCATCCATTTTCATATTCAGGTATGATCGCCATAGATTATGTTATAAGCCAACAGACATCAACAGTATGATCTACTCCATATCCTGACGAACCTTCAAAACTCCTTCACCATAAAGACCAGCCTTTTTTGAATGAATGGGTGTTAGCAGGTTAGAGTTAGTGTTGGTGTCAGGTTAGTGAGGTTAATATTTGGAGTGCATTACTCTTGCTCCTCAAATCTCAGTTCTCTGCTTTGTTTATTTTTAATATTTTTTTTATTGTTCTCTCTAGCTGAAAGCCAATCTTACAGTAAATATTCCTTTTAAATATATAGGAAACTCTTTTCCATGTTAGGTTTAGGAGGGTTTTTTTTTCTGCACTAAGCCATTTTCAGACTTAACTTAAAAGTATGTCATTTTATTCAAAATTACTTGTAGAAAATTGTTTCATTTGAACATATGCAAAGCACCCAGAGTTGTTTTTCCCATTTGAGGTGCTTTATTACTATTTTATAACACAATCTACTTTTTTAATTTGTTATTTCAATTTTTTTGAGTTATCTTTTTTAAGAGGCTATTTTTCTTACTTTAGTGGGTTTCTCATTTGCAATATGTTACATCTAGTTGCTTCAGTCTCAGAGTATTATATAAATGTGAGCATGTTTGTCAGCCTCAAGTAGAGTACTTAAAAGAAAAAGAAACAAAAGAAAGAAAAAGACGATGGATCAAGGAAAATTTTGATGGGAACTGACCCTTTCATTGCTATGCTTTAATTTAGCGGAACACAGCAACAGTCCTTTATTTCTTTGAGGTGACAGAATTCCTTTGGAAAGTTGGCTTGCCACAGTGATATACTTGGTGCATGAGTCAGCACCTGAACTGTGTTAAGCTTTGTTTAATAGGACTATCTGACAGCATTCACATATTGAGATGAATAATTTGATTTCAGTCTTCTGGGTAAAAATAAAGGACCAGCTTCACCAGTATTCTTTGCAGCTTTGCACCATCCAGCAATGCAAAACAGCCAAAGACCCTATTTACCTGACTAACTGAGCTAAATTTATGCCTGTTTTGCAAAAGCATCCAGAGCATACTGGTGAATCAGCCCTAAAGTTCCAGTCTTTATGATTTGCTCAGTAAATCACAAGTAGGTGTAATAATGGAAGAATTCTGAAATATTGAACTTTTGGAAAAAAGCAGTGAGTGAAATCCAGGCTTCACTGAAGTTATTCGGTGCTTTGCCGTTAAGGTCAGGTTTTACCCTCTATGTTTATGATTTTCAAAGACTCAGAGATTTTTGTCAGAATTTCTCCCTATACCAGAATCCATTAAAAAAACAAACAATCAAAAATAACTATTATTGCCAAATCAGGTTAACATTCCTTCTTTCAGTTATGGAGTATTCCTTTGCTGAGGAGGGCCTTCAACTCACACTGGAAGAGAAGGTACATAGATGCATAAAGCAGTAAAATAATCTTTAATTGCATGGTGAAACTGACTGGAGTCTGTTACCTATTTCAAACAGGCACTGTGCAGACAAAAACTCATGAAATTTCACGTCAAAGCTCAGCCAACACCTGCTGGAACTGCTGTAGAGAGTAGAACCCTGAAAAAATGAGAAATTCTCTTAAAGTCCTAACAGTACTATGTTTAAAACAAATTAGATAGATAAATCCACACAAAACAATATATATTTTTGAAGTTTGGTTTCGCTGCATGATCCTTTCATTGTTGTTTCACATTTCTTGCTTGGCAACCAAATGATATATACTACTTTCTCCATGATACTTTCCTATATTATCATACATTAGAAATGGCTTTATCAATGTACAGATAAATACTGGACTAGCTTCAATAAGGGAAATATTATTTTCAAGTCCAATGGTTTATATATCTTTAAAGAATCCATTTTGGGATCTGTCTTGCAAAGTGCTGAGCACTCTAGTAAAATGCTGAGCACTCTCAGATTTCAATGATTGTGTGACTATTGAGCCAGCCATCAACTCTCTTTTAAATCAGAAGAACTGTGCTTCAGCGCTTCTACTGATCATACCCTACTCATCTCCAGCCTTTACTAATTCCGTTTCTGGACATGCACTAAACTTTCTATATTGGTGAATGGGGATTTTTCAATCAGCAAAGTGCTAGCCACACTCAAATCTGTTCTTTCATTTTTGTGCCTGTGATTGCTTTGTTTATGTCTATTTATATCTACATCTAATCTCTCTCTTTGTCTCCCTCTAGTCGAAACAAAGCAATCATACACACAAAATATTATAGATAGTTAGATCGATAGAAAATCACATACAGTTGGTCCTTATATTTATTTCAATTTAGGATTTATATAGATGCAGGCCTTGTGGTATGTATATCCTAAACTGAAAGAAATATAAGGACTAATTGTGTATGCAAATTAATGTATCTGGTTGAATTATGCCACAGATATATTAATGAGAGGAAAATATTTGTAATGATTTTAGGCACACATTTTATGCTCACCAAAATTATCTATAGCCCTCACCAGTTCATATGCCAAAGTAAAGCTAGGATGTTTGTTGATAATCAGCTTAATCACGTCACCCAGTGAACACATTTGAACCACAATCTAATCTTTTAATTACCATTTAGACAAACCACTCTGACACAAAGTATTCATAACACATACCTAATTAATCACATTGCATACAAAAGTAGTCATTTGTGTGTTTGCCACATATTACGCTATTGTGTGCTTGCCAGGATATTCGTTGTTATTCAAATGTTGTCACCTGTCACTCAAACAAATTGCTTGGTTGATATTTTGCATGGTCATTGATCTTACCTAGTATGAAGGAAGTGACATTGTTTATGGCTTCCACAATCATTCCCTGAATATAGAAACTTTGCCAAGTTGTTTTGGACTACTAGAGGATCACACTTGTGGCTGATCAACTACCTCCCCCCACTCCCATTCAAAAGCAAAGATGTCAGTCTCCACAGAAACTTTGACATCAACAGCATCAGTGAGTCTTCTCTTCCTTTTCTCCCCCAACCCCAAGAATGTTTTAAGGTCATTGCATGGGATTATCAAAATGTTTTCAATTCCAGGAAGATACCAGTGCCGATGTTGAGAAGATTAAATGGTGTTCCTCATTAAGAGTATATCACTTAAGTCCTCATCAACACTTATTTCTCCTCCTTATTAGGTGTTATGCAGTGGAATTTGGACACAAGTAGTCCTTTTGCTGCTCCAAAGATTGTACCAGGACACCTTTTAACTTCTGTGAAGATCATTTGAAATTCAATTCATATGTACAATATAATTTTGAAAATGGAAAAGTCATAGGCCAATATTTATTAACTTGGCTACGTAAATTTAGGCTCCAACTTTACGTATGGTCTGCTTTTGAAAGTGCTGAACATCACATAACCGTTGTTGACCTCTAAAGGACAGGAGGTAGCTCAGCACTCTTGAAAATGAGGCCAGTACATCTGAGTCTGATCCAATTATGTCTAAATAACTCCCATGAGAGTTTGGTGCCTAACCTTGTTTGAGGATCTGGGTCTTGGTACATAAATACGGACTGAGGAACTTATCTTTAGGTACTCTGGTTTGAAAATCTTCAACTTTATACTTTAAGAATTAAATTAAATCATTTTCATCCCAAACATCGTGCTCTATGAGCACAATGGGTATCCATGCACTTTTTAATGATACATGTTGATTTGTTCAAGCTGGAATCAATACAAGTATTTGTCAAAATAACTTTAAAACAAAACAGATCAATTTAGAGAATACAAATACTATGCAAGAAAAAGTTCAAAATTTTCAAATATCATTAAAGGAGCAAATATTGCAGCAGATGGGAGAGCAATTCTGTAATCTTTGCTGATGTGGATTAATGACGTAACCATTTATTAATGTGATGATCCAAATACAATAATTATTTCAGAAACATAATGTATAGAAGGGTAGTGAGAACAACTTTAAAATGATAAAAGTATATATAACAAATAGAAGAAAGTGGAAGCTGAGAGTAATAAATATCAAACAGTAGTTAAGAAACGTAGAAAATTGCTAAGAAAAGATAAAAAACACAAGGAGACACCTATGGCCAGAAGAATTTATGACAATAAGGAGTTTTTAAAGTATATTAGGAACAAAAGGAATCCTAACAACGGTATCTGTTTTGATGAGATTACAAGTTTAATTGATAAAGATAATAGTGCTAATGTTTACACTTCGGTAAGGCATTTGGTACTGCACACTATTTTGATTAAGAAACTAGAACAATACAAAATCAACATGGCCTATAGTAAATGGATTAAAAACTGGCTAACTGATAGGTCTCAAATGTAATTGTAAATGGGGAATCGTTGATCAGATGTGTTTCTAGTGGATCCAGTAGAGTTAAGTCTTGGCTCTCTGCCTTTTAACACTTTTGTCAATGACCTGAAAGAAAAATAAATCATTACTAATAATGTATGCAGATGACACAAAGATTTGGGGAACAGTAAGTTATGAAGAAGACATGTCACTGATACAAAAAAAATTGGTTAATTGATTTGCTAAACTAGGAACAAACAAATATGTTTTTATACTGGCATATGTAAACTCCTATATCTATGAACAAAGAATACAGTCCAGATTTACAGGACGGAGGACTCTATTCTTGGTACCAGTGACTTTGAAAATGATTGATAAATAATCAGCTATACATGAGCTCCTAGTCTGATACTATGCCAAAAAGGCTATGTCATCCTTGGATTCATAAACAAAGAAGTTATTTTACCTCTGTTTTAGGCACTAGGCTGATCACGGCTGGAATACTGCACCCAGTTCTGGTATCCATAATACAAGAAAGACATCAGTAAAATGGAGAGAGTTCAGAGAAGAGCCACCAAATGATTAAAGGATTAGAAAATATGGCATATAGTGACAGATTGAGCCCCTTGTGTCTATTTAGCTTATCAAAGAGAAGATTAAAAAGTGATAGTCTATAAGTACTTACATGGGGAACATAATTTTGATAATACAGAGCTCTTCAATATAGCAAAGATGTAACATGATCTAATGGCTGGAAGTTGAAGCTAGACAATTCATACTAGAAATAAAATGTACATTTTTAACAGTGAGCCAATGGAATATTTTAACAAGTGTTGTGGTAGATTCTGCTTTGCTGGAATTTTTTATATCAGAATTGTATGTTTTTAATAAAAGATATGCTCTAATTCAAACAGTAATTAATTTAGATAAATTCTGTGGCCTGTGATATATAGAAGGTCAGACTAAATCATCACAACAGTTCCTCTGGCCTTAAATTCTATGACTCTAACAGTACCACATTACTAAGTTAACAGACCCATAACACCATTAACTATTTTTATAATTTATACAGTCCAATTGGCCATATAATAAGCCATAGTCAGATATAGTTATAAAAAAACAAGAGGCCTGATGCTTTATGGCTGTGCATCTTATGCAATCATAAGTGGAGTGGAGAATTCAGATATGGTTGCATTTTAAATCTACTTTGCATTCAATTTACTTAGCTATAAATGACCAAAAAGGTAAAAGGCAGAAGAGAAGCAGTCCCAAGGTCTCTGCTATGAACATTTTTTCAGGCTAAATATACAAACAAGGGAAAGAAAGAGAGTCTGGCAGAACAGGATTGGATTGTTTACATTTAAACCATGGGCCAGATTTATCATTATGGTCTGGCTGCTTTGTGCCACTCCAATGATTTAGGGTGAGCATAAACCCAACTGGCTCAGTAAGCCAGTTTTATACTTTCTTTACCATCACAGATGTGGCATGAAGCAGCCAGAGTTTATTGTTGAAAATGGCCCCATTTGTCTGTACGTTAGTTAATCTGTTTTGCATATTATCATAAAAAGTGACTAAAGAAATCCCGTCTGTTCCTGCATATGAATGAAGTGACAAAGAATCCTGTGGCACCTTAAAGACTAACTAAAAGTATTAAAGCATAAGCTTTCGTGGGCTAATACCCACTTCATTGGATGCATTGGACTAACACGGCTACCCCTCTGATTCCTGCATATGAATGAAATTTGAATTTACTTCACCAAGTTGTCAAGAATCAGAGGGGTAGCCGTGTTAGTCTGGAATTGCAGAAGTGACAAAGAGTCCTGTGGCACCTTAAAGACTAACTAAAATTTTAGAGCATAAGCTTTCGTGGGTTAATACCCACTTCGTCGGATACATGCCTTCCGTTCACCAAGTTAACTCTCTGTAATTCTCCACACAAATCCTACAGAAGTCACAACGCTTATTGAATCTTCATTAAATCTCATTTGAACATTAGAGTGCCAGGTTAATTGTATATCTCTTTCAATAATGTACTGATGGATCTTGCCATTATTAGTGAAAGACTGCATTTAAGCCAATGTAAACAAGTCTGTATAAGGTCTCTGGAATTTAAAATGCATCTGCTTTAAGGAAATGAACAATAATGGAGGCCTAGATAATTTTAGAAGTCACATTTCAAGACATGCTATTATTATGAAACTCTCTCATGTAATATTTACACAAGGCAAGTTCATTATTCTACACTAACCCCTAACTACATTAAAATTCATTAAAAGATGACATTTCCTGCACTGACATGGACCTATATAGTACCCCCTTTTTTCCAGTCACTGTGGGGGATGGATCAACATCCCCACACTGACTCGGCCTGCAGTTGCTGTAGAAAGTCACTTCCCAGCCCTCTAGCCCCTACATGGGAACACACCTTTTCCAACAAACTAGAAAATGGCCCCTACCACCTACTGTGATGAGAATTCATTATAATATTCAGAATGCTTAATTATGAAGTAGGATAGGATGAAGAGGATTTGTTCAGTATGCAGCAGTTAAATCAATACAGAGTTTGGTTTTGTCACAGCAGTGTGTTCGTGTTTGGGACAGGCTCTGCAAACCCATGGATGGTACAGGTTCAGGTTCATGGCCAATGTGAATGAGGAATGTATTTCAGGTGACACCTTTACCCTATTCAGTTCCTATTAACAAACAGGAAAAAAAACCCTTGTAATTAGCTTCAGTACTTCTTCTCCTACTTTTGGTATAACGGGAAAAAAGTTAAAAAACAAAACAAAACAAAAGACAACCACCGCCATCTACCACCAGCAATGTAAAAATATGTCTGTGGAAATCCATATAAAATATGTAAACATGTAAAACATGTAAAAATCCACTGTTGATGTTACTCAAAATATATCCAAAGCTTATTATGGGGGAACTCACATAAGCTTCAGAGCACTGAAAATTGTGGATGCTTATCAAAAGTGTCCAGATTTAGAGAGGACCCCACCAGCCCTAACCCATCTCAAACAACACATTTTTTTCCTGCTGACCCTACTACTACAAACCCAGCCAGTGCTATTTTCTTTTTCCAATCTACTGTTCACTTCTGGAAGGGATGGAGTGGCCAGTTTCTCCCCTGAGGGAGATGGTTGGTAGACTGACACAACCCTCCGGAAATATTGAGGATGGAGGCAGGGAAGCAACTCCTCTATAGAGCAGGTCCTCAGTTGAAATGATTTGGCATCACTCCACTGAAGTCAGTGGAGCCATATTGATTTACACCAGCTAAGGATCTGGTCCTTTATATCTTTGGGAAAAAGACAGCAGTCCTGCTCTTCTTTCCAGTATATTCAGAGGGCTTTTCAGCTCCCTAACTTTCATGCTGTGAAATGCATTTCCACCAGCTGCTACATGTAAAAGGGCAATGATAATTTCCCATCTCCCTCCAAGGTAGGAACAAACTTTACTTTACTTATCCATAATGCGATTTAGATTGTGTATGTGTATGTTTCTTAGATGTTTTCATCTGGTCACAATTTTTATATTTTGGATAACAGGGGGTAATATATGTATTATGTCTGAGCTGTTGACCTACTAATTGTGTGGATTTTTCCCTAGGAAATCCTGATCTGGTTCTGCTTATAATGAATAAATTTATTTTAGCTGTTATCATTTGCAAATTTCACATTAAATGATGCTGGATTTGCATATGGGTCCCTCAGTAATCTATAATCCATAGAGTAGATTCCTCATATTGAACTGCTGGCTCTCAATATATCTTCATTATCTGTCAGATCAGGGATTGTAAAGACTCACAGAGGAAGAAAGTGTGCAAATGGTGTAAGAAGAACCACCTTTAAAATTACTGTAAAAATCTTTTCAGGCTTTCATTGTGGGCACTGATATTTTTTGTGAATGCATATGTCTTTTCTAATATTATCTGCTTTATTGTGCTTTATGTAACAACAGTTGATAGCTAGATGTCTATTAAGTATACATATTGTACTGATAGTTATGATTAAACCATGGAAACTGACTTTTCCTTTTGTATTGAGAATTTAAATGTTTGTGTGTAAGTATAGTGGCAGACACATTACAGCCTAAATAGGTACTAGATCATTTCCACAGCCTAGGCAGTAGTGGACATAATATTACAAAAAGAATCTGTAAGTCTTTAACTCCTTCACTGTGTTGTATTATAAGGAACAAACATCCACTGACAACAACATGTACTAGATGAGCTACTTTATTTTGGCCCAATGTAATTTCTAACATTTTATTAATCTGTTTTGTAGTGGACTACAAAGATGTGTTTTCTAAGTGCTCGCTTCCCAATCGAATGATGTATCATGACCATGGGGAAACAGGTGATGCTTTGCCTCCTTTTAATTGGAATATTAGTAATGAAGGGCTGATTCACAGGAGGGCCTTAGGCACTATAGCACTTAGCTTAACATTCAGTCCTGCTGCCTAGTGGAATCAACAGCCCTGAGTTAGGTGTCTAACTATTCTCATGAATTGTACAAGTGCCTAAGAATGGGATCCACAAAAGTCAGCCAGCTGAATGGGGAGTCACTTAAGCTAGCCAACAGGAAATGTCATGGTGAGATTTAGGCCACACTCCATTTAGGCACCTAAATCCTGGCTGGAGGGACATTCCTCCCACTGGAATGAGGTGCATAATCCTTTTCTTGAACACAAACAAATGATGAGGAGCTACAGTTTTTAACCTGAAAACAGGACTTCACCTCCCTGGCAAGTACCTTAATCCTGGAGTTATGAGGTTATGCTGTCAATCATTTCTGTTGAAGTTGTTCCTTTTTGTATGAAATCCTTAATAATCAGTGGGCCAGAGAAAGAGTGAGAATGACTGATTAGCCCAGTGGCTAGGGTCCTCACATAACAGACCCAGATCCAAATCCGTGTTCCTTATCAGGAAGAGGGGGCATTTGAACTTGTGTCTTACATGTATAAGCAAGTGATCTAACTTATAACTAAAAGTTATAAGCATAGGGGAAAAAATCTCCTCCTGATTGTGTTTTGTGACACATGGGAAAACATGTAGTTGGAGGATCCTGCTAGGATTTTTCTACGGCGCCTGGCTCTTAGGACTTAGACAGTGGGTGCATGCCCTCTGGCATATATTTAAGTGTTTAAGGGACCTTCTTAGCAGAAACATAAGCACATAGAGGATAGGGTAGCAGCCAAGTGCAGGCTTTAAGGATCTAAATTTTAGGATCCTAAAGTGGGAAGCAGGTATGTAAATCCCTCGCTTAACTGTTGAATCAGATTAAAATATGCAACCATAACAGTATATTTTCAAAGTGAAAAATCTAGATAAATAACATCGAAGTATCAGCTAAATATAAAAATAACTAGGAAAAATGGACAAATTTTGGATTTTAGTGATAGGATGTAGAAAACCACCAGAAAAGCTCTCCAAACCAAACAAGTCTTAACATACTATTTCATGTCTATACATTTCAGGTAAATTATGGTAAAATCTAAATAATTGGCTGACTTTATCACCAGATAAAGCCAAGTGCTTTCATTCATAGTGGAAGAACAGAAGCTATCACTTTCAAATAAATATAAATAAAAGAAACGCCACTTCATAGAAACCAGAGTGCTGGGACAGAAGCACTTGACAGAAATTTCAGAACAGAATAAAAACATATTCTCCAATTTTGTTCCATGCATGCTGTTTTCCCCTGCAATTGATGTTTTTTGATTCTACCATTACCAATTTAATATTTCTGGATTAAAACACTTCCACTTTTTTTACTGTGGGAGGCAATAAGAATGGAGGCAAAGCATGCAACAGGAAAATATGAAACTTGTGAAAATGAGAAAGGGATAATTCAATAAATTACAAGTAGCCTCTCCTACGCACATTTAGTTTTGGAATATCTGCTATACAGCTGCTCAAGCTATCATCGCTATACCATCAGTCATATTATCTACTACAAAGACAAAATGGATGAGTTAATATCTTTCACTGGACCAATTTCTGTTTGTGGAGAGAAATAACCTTTTGTGCTTACACAGAGCTCCCCCTCTAATATCCTGGAACAAATACAGTGACAACTAGAATCCATACATATATAATATTATGTTAATACATTTAAGCACTTTGATAAAATAAAATGATTTTATTTTGCTCATGTGTTAACTACATGTTTTTGAAACAACTCCAGCATAAATGATGGCAAAATACCAGCAAATATTGTTAACAAAAGTTTGGTTTTGTAGCACAAACACTGAACTAGCACTGGATTTTATTCTGTCTCATTCATCATCAACAAATTTGTCAGCTAAATTCAGATTACAGGTATAAAAGGCAGAAAGACCCAGAAAGCCTGATTTTCATATCCCAAGTTATGTTTGACTTTGAAATTTGGCATGGAAGTCACTGAGAAAGAATAAATAAAGTGTATCATGAAGTCATTTTTAAAGTTACACTTCTGAATCTAACTGCACTTAGACCTCCTCAGGGTATAAATGTGAAGTGTTTAAATGTGAGCAGAATTGCATAATGGCATAGGGTTCAGTCTTGCAAAGTTTTAAACATGCTCTGAGCTTTAATTACGGGTGGTCCCATTTATGTCAACTACTTACATGCTATCACTCAAACAGTAGTTTTTGCAGGTTTGGGGACAAGGTAAGCTATTTGACTTTAATTATTTATTATTAGTAGTATTATTGTGTTTTTGTACCTTTATGTGCCACTGAGCTTGTATCATCATGACAACGTTATAACCTGACAGAAAAGGAAACAGCATACTCACAGCATACTTTGCACAAATGTGGAGACAGCAACTTTATTTAACAAGCAATAGTTACCTGGAATAATCCACCCTGAGCTACTTGATTTCAACTGGTATGAGTTACCGATATATTGTGAACTTGAGGGTGACAGAATAAACCTTGACACTTTCAACTGCTCACCTTCTTCTGGATCTTGTGACCAAGTGTATAAACCCCACAATAGAGCTGGAAAAGTTAAAGAGCAACTCTGGATCCAGATGACCTTGCCCAGCTGCAGCGCATGCCCCAGCTGGAGGCAGAACTTAAAGGGAAGCCAGCCAGTTCAGAAGAGGCAGGAAGAAAGATCTGCTCTGGGAAGCTCCTGAGGAGGAGTGTTGCCAAAAGACTTCTTTTGGAGAAGAGGAGCCTACCCGCTGGGTCCAGACAGACTGAAGTTTCAATTAGTGCCTTTTCACAGCAGATTGCAAAACTTAGACAATAAAATGAGTGATAGGAAGTGGCCCAGGGAGGGCAGCCTTAAGGTGCTCCTAGGTGCTCAACCGTTGGTGACCCTTACCGGGATCTAAGTTGGAGTCCAGTGAAGTAGGAGGGCCTGGGCTTGTCTACCAACCCACTCCTCTACATTAAGAAAGACTTGAACCTCTTAGCACTAAGTGATGCTTCCAGAAAACACCAACCATCAGAGATATCCAAAGTATAGTATATATTTTTGATATATAATGAAGCACCTCCTCCATTTTTCCATGCCTATCTTTCCTGAACACGTGCTGGCCGCCGCTTCCAGCAGACCCCATTGGACCAGGACGATGAACCACGGCCAGTGGGAGCCACGGTTGGTGAAACAGCAGGTAAACAAAGCAGCCGGGTCCGTTAAAGGTGCTTACCCTGAGGTCCCACGTGCCAATGTCGCCAGTCCCTGCTATTCACTTTTATATCAATATTCCAGTCATGAAATTTTATGTCTACTTTTCTTTAGGTGGTTTTAATTCTCTTGTTGAGAAAAAGCAACAACTGTGAATCCCAGCTACAGACTCTATTTGCCCTTATTTTAAATATGTACATAACATGATTTATCAATTGGCACCATGGGATAAATTTCCTCTTAAAACACTTGCATCTACCAATAACCCCTCAGTTTGAAAAAAAAGCTCTAATAATGGGTCCTCAAGACATATGAAAGGGCTTCAAAGTCAATATTTTCAAAAACTTTAGAGACCATGGCACATAATTTATGTATGAGAATTAGCTGAGATACATTTTTATTAATTTAATGCTGTCGATGGAATAAGTTAATACACAGAAATCATCTCAAATATAATTACTGCATATAACCATAAATACTATTAATGTGAAGTATGTTCTCCAAGTGTTAATTGGCTGCTCTGGCAAGAGCACATTAAAAATAAAAAATAAAATATTGAAGTTATACAATATTAATTTTAATATGCAAAACTATCATGAGAATTAGGCAGCTGAAGAATTTTAAAAACATGAATCAAACCACCTGGATGTGTTTCATGTACAAAATTAATTGCCATCTTAAATTAGCAGAACAACATTAACATTAAGGGACCATTTAATATCATTCATAATTATTCATTATCTTTAAGTTATACCATATGTCATTTCACTGACATACTGTATTTATTATTATAGGTTAATTTTTTTCAAAACTTTAATTATCGATATGAAACATACCAAAATTCTAAAGTACAACTTTGGCAGCAAGACAACATAAGGATAGACATTTCCAGACAAAGAATTTGTATATGCTTTACTTAATACTGAGGATGGGATATTATTCATAGAAATTTAGCCCAACTGGAATGCACCATAGGAGAATACAAACATTTATAGAAAGAGACAGGATATATGTGGAAACTGAAGGCAGATGGAAAGATTGTAGCACTGAGGACACCTCCCCAAGTTTCCTTACAACAGCTGGATGCCTTAAACACAGATTCTTCATTATGGACTCACTGATCAGGATCTCTTGCTTCTATCTATTTGATTACTCCCTTTAAGTGTTTGGCTTATTGTCACTAGTTGGGCCCCACCATCTTCCTTCGGCTGCTTTTCAACTTTTTTTTCATAGTGTTGAAACATGGGTAATCATTGTGCATACTAGGGCCTGGTGTTTCCTTCCTGCTCTTCCTATAACTGGTGGGCTCCATCCCAAACCTGTTGTTGTCTGACTGTATGATTTTTAGCTTAGTGCCAGTTGCTGTTAAAATAAGTTATGTATTCTGAGTCAGCTCCTCAGCTGCTGTGCTTTGGCATAGCTCCATTCACTTTTATGGAACTGGGCAGGTTTACACGCATTATTGGGTGTACACGCATTGGTGTTTATGCCCATTATTACAGTTACTCTGTATATTCCCACACAAATAATACTTTGATACCCAATGACAAAAGCAAAGCTGGCTAATTCAAAAGTATGCTAGTATTTGACATAAATACAATAATTATGCAGAAGTTATGAAGAGAATAGACTAGATTAAATAACATATCCAGGCTGTAGATGACATGCATATGCAAATAAACTAGGTGGATCATGCAACTGTTTCTCTTTTTATGTCCAAATTCTTCTAACATTATAGAGAAATTTTACACTATAGCAGAATTAGGATTTCAAATATCAGAGGCAAAGACTCACCTAGGATTCAGACATAGTTCTTGAAGGGCATAGTAAGGTATATCTGTTGAGCTGTCATACACTGTTCTTTGTCTTGAATTTTTAATCTCAAATCTCCTTTTATTAGATGTTTCTTTGGCTGCTTCAGGCCAAAAATGTCTGTTTGTTTATTCCTTACAGGAACACATAAAACTTAAGAATGTTTCCAAAACCATCGGAGGATCTTCTTCTCTCCTAGAATATCAAGTATGTCCCTGGGGTTCAACATTGTATACTGAGGATTGCTTGAAATGTGTCCTTTTTATCAGTTCACTTCTATAAATGATACATTGACCCACAAAAAGTTTCTATCATCAATTTTTTCAATTAACAAAATAATAAATCCACATATTTTAATTTTTAATAAGAGTTTGTCATAAGTGTGAAGTAACCTAGGATTATTATTTACCTGTAAGGGATTAAGCTAAAGGTAACCTGAGAGGTGGACAACTAACCAATGAGAAATTCCTCAGGAGACAAAGGATTTTAAGTTTCAGTTTCTCTCTGGGCCTCTCTCTGTTCACCTCGGCTATGGAATAAACACAGCTATGTCTTTCACTGTAACTATAAGATTCTATCAAATACTATAGTCAGTAAGTTTACTTTCTTTTTATCACTTGGAGGGTTCTCAGTGGTGAGTGTTGGCTGGGTGCTTCTTAGGATTGTAAGATTCAGCAGATATCTCAACAGTGGGAGAAAGTTGCCTTGGGGGGAGAGGTTTGGTTTCTGAATCCTTTTGTTGATTACGGTAGATGCTGTTCTATTGATGATTATAAGGAATTTATTCCTTTCTTTTTTTCTTTTATTAAAATCTTTCTTTTAAGAAGCTGGCTGCTTGTTTTCCATTGTTTAAGATCCTGGTTTTGGATCGGGCACATCTCGCAGGAGCAGGCAAGTTTTTTTTTTTTTTTTTCTCTCAAGCTTCCCAGGGAAGGGAGAAGTTTGGGGGGGTTATTGGAAAGGGAAAGAAGGGTTCCAAACTACCTTAAACCTAGTTTGGTGGTGGCAGTGTATCAGGTCCAGATATGGAAGAAGTTGTGTTCTGGGGAAAAACATTTTAACCCAAGCTGGTAAAATAAGCTTGGGGGGGGGGGTATTTCTTTTTTCACGCGGGTCCCCACATCTGTACCCTAGAGTTCAGAGTGGGGAGGCAATCCTGACAGAGTTCCTCGGCTCTTTTTCTTTGTTGAAGACATAAATGATGCAAATACACACAGGCATTTTTTAAAATTGTATTTATTTCAATTTATAAGAATATAGCAAAGTCCCTATATAGGTCCTAGTCCCCTTTGACAATCCTGGAAAAACGTTAATCGTTTAGAGATAGATTGAGGCTCCACACTGCCTCAGAGAAAAGTACCCCTGGAAGGAACTGTGACTCAGGCCATTACAGGTCTTCTCTTTACTCCCTTATTGCTCCAGGTGAGAAATAAGATGTGAGATCCCTCTGCAGTTTAGCTCTACTCTTGCTCTTAGCAAGATCCACTAGTGTTGGGGTGGGGGGAGTAGGGGGAATGGACCCATGGGTCTAATTTGCTTTTGTCCACTTGTTCTCTGAGAGGAATATTGGGTATGTAGCCCCTGTTCTCCTGACTGCTAAGGAGCAATCAGAATATAGCCTACTTGGCCTCTCATAGGGTAGGATAGATTTACTCTCCCTTTATTCCCCTTGCACATCTCCCAGAACCCAGAGAACTTTTTTCCTTTGTAGATAAACTCAGCAATAAATCCCACCATGAAGGAGAAATCACAAGCCAAAATCATTTAATAAAATAAATAATTCAGGATTACCCCGTCCTTTCCAGATATCATACTCAAGGGGTGCAGGAGATTGGGCACTAGGCTGGGAGTCAGGAGGTATGGCTTGTTAATTGAATCTGTCACTGTCATATAGGGCAAATTTGGGCAAGCCACTTCCCCCCATGTGCCTCCTTTTCCCCATTTGTAAAATGGGGAGAATGATATGACCCACATTTGGCAAGTATATAGAAATAATGCAGATGTCAACATTTGGGATTTATTATTATTCTGTCAAACTGTAGGAGCAGGGTTTTGATGGCTCAGAGCCTAGTAACATGCTTAAAACCACTGCCAGCAGCTGGAATATCAATCACTATGCTTATTGCTGAAAGCAGATAAAAGGAGGCCTTTCTGAAACCTTAGAATAACTAACAAACCGGGAGGGAAGGGTAAAGTGAGTGACTAGGAGGAGTAAACATGACCCTCTGCCTCCTGACTTGAGTTGATTTTCCGAAGCATGCAGTTTTGCAGGATGCAAAGTCTGGCAATAGTTAACTATTGCTATATGAAATACAGCTGGTTAACTGATGGAGAACTACAGATTGGAAATCTCCACATTTACCTTAGCTTCTGCTCAGCAGATTATTATTATTTTTTTTTATGAACAAGCTATCTATTAGTAAGAAACTGGGTATAAAAAGAGGAAGAAACCTGAACTCACTGGACACTTGGACACCTTCCAAATTCTCCTGCAGATATAAAGCTGAGTATTGGATGTTTTCAGTTATCCACACAAGATCTCCTTAAGAATCTGGGTAAATATTAATCTGAGACTTTTGGGGTGTTTTACTAACCTGCTGCGGATGTCTGTAATGCTGGAGACTAACTAAAGTAACAGGGGGTAGCTATGTTCCTCTGTATGCACAAAAACAAAGAGGAGTCCAGTGGCACCTTGAAGACTAACAGATTATTTGGGCATAAGCTTTCATGGGTAACAAAGCCCACTTCTTCAGATGCATGGAGTGAAAATTACAAATACAGGCATAAATACATACTGGCACATGAAGAGAAGGGAATTAGCTTACAAGTGGAGAGCCAACGTTGAAGGCCAATTTAGTCAGATTTAATCAATTTAGTCACTAACTAAAGTTTCAGGTTGAACGGAAGATTTTAACCCAAAACAAATTTTTTTTGTTTAATTTTCAAGGTTTTAATCCTTTAAAAATACAATTGAGGTAAAATCTGAAAAAAAGTCGCTTTGAATTTGAAAAATTGCAATGTTTCATTTTGAAAATGTCAAAACAAAACTGCTCTTTTTCCATACTTCCAACTGAAACAGTTTGATGAATTTGTCATGAAATGTTCCAGCCAAAAAAATGAGCGTTGGGTGAAAAATGTCACTCAGCATTGGGAGTGGATATTTTTGGAAAGATAATGCAGGAAGCAGGAGTAGATACTTGTGTAAATTCTAGTCAATACAGTTATCTTGTCTGGCTTCAAACAAAAGCTGTTGAAAGCTTACCAGACAGGTATTTGGATATTTCTGAATGTGTTACAATATAGTGACTCCTTTGAAAGGATGACTCCTTCTCTGTCCCCCTCATATAATATTTTAAGGATCTGGTCCAAGAGATATCTGTAAGTGTGAAAGTACATGAAGTCAGACACATATACAATGACTGTAAAAGAAGAATACAGCCGCAGAGCTTTCAGCTATCCGAGTGTGGAGGAAAAGTGTTCTCACAACACTAACATCTAGGCTTAAAAAGCAGTAAACCATATTTGGGTGTTATGCACCATGAATTAAAAGTTATAGGCATCTGTAAACTCCATTGAAAAGATCTTATGACATCATAAGTGATAATACTGAATCTTGAATAATTCTCTGCACTCATCTGAAGCCTCAGTTGAAATTTAAGCCCTCTTTAGATACAGGAAATTTTTAATTATTTTATAATGCCTGTATCCAGTGATTAAAATATTTTCTCTTCCCCATAGTTTCTAACATTTCCTTTATCCGCACCTATATTTATATCATGAGTGACTCTTCTATGAAGAGCCACTAGATATTAAATAAGCCCTGACTGTAATTGGTGAATTTTGATAACTGACTGGAGTCAATTGCATTTATGAAATTATCATCTAAATCTAAATCATCTAAAAAGTCCATTTTGGACTTTTACTGCTTAAAAGCACAATTATTTCTTTATCTTTTAGCTTTACTCTCCATTGCTTTGAATAGTCTTTTGGATGACCAATGATATTTTCCTACCATTTTTTCTCAATTCCATTTACCCAATATTGATTTTCTCCTACATTTCTCACCAAGCTGGATTTATAATTACCCTTTTTTTTGCTTCCTTCATTATATACCAGCATCAGTGGAGAAAGTGTGCATGATGTATGGTCTCTGCACAAAAGACAAGTTGGTGAGAATTCCACAGGAATCAGACCAAGAGATATACAGATAATGCGGAAAAGACCAGCAGGGGGAGCTAACATTATTTTTTTTCCTCAGGTACTTAAATATCAAAATCACATCTCTGAAATAAAACTCAATTGTGAAAATCTTCATTTGGTGCAGGCATGATACATCTTCAGACATGACTTAAGGGAAACTATATTTAAATTCAAACAAATGTAACATGATGCCTCTAGATGGGGAGGAGGAGGGACTGAATCCAGAACCTCTGGATGTAATAATCACAACACTGTAGTGCCTGAGCTCAAACACATCCCTCTCTTGGCTCTAAAGCCACATCAGACTCTTAAACCTCACTAGATGGGGACAAAGCATGCGTTTCACAAAAATTTGCAGATTTTTTCTCCATTATTCACCTAGTTCTTGCAATAGATCTCAGCCGTGAATCCAAGAGTCTGCGAAATTTGGAATAAAACATGGCTTTTGGATTTCTAACTCTCTTGTCAAAAGATTTGATTATATCTATATTGATTATACTCAGGTTTCCAGTTCAGTCACACTTCTTCAGCAGATCTATAGGTTGATGGACATACGCACACATGGGGATTTGGGGAATCTGTCTGTAGATGAATTCTGTGTGAGATTATGACCTCTCTGTATGAATGTCACCACACTACAACTACATTTTGAATATACAGTCCCTTTAGCTTCCTCTGTTTTCTTTTTGTCTCCATGATGGACTGAAATTCCAAAGTCTGGTGATAGAGGAAAACAAAAGAAGATTGTTGACTTAAAGAGCTCTATCATTGAAATTAAATGGATACAAGCAATAGCTTGGGTACCAACCAGGGAAACTGGTTTATCAGAAGAGAGATTTCCTAGCAAAATAAATCAGCTGGTAGGCATCTCAGGTCACTTGAGGAAATTGATGTCACTCGATAAAAGGCTTCAGAGACTAAAAAGGGCAGATGCTGCTCTTATGTGTTCTCTTTGGACGTTTTTAACAAGCTCAAACTGAGAGGAACAGCATGCAGAAGCATGATGAGTCAGGGGATCCTACCTTCCTGTATGCAGATGGGTCCCCAAGGACTGTCCAGGGAAGGATGAGCTAGTGCAAGGCATTTAACTGAGGATGTTTGAAACAAGAGTGCCAGAAGCTCCATACAAGTGTTGGGGGAAGACACCAGCACCCAACCATGGCCCTATCCCACTCCGCTACTTCTCTCAACGCCCAGCCCTCTTACTCTTCTCTGCCCTTCCACCATCATTTGCCCTTAAAGCAGGTAAAAAGTGAAGGGGCCATGCCACCTGACTACTCCTGTTCTCCCCCTCTGGTTTGTGATGTTCTCTATGATCTGTATTCTTTTGGATTTATCTGTTAGGTAAATGAGATACTGGTGTTAGAATACTGTGAAAAGTCTGTCTCTGTGTGTTACATGCCACCTATCCTCTGGCCCCCTGAAAAAGTTGACTGGTAGCCCAGGAGGTTCACACCTTGGAGTGGAGTTCTAGGAGAAGGTAGATTTAATTACTGTGGTACCCTGGGGTTAGCACTGGTCCTGGGGACCTCAGGCAGGTGGGCTGAGAGGCTCTATTTCCATGAAGGGGTAGCAGACAGACTGTTGTTGCCCAAGAAATATGTCAGAGAGACCAGGAAAGGAATCTGTGCTGTAGCCTGCTGAAACCCAGAGAAGCTTAAAACAGCTGAGGATCCAGAAACAGGATTCCCCTCACTGCAGCATGGAGAGCTGCCAGCAGAGGGCTTCCAACCCCACCTGTAACAATACGCACAGAACCAAAGAGCTAGAGATGTGAAAGTCTATTAGGTCTAATAGGTCATCCTCCTGTCATTATATTCATACATACACTCTCTTAAGCGAAATGTCTGAAGCAGAAAATTGCACGATATAGCTTCACCATATTACTTTAAAAAGAAATAAATGGGCTGGATTTAAATTTAAAACTGATAAAAGGAAATAGTTTGTTACGCACGCATAATTAACCTGGAGAACTCATTGCCACAAAATATCACTGAGTCCTTAAAGATTAGTAGAATTTTAAGAAGGATTAAACATTTATATGGATAATGAGAACATCCACATATACATTAGATGAGATAAAAGATAAGAGCTATAAACCCTCTTGTTAACTGCCAGGGTTAAGAAGAAACTTCCTCTGTGAGAAGGTTATTGCATAATTGTTCATTTCATCTTCCTCTGAAGCATCTGCTGCTGGCCACTGACAGAACCAACGTACTGAATAGTCCAATGGTTTAATCCTGCTCCTGTGGTCTTTTATTAATTATGATAGGTAAAGCTGTGAAACTATGTGCTAGGTAATGAGGTGGGAGAGAAACTGTTTGTGGAGAAATGGAGAAATGACATAGCCCTAGAACTGCTTTGTAAGGAGTGCTTTTAAATATTCCTTCTTCAATAGGGAACTTTTCTGGCTGGGTGTTTCAGGAAATATTTAATGGGTGACTGGCATAGAAAAGAAATCATTGGCATGAACAAGTTAATGACCAATTAAGTACAAAAACAAAAATAAATTATTTGCATTGGTACCTAATTTTAAACTGTGATTGTAATCCAGGTAATGGAGCTCTGTTAGAAGTGTTCTTAGCACTCCCCTAACAAAAAAGTCATTACTGACTGGCCTGCTGCTTCATATAATTGCTGTGATAAGCCACTGCAAATATAATTGGCTTTAGCTGAAAAATATTTCATCAGAAAGCAAGAACAACTCTCTTATAAATCTGCTTTGATTTATATATTTATAGCAACATAAAGAAGCTCATTAACACATTTCGTTTGCAGATATCTTTAAGCCAGAATGTGCAATGAAATACTGGAAGTCTCTTTAAGAAGCACTATCTCTTTTTTTTCTAAATTATGTTCCCAGTGAACGCATACATTACTTAAATATTCACAGTGAGTCTGTCACAGTATAAAGGGACTTTAAGATCCTTTTCTCTGGCTTGTGGTCTTTTTGCAAGTTTTGCTATTAGAGGTGAGCCTCAGAATCCTGCTGGCCCTAATCAGGCTCTGATAAATTGTTTATCATTCCCTGTTCTTCCAACAAAGGTCTGCAATATCATGCTCTGTTCTCTTGCTCATCATCTTCCTCTGGCTTATATAAAGAGAAATGTGTAACTAGAGTTGGACAAATATCTATCAAAATTATTTTGGAGTATTCAGTATAATATAAAAAAATTGATTTTGTTTCACCCATTTCACTTGCCAGTTTTCATGCTTCGCAGGAATAGTCTAATAATTGTGTTTACTCATGGGACTATTCATGTAAACTTCAAATTTTGAGGGACTATTAGAGAATATTCATGGGAAACAAATGCTGAAATACTCTAAGACCATATAAGTAGTAGATGTGAGTTATGTCCCCTGTTTGAGAGGGACAGACTTGGGGGGAGGGAGGAAATAAGCTCTATAATACACAGATCTATGTCTTCAACCATATATTGAAGATATACTGAAAGAAAGCTTGTACAAAATCCTAACATAGACAGAGAGCAAAAACAAAAGTACAGGCTTCTCCTAGGAAAAAAGACAGGATTCTTTGTGTAATGAAAGCTAGTTTCTAAATACCAGTATTTCTTTGGATACAAACATCTCCTTAGTAACAGCAATATTTTCTCACTGCAGACAACTTCTTCCAAGGCCACTTGACTGTATACTTAATCAATTCATATTTATTTTTACAGTCTTGCTAAATAAATAGAAATAGTCTTATTTAATAACACACGACAGTGCAGTGAGCCAAAATGGATAATGAAGAGGTACTGAGAATAGGTCCACTATGTGAAGCTGGAACTTCATCTCCTGACTCACCTAGTGTGGGGATGTGAGCCATAGAACAATCTAAATGGATATGTACCTTCCCAACAACTCCATTGTGGCCTTTTGGTTAATGCCTGGTGGATCCTGCAGTAGAATTTGTAAGACCTAACATAGGTAAAGTTGTCACTTCCGAGGGCGGAAAAGCAAGCAATAGTGCAGCATGATAAGGGGAAATACTCACTTCATGGCCACAGGTAGCAGTTTTGCACTACTTGGAGCAGGCTGGAGTAAATCTGATAGGAACAGATGTTCTCATAAGATTTCTGGCTATTTTTCAACAGAACCAGAAAAGTTCCTTGACCCCATAGCTCTATGCATTTAAATCTAACCTATCTGTAGACATAAAATCCATGGATCAAGTTAAGATATAGTGCAGCAATTCAAACTGACTTCCCAGCTCCTTCTGCATATTATCAGAGAGAGAGTTCATCCTATCACATTGCTAGCACCAACAGAGACTAACTTTTACAGTATTTCTGCAGCTCTTCAGGAAGATTTTTGTTTAAAAC
Organism: Dermatemys mawii; assembly: GCA_007922305.1. NCBI lineage: Eukaryota > Metazoa > Chordata > Testudines > Dermatemydidae > Dermatemys > Dermatemys mawii. The sequence goes on along the minus strand of ML677348.1, from coordinate 25,987,718 downwards.
TAGTATGTCCAGGCACCTGGACTCTTTCTTATAGTTTTGTCCTATCTCCAATCTTGCCTCCCTGATTGGTGTGTTATGTATCCTTAGCGATTGTCTCACTAAAAGTTAAAATACAACAAACTCAGTTGTTGAGGTAGTTTATTGGGTCTTACTGGGAGCAGCCCTGCATAGGAGCCTCACAGAAAGGGAATGAATCAGCAGCAGCAATGTGGGAATGTGAATAGATCACAGTGGGTTGGCAGAGCTATAATTTAGTATTCTTCTACCTTACCACTGAAACAACTAGAAAAATATATTGAAAGGTTCAGTAGACTCCAGAATGATAAGAAAGTGAGCCATTCCTTACAGAACCCTGATTGTATCTTCTTTTTTTTTTTTTTTGCTGAGTTTCAAAGACATCATGCTAAAATTCAGTTTCAATTCAAATTCAATGGTCAATCAGAAATCACCAAAAAGTTTTAATGCTATGCTTATGAATGGATGAAGCTTTTAATGGAGCTAAGATCCATTTAGGTTGTGTCATAGCATTATGGTGTTGGACATTTTTCACAATACAGCATATAAACAAAGCAAAGGGCTCCAGACAATCTTTAACCAATTGCTGACTTTTCCTGCTTTCTGTACAGGAAAATAATGTATTGATTATTAGGGTTTTTCTTACATAGTTAAAAAATAAGGACCAGTTTCTCATCTATCTTAACCAGATTTGCCCATGCCTGGTAGCTGATCCCCACCCATGGCAGGTCCCTGCTTTAATCTACTCAGCACAAGAAGAAGGGTATGGGGGTGTGGGAGAGGAATCATAGTTATCAGGGAGGCATTTATAGCTCCTGGATTTTTAATCAGCAACTGCCTCTGCCCTGGTATATCTTTGAACAATCTAGAGGCTACTTGAATTTATGACAAATGGCTGTGATCTGTAAGAGACCATACCAGGTGAGAATTGAGAAAGAAAAGCTCAACTCCAGCCCCAGACCACTGACAAGTAACCTACACTGTACTTTTGTATCCCAGACCCTCCCCTGCCCTTGCCAAAAAAGTCAGGTCCTCATCTGGTTTAAATTAGCATAGCTGCCTTCACACTTAATCTACATGGTTAACTCCCACAGAGGATCTGTCTTATGGAATTCAGTTACTGATTTACTAATATTTCAAGTTAATTAAGCCCAATTTGCCCATTACTTATATGGGTGCATCTTCTGCTGACTTTAATAGGGTTCTACCAGTGTACCTCTCCAATTTGCAAGGCTGGTATTTAGAAAAAATGATGCACTTGATCCTCAGCTAATATAAATTTGTGGTGCTTCATTGACTTCAATAGAGAGAGGCCAATCATATTGTTGGGGAATAAGAGCCAAAGGACTTTGTGGACTGAAAATAGGTTGGCACAAATGGAGCTTAGTGTGCTGCATAGTGGGCATATTTTGTTACCCATGTCCCTTCCCTCATCATCAACCTTCTTCATTTTTGCATGCTTCCTCTGAGTTTGGCAAGCACTTGCAGGCTCTATAGGACTGTGTTGAGGTGGACACCCTCCCCTCCCCCCCCCAGCATGGACCTGAAAGTGTTAAAAGCCAGGTAGACAAATTCACTTCACCTGGCCAGTAATTAGCTACTTGTCAGCCAGAGTGGGTGATAGTAAAGAAGGATTAGGTAATAACTCAACAGACAGCTGGACCTCATAAATAGGCTGAGGGAATGCAATTGGCAAAATCACAGGGAGTAGAGGGAGTTTTGCATGTACAAGAGTGCAGAGAGCTCTAAGAGACTTATTCTGAGGGCCCAATGTGCAATACCTGACCTGTGGGAGAAGACTTCATAGTAGACTTCTGAAGGATTCATAGTTACCTGTCCCTTGGAAAGTAACTGGCTGTGGGGAGAAAGCAGCCCTTAAATTAAATAAACACATGATCATGAAATATTTTTCAGTTTTTGAATTTATCCAGGTCTTAACTGTTCAGCTTAATTTCAAGAGCTTGAATAAAATAAAAATACTCTTTTTTTAGCACAGGTATAGCTTAAAACACTCACAGTGAATAATATGTTTACTACAGTAATATGTTTTAGCATTTCAGTTTCCATATGGATTTAGGTTTGGGCTTTGTACCAGCCTGAGCAGAGTGAATAATCCTGAATAATGGCTGGCACTTACCAAATAACTAAATTCAGATGTGTCCTCTTGTTTTAATTTTCAATGAAGGGGGTTGCAGTTGATTGTATTACTGATACAAATGTTTCTGCAAGGCAAGTTTCAAAACTGTATGCTAAAAATTCACAGAACCCAACACAGGTGTGAGTGTTGCATATTTATTATAGCAGGTATCCACTTGGAAGAGTATCTGATCAGTCACAACAGATTTGCACAGCTTGATTCTCAAACAGTGACAGGCAAGTATGTACACCAATACATAATCTTGGGGTTGAGGATTGCAATTTTTTTTAAAAAAAGTAGAATAAATAAATTATTATATTTAGTATTTATTTTGCTGTGCCCTGGTGTGTACATATCATTTCTGTAACATACATGAGAGGACACAGAATTGAATAATTGTAAGAAGCATACAATTTAAGGGCCTGATTTTCCCTACTGACACTGACTTTTTTGAATGACTGTGGTAAACAAAAGGTCTGGAAAGATTGTGGCTTGCCCTATCAGAGTTCCCCCAGTTTGAGGGAATCCCAGACTGATATAGATCTGGCATATCTGGCTCCTACACCATCTCCCTCCTTGTAAACCTTAGTTTACAATAGGAGGAGGCGTGGCTGGAATGTACTATGCTCTAGCTGTCTCCAGCTAGTAGATGGTTGTTGGGATAATAGTGATATGGAATTAACTAGAGCAGCTCTCAGGATACTCTGAACAATGCCTGGACTGAGACTGGTGTAAAACCAGCTCCAGGGTCAGGGAGCTTTTACAGATACTGTGTGCAGTAGAAAATCTGGTCCTAAGATTTCCAATGACCCTACAAATGGGGATGACAAACATTCAGGAGGCCATGGATTGGGTGCAATTGGATGGCCATCTGTTTTAAGGGCCAGAAAGCTTGGGACCAGTCAGCGCTGCTGAGGTTGCCCTACCCTTTTGCATTTGTGGTTGGTGTTGAATTTAAGAGAAGGATATTCTGGCAGTTGAGGGCTAATTAGGGAGGAGAGCTGACAGATTGCTCCTAGCTAGGGGTGAGAAGCCTGGCTGAGAGTCAGAGATTCAATTAGGCCAGCCAAAGGGTAGGAGGGTGGGCCTGGACTGGACTGTTCAGTTGACCAGAGCCCAGGTGCCCACTGGTGAGAGTTGGAGGGAGTGTCTGAGAATCATACCACAGGCTGTGGAGCTCAAACAGGAACTGTGATTATACAAAGATATAAATGGAATACAGGAAACAATGGTCCCAGCTCTTCTAGCAGGAGTTGCTCTGGTCAGCAATGTATGATGGAAACTAGCATCCCAAACCTGGACCAGTGTACTGGAAGTGGGAATTCTAACAGTACTCAAGTGGGAAGTAGTGGAAACCCTGATGGTGCCCTATAAGGAAAGAGTTTTGCAGTCACTAGCTAACTCTTTATTGGTATACCCAGGGAAAATTTGAGGAACAGTGTCAAGGGACTCTGAAGGAGTCTCAGTGAAGGAGTAACTTGAGGGGGTGTTAGAGCATCTATGGGCACAGACCTGAGGCAAAAGACATAAATGAACCTGATAGAAGAAGTACAGGAGGGGAATTTCTCAGATCATAAAATTTTCCCTGGGACCATATTGGCGAGGTGAGAAGGGGTGGGAGGGTGGAAGTGAATAAAGTGGACTGGCTCTTTAAGGGCCAAGAGACATTGGGCCAGTTGCCCTTGTTTTGTTAGCCGCACCTTACTACTACACCTGTGCTGGGTTTTTACTTAGGAGATGGAAATCCCAGTAGTTAAGGACTGACTAGGGAGAAGAGCACCTACTAGGAGCAGGAAACCTAGTTGAAGGGTAAGGGTGGCTGGCCAGATACTTTGTAGAAGTGTGGGCTTGGACCAGATTTTAGTGTTGACAAGAGCCTGGGTACCTGTTCATGGGTATTGAGGATGGTGCAGCTGGGCCTGTATATAAGGAGGGGGCTGAGGGCTGAGTCAGTTGGGGATGAAGATTCCTTTGTTTTGTGCTTTTGCTGGCACATGTTGAACTGTCTAAAATTAACAATGGCTACCCCCACTATCATATGGTGAATATGTTGAAGCATGGACATATCTTGATGAGTGTCAGTGAGTTTGTGTGTGTGTGTGAGGAGGAAGTGTTTAAATTTAAATTAAATGTTAATATAAAAAGAGAAAGAAGATAATAAGCTATAAGGAGATAATAGTTATTTAAAGACTTGGTTATTCTATAAGCAAAACAGAAGAAATTAATGTGTGGATATTTCTTGATCAGAAAAAAAGTTACATTAACTGGATAAATTACAGTAATTGTCACAAATAATTCACTCAGATAGGACTAATTTGTTAAGATCAAATAAGAGCCTAAAGCTGCTGCCCCCAAAACATTCAATAAACCCAAACCCTTTTTAGAGGTTCAAAATATTTCATATAATTTAGATTATCCTGTTATATAATTTAGCATAACTCCATTGATGTCATTGAAACTATGTTAGCTAACTAGAAGATTTGATCTCAGAATTTTTGAATATGCTAAAAATTTTGTGTTATTCATTCAAGCAAGGGGCCTGATTCTCCACATCCTGGACTTTAAATAAGATGAGGAAGACTTGTGGCATCTTTGAGACGAACCAGTTTATTTCAGCATAAGCTTTCGTGGGCTATAGCCCACTTCATCGGATGCATAGAATGGAACAAAAGTAAAATGTATTTATATACACAGAAAGAAAAAAGGAAGTTGTACATTAGCGTACCAATTCTAAGAGGCTGTTTAATTTGGGTGGGCCATTATCAGCAGAAGGGAAAAAAAACCTTTTGAAGTAGATTTCTGTCTGACAGGTGATAAGAACTATTGAAGGTAAATTAACTAGGGAAATGCAATCAATTGGTGTAATGATACAGCCATTCACAATCCCTGTTTATCCCTTGGTTTATAGTGTCCAATGTGAAAATTAATTCCAGTTCCTCAGTTTCTCGTTATAGTCTGTTTTGGAAGTTTTTTCTGTTTTAAAATTGACACCTTCAAGTCTTTAATGGAATGGTCAGGGAGGCTGAAGTGTTCTCCTAGTGGTTTTTGAATGTTATGATTCCTGATGTCAGATTTGTGTCCATTTATTCTTTTGCATAGAGACTGTCCATTTTAGCCAATGTACATAGCAGAGGGGCATTGCTGACACATGACGCCATATATCACATTGGTCAATGTGCAGGTGAATGAGCCTCTGATGGTGTGGCTGATGTGTGATTAAGTCCTATGATGGTGTCTGTTCAATGGATATGAGGACAGAGTTGGCATTGTGCTTTGTTACAAGGATAGGTACCTGGGTTAGTGTTTTTGTTGTGTGGTGTGTGGTTGCTGGTCAGTATTTGTTTCAGGTTGGGGGACTGTCTGTAAGCAAAGACTGGTCTGTCTCCCAAGATCTGTGAGAGTGAGGGATCATCTTTCAAATTGGACACTATAAACCAAGGGATAAATAGGGATTGTGAATGGCTTTCTCATTACACTAATTGATTGCATTTCCCTAGTCAATTTACCTTCAGTAGTTCTTATCTCCTGTCAGACACAAAAATCTACTTTAAAAGGTTTTTTTTTTCTCTCCTGCTGTTAATGGCCCATCCAAATTAAACAGCCTCTTAGAACTGGTATGCTAATGTACAACTTTTTTTGCTTTCTGTGTGTATAAATACATCTTACTTCTGTTCCATTTTATGCATTCGATGAAGTGGGCTATAGCCCACGAAAGCTTATGCTGAAATAAACTCGTTTGTCTCAAAGGTGCCACAAGTCTTCCTCATCTTATTTACAAATACAGACTAACATGGCTGCTAATCTTAAATCTGGACTTTGTACACCCACTTTGCCAAGGCTTAAATGGCTACATAAAATGCAAGGCTGAAGAGAATCTTCACAACATCTTCACAACTTTTGAAATTTGCCCATCACTAGATTTAGCCAATAAGAGGGAAACAAAAACCATAATGTCATGTGGGCACAAATATTCATGTCTTCATCTGTGTATTAACAAGTTGTCTTTCCATGATGCTGAGTTGTTGCATGTTCCTTTTATTTCTAATGTTCGACCAGCTCTTCACAGAAAGTAAGCACTATTAAAGGACTCCACAGTGTGTTCCAGGCATATTTAATCTTAAATCTGATAAAGCAACTGTTACCACTGCTTCCATTCATTCTTTAGTACTTCTAGTAAGTCAATTGAAACTGGTATAAAGAAGTGTCATTTGTCTTGAGAGAAGCACTAGTACAGGCATTTTTTATAGGAATACATTCCATAGGGTCAGGTTTCTTTTCAGATTATGCTTGCAGGCCACAAAGAAAACTCTTTAATGTAATCTCAGTTAATTTTTAACTAGAGATCATGAGACATTCTGCAATGGGGTGGAGAGAAGCAAATAGTAATTATTTTTTATATCAAGTGGATTTGTGTTAGTCTAGAGAAATGTGGAATTCTACTGATGAGATGAGTAATGGAGGTAACCAGTGGTTGGGCCAGGATTGTACACCTTACATACCAAATCCATAGCTGTATTCTTATAGCCATCATTGTCATCAATGAAACATGTCACAGAAAACAGCAAGTACAAAAAATCATTCCAAAAGGCCGACTTCTTCCACTAATGATAAAAGATAACAGTGCTTATAGCCTCTTGCTGGGTAGTCACTATACAGCGCATATAGCTGATCAGGTCTGACACACCAGTCAGTGGCCAGCAGTTTAACACATGCACACAAGACTGTCTCCTGAAATGATATTGCTGCAGTGTTAATTGGTATTTGTTGAGTGGGGCCCTCATCATTTGGCTTTCCAGATATAGCCCTAAGTAGTCTATGTCTGATTGCCTTCATGCCTTGTTGTAGAGCTTAGCTTGTCTTCCTGTTTGGACAGGGGAGGAAAATTTTGAGGATGGTTAATGGTTAGAAAAAGAGGACTGTTTCAACTTCTAATTTGTACAGTTTGATACTTGGGGGTTACATGGGATAGAAATGCTGCAGTTTAGTCATAATGAAACATTTGTTAATGGCTCCTTGAACAAATAGATGGGTTATTGTGTATGAAATCAAAATTATCTAATTCAATTTAAGTACATTCTGGAAAACACTGTGTATTAACCTGAGAACCATTTCTTTCTTTTTATTTTTTGCAAGAATCCCAGTTTAGTTCTGAAAAAATCAGTCATTTAAAATGTTAATGGCATCTATCTAACATAAGTGCTCTATTTGAAAACAATACACAGTTATCAAATACATGGACAAGGGGATTATATGTTAAGTTGACAATTTCTCATTTTGGAATAGAATTTCTGTTCAGTGCATGGAAAATTAACAGATCAATAATAAGCATTATACACCTTGTTATGATACCCTCTGCTAAAAATTTACCTCACTATCTGGAGGGCAGGAGGCAAGCACTGTATAACATTAACCACATCACAGTCAAGTTTTATCTGAAAATATATGCACTCGCAATAACATTCACCTCTCTTTTTGCATACATAGGTTGGGTCCCAAGAGCATCTTTATCTGGGCACAGAGTACAGACCTATCTTTTGTGCAAGTAAAAGAAAATGAAAGTGACTGTACTGAAGGCTCTCCTATGAGAAATTCCACATGATTTTGCTTCAGTCTGATTCAACAAACCCTCAAGCTACATAATATGGAAATGTTGAAAAGAAAGGGGGACAAAATAAGCAGGTTACCCAGTGCTCCAGGATGTTTTGATTCCAGGTTGAACTGTTTTCCTCCTGCTGCAACTCACGAAAGGATGATCTGGATACTGTATTGTATAACCATGTGCAGTTTAATACAAATGAGTCTCTTTCTTTTGTAAAGTATGATATTTTTATTGCTTTATCAAGGATTTTCTGTTAAAAGGAGTGATATTGTGGGTTGGAGCCTGGTCGGCTGACTCATTTCAATAGTGAAATTAGATTCAAGAGAACTAGAACTGAATGAATAACCTCAGTGTGTGTGTGTGTGTGTGTGTTCATTCGGTGACTGAACCAAATACTAAACAAATAAATGATTAGAGAACCCAAAATGACTTTTTTAAAAAAATTGTTAAGTGAAATGGAAGTTAAAAAAAAATAATTTCATATCCAACAAAGCATTTTGTTTGACCCATAACTCAATGTTTGTCTTCAAGGTTTTTAGAAAAGTTTTAATGTTTCTCCAATTAATACTGAGGAAAATTCCCACATGAAATAACAAAATGGAAAGTCAAAATGTTTTCTTGCAATTTTGGAGGTGCCACAATGAACCATTTCAACATTTTGGATTTTTTTTTCCTACTGAAACAATTTTGTAATGATTCTGATGACCAGAGGGCTACTGGCTTTCGGTAGACACCTTCAATGGATTATTAGATATATATCCAACCCAGGGGATCCCTTTACAAATCTACGCACTTTCTGTGCCCTCTGCCAGTTGGCATCAAGAAGTCTTTTGATCACAGGTGTCTCTTTAATCTGGAAGAAAAAGGGATAACAAAATCCAGAATTTGAAAGAAGAAGCTAGTCAAATAAAGGTGTGAATTTTTAATTGTGAGTAATTAATTATTTGAAGAGCTCATCTATGAATGAGGTGGACTCCATTACTTGAAATCTTTAAATCAAATCTGTATTTCTTTCAGAAAGCTATATTATAGATCTAGCAGACGTCCTGGGCTTCATGCTGAAATTACTGGATGATGTTCTGTGGCCTGGGTCATGGAGGGGGTCTGACTGAATGATCTAGGCACCCTTCTAGCCTTAAAATCTATAAATCTCAAAACCGTTATTTGCTGTAACTTCAAAATGCCACTAATTCTTTGAGACTAATTTTAGATGCTTCCATGCTGATTGTTGTGCTGGAAGCTTTCACTGTTGACACTGTCAAAACAGTATCAAAATATAAATAATGGTTCAAAGTGCTAAAGGTCTAAAGAAATACTATTTATTTGTCATCTATTATTCTTTCATCCCCATTGCCAGCTACAGAGTATGATTACCTTGTGTCCTCCCAACTGTAAAATCTACCCAATTCCCCACCTTCCAAGTAACAAATTATTTTTCCATTTTTTTAATTAAAGAGCAAATATTTTCATTGGTTGATCTTTTTTTGCTAATATTTTTCAGATATAAAAGGCATGCCTAGCTAGAGATCATTAACATTTGCAAATAGGTAAAGCCAGAGATAATATTTGTAATACGTTCATGTTTTCCAGGTTCTCTCCATATAGATATATGTTCACTCTTTTGAAAAAAATTAACTAGGGTGTGTGTATACATATATACATATATATACATATATATACGCTAGTTAATTTATGAATATATATATAGTCTTTTGAAAAAAATAATTAGCGTGCTCTCTCTCTCTCTCTCATTCATTTTTTCAAAAGTGTGAAATTTGGATGTGTGACATAAGCCCATTGGTGTTTCACTACTGTGTTAGCAGTTCTTGTCAGGACTGATATACTCACTACATATAACAGTGTTGTCATAATCTGTATCTGAAAAGTGCCGTAAAATATCATCGTAAATCTAATAACTCACTGATCTTGAGTATTTTTGTGTGATGTGATTACAAAGAGTTATGGATATCTGCTAGGATTATAGTCTTAAAACGTGTTTGACAAGCAATGCATAAGCATAGTTTGGCCTAGAGAAAGGCATATGTATTTGTTTGTCCGTCCAGCCTGGCCATCAAGTAGCGTCGATGAAGGTCAATTTATATTTAATTTATACGTAAGGTAGACAAAGCTAAAAAGCAAAGGAGAAGACAGCATGGCAGGTATATCCCAACAGAAAAGAAAATCTTTATCTGGGCTATAAAGACAGGGGATCTGAACCTCAAGTGCTAAACAATTGAATCAACTGATTGTGTGCAATATTATTGTATTATAAAACTGTATCGAGTAAGGACTCTTCTAAAAGCTAACACACTGCTGATTAATAGAACTGTGAAATATATGTATTAACAGTATATGAGAAAGTATGAGTACTGTCAGGATTGCCTCCTCACTCTGAACTCTAGGGTACCAATGTGGGGACCCGCATGAAAAAAAGAAATAACCCCTCCAAGCTTATTTTACCAGCTTGGGTTAAAATGTTTTTCCCCAGAACACAACTTCTTCTGTATCTGGACCTGGTACACTGCCACCACCAAACTAGGTTTAGGGTAGTTTGAGACCCTTCTTTCCCTTTCCACTAACCCCCCAAACTTCTTCCTTCCCTGGGAAGCTTGAGAGAAAAAAATCCCAAACCTCGCCTGATCTTGCGAGACGTGCCCGATCCAAAACCAGGATCTTACACAATGAAAAACAAGCAGTCAGCTTCTTAAAAGAAAGATTTTAATAAAAGAAAGGAATAAATCTCTTATAACCATCAATAGAACAGCATCTACCATAATCAACAAAAGGATTCAGAAACCAAACCTCTCCCCCAAGGCAATTTTCTCCCACTGTTGATATCTCTGCTGAAGCTTACAATCTCAAGAAGCACCCAGCCAACACTCACCAATGAGAACCCTCCAAGAGATAAAAAAAGGTAAACTTACTAACTACAGTACTTGATAGAATCTTATAGTTACAGTGAAAGACATAGCTGTGTTCATCCCATAGCCGAGGTGAACAGAGAGAGACCCAGAGAGAAACTGAAACTTAAAATCCTTTGTCTCCTGAGGAATTTCTCATTGGTCAGTTGTCCACCTCTCAGGTTACCTTTAGCTTAACCCCTTACAGGTAAACACTAATTCTAGGCTACTTCACACTTATGACAAGTACTCATTAATATTATGCTTAAATGTCTATGATTAAAAGCTGTTTGAAATAGGCAGAGAATGGGGAATAGATAAGAGGTTGTCTCCCATACAGGAGGAAAGGCAGCTATCTGCCTGTCACCTTTGTAAATTAAGCAAGGTATGACCAAAAGCAATGGAAGCCCCATTTACATATGAATCAGCAGGGAGATGGTGGTCCAGGAGAGGGCTGCGCAATTCAGATAGTTTTGGGAAACTTCAGGACTGGGAGCCTGATGGAATTTTTTTTGATCATAGTAATCACTGCTAGTGGAGATGAGAATATAGCTATGGTGTAACAAGCAGGGTGCTGGCATCAGAGCTACTGAACCAGAGCTGCTAATCACACAGACACTCAGTGTATGCGTGGAATGTCCAGAAAATGTGACAGGATGGCATTCTCCTCCATCTCTCCCCCACAAACTGTTTTTACCATTTTCTACCAAGTCTATAAAATGCACCATCCCACCACAACTGCTGACATATCAATCTACCTCAGTTATGGGCATATGGCAGTATCCATCAAGGAAGTCCAGTTGCTGAAGTAGGGAAAACAAGACATTGTGCACACTAGTCAGGTATATTATCTACCATGGGCATGGTTGAGGTGCCAAAAGCTAACACGAAACCTGTACTTGACATCTTACTTCCATATGAAGACTTAACAGTGTTAGAAGTAGCAGGTTCTTTGCTGGATATGGGAGAATAATTGGCTCACTGAAAATAGAAGGTTGCCCCCCATCCTCCAACACTCTAACTGTTGGCATCAATGTTAATGTTTATGCTTCAGCAGATTGCAGAAGCATACTTTGGAGTGCCAAAGTTGTCGATGGGATAGAGTAGCGTTCCGTGAGGACACAACAAAAACCCACCGAAAGGAATTTGATGCAAATAAGATAGTTAATCTTTGTTATTTCTAGAGAAATACCAGGCATAAGTGGCACATACAGTTCTGCTGAATAACTACTTAGCAAGGAAAACACAACTATTCATTTGCTAGTAGAGGCAAGAATATGTGAGCCCCTAAAACCTCCTGTTTTCCAATTTAATTTAATTGATTAATGGGTATATCTACTTCTATATTATCTGAAATTAGTAGACAATATATATATTTTAAAATAGAGTGGAAGGCCCCATTCCTATCCAACCACTGTGGCCCCTATTGTACCTTTAACACAGACTGTATTAGGATCAGTATGGAAGCACAACACCTCAGAGAGAGCTCCAGGATTCATTGTGGTTGAAGCAAACATTTCATTGGCTTCCTGGATCTTTGGGGAGTGGAGGGGAAGTTCAGCTTCTGTACCACCCTTAAAGAGGACCATCTACTCAACCTGCACCAAGCTAATTCTGGCTGCCAGAACAGCCAGGGTGGCATCATGAGCTCATTCACTCTAGAGAAGATACTAGTGGTAGAATCAACACTTGTCTTGAGCAGTCTTGTGTTCAGGAGAGATTAAGAACCCAGATTCCATCTGCTTCCTGTGAGGGTGGCAGAAGTGCCCTTTCTCCTTTCACAACCCAAGCAATGGAGCAAAGCCAGATATCATCTTGGCCTGCATGTGCAACTCTAAACTATATAACAGCTCCTGTCAGCAGTTAACACTTCAGGTGTTGTTTAATACCATTTTTAAAAAAAAAAACAAAAAAAAAACCTTTTAATTTCTATGCACAGCTGAATGAACTTCACTCCTAAATGAAGGGGCCGCTTAATATGAATTAAAGTTTATCAGAATTTGGCCCTTGGTGACTTTTTTCTTTTAATGTGGGCTTTCGTTTTTCTACTTCCCAACAAAAATAAGTTCTCAGTTTCAATATATTTATGGAAATGAGATATTAAAGCTTTTTATATTCAGCATAGAAATCTCTGCTTAGATGTGAATTCTAGAACACAAGTTTAGGAATCTTCATTCTTAGTCCCAATTCAAAATTCTCACTTTCTCTTCCTAATCCCTTCATTAAGCATGGAGCTCCACATCAGTTTCCCTGTTCATTTCCATGCTGTGTCATGGTATCCATAGTGCCTTTTTTCTAATATTCAAATCCCTTCTTTCCAATAAGAAATGCCATCAGCACTGCTCTGCTTTATAAACACTCCCATCTTGTGCTCATCGAGAGCTATCAGTCTCTCCAATTTGTCTGATTCTCTCCATTCTCCACTTGCCTTTCTCTCCTCTGTCAACTCCACAATGGCCAGTTATAACCTCACTCTTTCTCTTATGATTGTATAGAAGAAAAATGTAGCAAAAAATTCCCGACGGTAATAGGAAGGGGTGAGAAGTAGGATAAGGAACATTTTGGTCTGTCTCTTTTCCCCTAATCCTATTATTTCACTATTTCACTATTTCTAGCATACCCCCCAACCCTTCTTTTTCTCTAGGTCTCTGATGTTTTTGTTACTTTCTTCCATAAGATAATGTGTTAATTTACTCACTTTTCTAATATCCTATACATTACATTTTTCATTGTGGTGCACATTTGTGTGTGAGCCTAATGCCAGACTAGACATACAAATCTCTTGACACTCATTCCCCATTTAGGAATATGTGCACACATATAGGTAATCACATGCACAGCCCCAGCTTGTAAGCATGCCAAAGGAGATTTATATGCTAACATTAAGCAGGCATACATAGGAACTAAGGTTTGTATCTTTTCCCATGCATTCCAATGTGATGTTACAATTCTTACATGTCAAGACATATTTCAAGATTAGGGCTTCCTTTGTATCTTTAACAATGATGCAGTCCTTCCCTGCCCCGTCCCCCACCCCCACCAAATCTGTTACCATCATCAAATGCTAATCAGCTAGAAATCTATTGTTAAAATGAGCTGGCATGAACAGTCGCATAAATAGGAAGAAGTTCATGAATAATGGCTTGTCATCTAGTGGAAGCCAATAGTTATGCACTCAGGAATGACCTTAGCATGTTAATCTGTTTTCAGGGACAGCTAAACAGTCACCTCTCTGGGCTTCCTCCAAGGCTGACCCATTTAATTTTCTGCCTGGGAGGCATCTCAATATTCTGCCTTCTCTTCCAGACAAAAGTGAATAGTCACTTGCCTGGGAGGCACTATAGCAAGTTTGATAAATTGCCTCATATGTTGACCCAAACCAATACCTGTCTGGAAGGCACTATTTTGCTGTCAACCTAATTATTAAGCAGACTGTAACTGTTACTTATCCTAAGAAGTTTGTTATAAACTACATTTAAAAGCAACTGCTTGTAATTTTGAGTCATAATTCATATTTAAGTTTTAAAAAGGTAGCAGGGGCTTATCTTTCAACAAAAAAAATGTTAGTCCCAAGCATATAAAATTACACTGAATCACTAAAAAAATAAGAATTCTAATTCTCTTTTTCTTGTAGTGTGGTAATTGTCTAGTAATCTCTAAGATGGAAAGTCTTAAAAAGAATTGGTTGTGATTCTAGGTTTTCAAGGGCATTCTGAGGTTTCTTTCAAGTTTATAAAGTTCTTTGTGATCCTCAGATGAAAGATGCTACAGAAATTCTAAGTATTATTGTTATTATTTATTATTTCTTACATTTGTTTCTGAGACACCAGTCTTCACTAGGACTTTGATTCTTGACAGCAAAAGTCATTGACCTAACATCTGAGATTTCCAGGAGGCTGAACATTATCAATGGTCACAAAAGAACATAAAGATGCATTTGATGGTAGAAAACATTTGTAAGGGTTTATCACAAATAATGAGATGACTGAAATGGGTGGGGAAAACACACAAGTAAAGGAAAGATCTGGGACCAGTACTGGCGCGGGGGGGACATAAAAAGATTAGACTCAAACTCATTAGTCTTTAGAATGTTTCAAAAAGGACACAAATTAATTGAGAGAATAATTGATTCCTTAATAAATATTAAATATATTTATTATCCAAGTATATTTTCATTCAGTATATATGCAGGAGAACGTACATTGAAAATAAAGAAGAATAGCAGAAAAAAATAGCAAAATAAAAATAGCAAAAAACTGCTACAGTCAACCTCTTCTGTGTCTTTGAGGCAAGACTTGAAGTGCACTGATGGGTCCAGCTTTATTATACTTGGAGACCTGATGTGCCTCAAAGGACTATTTAAAGACAATTTCTTTCCCTGGGCTTACTTTGGGGCTGCCATCCACTGTAGATGTGTGCCAGAGGGACTGGCTAGAAGAAATTGAATAGAACAGCCCAACAACTTAAAACATATGTTGATAGTTTTATGTTTTCTGACCATCTGATCTTTTCATAGTAACGCTCAGGGATTTTTGCCTAGCTATTTTCTTCTGATTTCCATGTAACTATGTTATATTAAAATAAAATAAAAAATCAAGATTAAAACAATATCACTCTCATGTATGATGCATCAGACATCAAAATACCTATGAACATGTACTAGAACATATAGTAGTGGGAAATATACACATGATGATATATCCAACCTTCAGAATAAATGATTTATTTTCAAGGTTATGAACATGAATATCATACAACAGGCAGTTAAGAAATTGCATATGAAATCAGAGAACAGATGAGAGAGGTCTGGCTCACAGTAGAGAAGAATGGACATGACAGCAGAGCAGAAAGACGTCTCAAAGAGAGGGAAAGAGTGTAGGCTTTAGGAAGAATAAAACTTTTATATATAGTACGGCACACTGTACTTGATTTGCAATTAATTTCACCAACTGCAGAGTAGAACATAATCAGCAGAGGAACTCTAATCATTTCATCTCTTCTAACAGTTAATTTTTCAGTGGAAGAGAAGGGACATAGTCATTGGATGATAATGAATATTGCAGATTAATGCTAGATTAATTTGTATAACAATTCCATTGATGTCCATATGCTGCTAGTGATTAGGGTGACCAGATGTCCCAGTTTTATAGGTACAGTCCTGAATTTTGGAGCTTTTTCTTACATAGGCACTTATTACCCCCCACCTCCATCCTTTGTCCTGAGATTTCACACTTGCTATCTGGTCACCCTACTAGTGATATACAATGGCATTTCCAAAACTGGGTATATGTAGCTAAGGGGAATTGGTTTATGGGAGGTCCCATAACTCTTTCTCAGCCATGTGATTTTTGTTTCATATTATCACTTCTATAGTGAGTTAAGATTTATGGGCCAGATCCTCAGATGGCTGTAAACTGGTGTAGTTCCACTGAAGTCAATATAGTTATGCCCATTTATGCCAGTTGAGGCCTTGGCCCTACATGTACTAAATCCATTATCTTTACAAATTGAGCCCAAATTCAGCATAAATGGGTTTGAACAAGAGCATTCTATTTTTTTTTTCTTTTTGGCAAAAGGAAATGACAATGTACATAATTGTGTGTGCAAAATTGTGTGTACAAAATGATGGCTGGGTTGACAAGTGTTGGAAATTGGTAGAGAACATACATTATCCTGTTGCTGGTCTCCATTAGTCTTTTCTCTTGGATAGGTTCTTTCTCCCCTTTTCAGTTCATTTTGATTTATTAGCACATGTTATCTTATGGATGAATTAACATTTCCTAACACAGATTTTAAAAATATATTCTTAAGCTTTCCATACCCCACACTCACCTTCTCAGGATATGGGCATAAGTAGGGTTTTTTAAAAAACAGAGTATTACAGTTTGGGTGGCATCATGATTATGGGGATGATTATAACTCTGTCCCCTTTTCTGTGTACCTCTCCCAGTCTTAGGACTCATGCCTTTACCTGTGTGGTGGAATCTCATAAGTCTCCTACTCTTAGACCAGCGTCTCTGGATTCAATGCTCCATATATGCCAAGTCTTATTACTTTATTACTGTGCAAGTCTGATTGGTGCCCTGCATCTTTTTCCTTTGGGAGCCTGTGACCAATGCCATAGAGATTTTCTACATGACTGGTTTACCAGGCATTAACTTTAGTTTGTGCACATTAAAATGATCTGTAAACATATGATGCAATTCTTAAAGTGCACTAATTTACCAGTTATGTGTTTTATAATTCACATTGAAAGTGTATTAAGATCAAAGCATATTGAGTTAGTGCAGACTAATGTTTGTGTAATGTGTGCATGCATTGCTAGTTTCGTCAAGGTCTTTTTAAGTCAAATATGTTTATTAACAAATGAAACAAAGCATGAGAAAAAATATTACAAAACAACAAACAGCTTACAAGCATGTTTAGGCACATGAAAATTTGCTTCACTACAAGCTAAGTCAGAAGGAATTGCAAGAAAAGACCCAACTAACAATATTCTAGGAAGCCCAGGGGCTCTTGGGACCCAGACAAGGTCTCTGTATTGCCTCCAGATTGTGTATCTTCGAGGTGCTCTCTCCCTCAGGTAAAACTGTCTTTTTTCAAAGCCCACCCTTCATGTTTGTAATTAAGCCTAATTTCCATATTGTTCAATGGCCTTTGTTATAGGGCCTAATTGTGAAGTCTTCCTTTTTTCCAGAGACTGTTATTCTTTCTCAGCTTGCTTGCCAAATCATCTAGGAGAATGCCCCTTTGATAGTTGTTTGGGAGTTAGACCCATGAAGCTGGATGTGCTCAGTTAGCTATAGAGCACCCCTTTCAGTATACAGAAAACCTTCTTGTGACCCAGATGTTCACACCAGTGATGTTGAGCCCTGATGAACATGCTCTCAATGGAAGAAATTTGGAAACTCTCGAGGAATCAGATGGAATAAATTTGGAAACTCTCAAGAAATCAGTGTCGGGGATCCTGTCCTGCCACTTGATGCTGCAGCTGGATCTTAGGCAGCAAAGGTGGGAGCTCTCAAGCTGTTTGTGGCATTGATACAACATCCACGTCTCACAGCTTTAGGGGCGTGAGGTGACTACAACAGCGCAGAAGATTTTTATCTTGAGCCTGAGGCAGACTCCACACTCCTTCCTGAGCCTGTGGGTGAGCCTGCCAAAGGCCAAGCTGTCCTTCACCATGTGCTGAATGATCTCCTAGTCCAATATGGCACTGCTAGAAAATATGCTACCCAAGTACCAGAACTTCCTGACTGAGTTGAGGGGTATGTTGTCAGCTGTGACGATGGGATCATGGTGCTCATGATGCTGGTGGTTTGGTGTTGGCTGGTACATGGTCTCCATCTTTTTTTGGCTCATTGTGAAACCGAAGCATTTTTGAGTCATAGGCAGTGGTCCATAATAAGCTAAATGTCCTCCAGTGTACCTGCAATGAGGGCACAGTCAACAACAAACAGGAGCTCTCTTAGGGCTGGTCCACACTATACCATTAGGTCAACGTAAAGGAGCTTATATCAACCTAATTATGTCAGTGACTACACTACAGCCTTCCTCCCACCGATGCAAATGCTTTACTACACCGACATAATAACTCCACCTCCATGAGAGGTGCAAGGCTTATGTCAGTGTAGTTAGGCTGTAGACACTGCATCCCTTACATCGTCTGCCTTGTCAATTTCACAGCAGGAGAGCTGTGTGGCTTCCCTGGAGAAGCAAGGTGGCTGGACCCTGCTCTTGGCTGGGAGCTAGCGGAAGAAGCGAGGATGTCTTCGGATGCCACTCCCAGCTGGGAGCCAAGGAAAGAAGCCGAAGTACCCCTTCTCTCTGCCCACTCCCTACCTGGAACTGGGCAGCCTAGTCAATTTTATGACTTGGTGGCAAGAAGCCTTGGGTGGCTTACCTGGGCTGCCGTCAGGGAACGGGGGCTGGGAAGGAAGGGGAGCGGAGAGGAGAGGGATGAAAACTCCCAGATGGCTTCCACCCACTCTAAGCAGATAACAGGGAGTTGGGGGGCAGCCCACCCAGAACCTGTGGGGCAACCATAGCCACAAAAGGCTATGTCTACACTACAGAATCTATGCCAGCATAGCTATATTGGCATAGTTATGCCAACATAGACCCCTAGTGTACATGCAGTGTACACCAAGTGGAGTTTGTCTCCTAGTATAGGAACACCACCTCACTGAAGGATATTAGATGTGTCAACAGAACCATTCTTCTATTGGCGTAGAAACATTTACACTGGGTTTTTTTTCCATGTAGCAATGTCACTAGCATGTATGGGATTTTTTACACAACCCTGACCAACATAGTTATGCCAACATAAGTTGTAAGTGTAGACTAGGCTTTAAAGAACTGCAATAAAATCACTTGTCTAAATTTGTCCATAAGGTTATCCATTAAGTCTTCCAGGGAAAAACAGGATAGACAAGACTTGGATGTCTGAGGTAAAGAAAAACAGCCAAGATATGTGTATGTATGTCTGAATGTCTGTGTTAGAAAATTACTTCGGACTTTCTTATAATACATCACAAATAGGAAAGGTGGGGAGAGAGGGTAGATAGAAACCTAAAGTGCAGGTGGCCTTTAGAAGTTTTGTGACAGAAATTGGGTGCTTTCAGGGTGAGTCAAAATAAAGTACCAAATCTGAGGAGTAAGAAGAAATCAGCTTCACTTTGTGCTTAAAACCCCAAAGAGCTGCATTTACAGTATGTCACCTTATCACTCACCCTTTGTCATAAGTATGAAGTAGCCTAGAATTAGTGTTTACCTGTAAGGGGTTAAGCTAAAGGTAACCTGAGAGGTGGACAACTGACCAATGAGAAATTCCTCAGGAGACAAAGGATTTTAAGTTTCAGTTTCTCTCTGGCTCTCTCTCTGTTCACCTCGGCTACGGGATAAACACAGCTATGTCTTTCACTATAACTATAGATTCTATTAAGTACTGTAGTCAGTAAGTTTGCCTTTTTTTATCACTTGGAGGGTTCTCAGTGGTGAGTGTTGGCTGGGTGCTTCTTGACATTGTAAGATTCAGCAGAGATATCAACAGTGGGAAAAAGTTGCCTCGGGGGAGAGGTTTGGTTTCTGAATCCTTTTGTTGATTATGGTAGATGCTGTTCTATTGATGGTTATAAGAGATTTATTCCTTTCTTTTTTTCTTTTATTAAAATCTTTCTTTTAAGAAGCTGACTGCTTGTTTTCCATTGTGTAAGATCCTGGTTTTGGATCGGGCACGTCTCTCAGGAGCAGGTGAGGTTTTTTTTTTTCTCTCAAGCTTTCCAGGGAGGGAAGAAGTTTGGGGGGTTATTGGAAAGGGAAAGAAGGGTCCCAAACTACCCTAAACTGAGTTTGGTGGTGGCAGCAGTTAGTTCCAGACACAGAAGAAGTTGTGTTCTGGGGAAAAAACATTTTAATCCAAGCTGGTAAAATAAGCTGGGGGGGGTATTTCTTTTTTCATGCGGGTTCCCACATCTGTACCCTAGAGTTCAGAGTGGGGAGGCAATCCTGACACCCTTAAAGTGCTTTATTGCTTAATTATGTAATGGTCTCAGCTTGAACAATATCTGGGAGAATGAAGACTCTCAGACTTCTTCAGTTTCCTCTTGAGTACTGTGTGTGATAAACCTGGAGCCTGGTCAATATGCTTTTTTGCTTTGTTAATGCTTGTTAAAATTCTATAAAATTCAGTGAAAATTTCTGAAGGGGATAGTGAGAAAACTCTCCTCCACAAGGATATCTCTCAGCCCACTTTTAAACATGATCCATAATTTGATCAAATGCTCTTGAGCACTATTAAATAGTAATAATGAACTTCACCTAAAGCCCTTAGTAATTTTGTTCCACATTTCCTTCTCTAATTATCCACTATTCCCTATTTATTATTGCTTCATTCCCTGCCTTGAGGCCTTCTAAAAGTACTAAGAATGATAAATTAAACAATACATTTTGGCACCAAGTTAACCAGTGGGGAGGGTTATCTTCTGAATTAATTATTTCTGAATTATTTAATTGCAGATTCTAAACAAAATTTCTTTCTAAAAGTATGGCACACTGAAAACCAAAGTACCTTCGTATCCTCTCCATTGAATTTAAAAGCAAAGTACTAAAAACATGTATGTTTAAATGAAATTCATAATGCCCCCCTATGCAGAGCTATAGCAGCCTTTCATTTGCATTTGTATTTATATTTTTGCTAATGAGCACTGTCTGCTGCAGAGAGCCATAACAATATTTTTCAGGGTAATCTTGCAAGTGTAATCACTAGGCAATCGGCACTCTGGAGTTAGTCTTGTTACTTACAAAAAAAAGTCATTGACTTTTACATTAAGTTCTTATTGGCCTCACTCAAAATCAGTTATTTTATATTAAGCCCTGACTTATTTCAATATCATAACTCTGTGTTAACTATTTGCCTTTTCTCCCCAGTCCTAGGATAACTGGTCTTTTTTCTGTTATGATTCACCATTAGGGTGTATTTTTCTCTTTTGAAGAATGGGCTTTTTTGAAGAACCCTGACTTTAAGATGGAGAATGACAATCATGATCCTTTTCTGTCTTTATGCTTTTGTCTTAACTCAGAAAAGAATGGTCAGATGTGACATTTTGAATATGTTTGGAGATGTGGATATGCATATTCCAGATGAACCCATCTATGTATATTTATTTAAATTTCTTCCTAAGTCAATAGTTAAAAATTATATAGACCATATTTCATCTATTGGCATAAACAAGAGCAGGGTGAAAAACAGACCATGTGGGTCATCCAGTCTGATCCCTTCCATCTGAGGGGCAATATTACAGATGGTAAAGGATGGTTTTGTAGTTATGGCACATGACCAGGCATCAGAGGATTGCGGTGCTATTTCTTGATCTTTCACTGACTTTCCATGTGGGTTAGGGCAAGTCCCTCAACACTGCTCTGTTCCTCAGTTTCTGTGTTTGTAAAATAGGACTGCTTGCTTAACTCCGAGTGTATGTCCATGCTCCAATCCTAGGCTTTGACCACAGCTCTAGTAGACATACTCAAGCTAGCATTAATCTAGACAGCTCAGGTCTTAGAGTCCTGAAGCTGAGATTGTGTGCACTTCAGCACGTGTTGTAAAAGCCAACTCACAACCCTGGGTAGCTATTCAGGCAGTTTGTTCATGTGGCTGCAGGTTCACTGCTCCAAGACCCTAGCTAGCTAGATTAAAATATATCTTCCAGAGCTCATTCACACTCCATGATGGAGGTATAGACATACCCACAGGCCCCATTCTTGTTAAAGATGTGCTTAGATGCCATAGTAATGAGTGCTCTAGAAATACCCATAAGTACATAAAATGAAATGTTCACACTAGTATCTGTTCTAGCCTATGATGATGCAGATAGTTCCCAAAAAGATTTTGGGCAGGAGAACATTTTATCATATACTGTATCATCTGACAGAGAATGGCCCACAGCAGCTTCTTTAACTCCTGATGACCAGGCCTATCATAATCCTAACGCTGATACTAAACTAGGAGATTTGGCGGGGGTGGTGGTGGTGGTTATTAAATAATACTTTATGGGACGACTGAAATCTATTAAAAAGGAAATTCTAATCACTACATCTATTAGAAAGAAAAATAAACCAGGACAACAGATGTTCCATGTCAAATGTGATAAAAACATCATCAACAGTCAAACAAGGAGCCAGCATCTAGACAATATGATTATGTATTGTAGTTTAGGACACAGGAGATGTATCTCCCCATTGCAATCATGGAGAATTACGGAGTTAAATCATTACTATTTTAAGAAAACTTTTAAAAGAATATAATAATTTTTACTTCTGTTGACATAAATATAAGACATCCAACTAAAAATTAACTATTGGATGGGGGGAAGCTGAAGTTAACAATATCCCAGAGCAATATAAATCTGTTGCTAGAGCAGAATTGGGTCTTAGGTGATGCACAGACTTTGTGCTGATCACCTGTCTCAAGAGTGAATTATCACCCAGCAAGAAGTGAGTGAATTTAGATCTATCTATCTATCTATCTATCTATCTATCTATCTATCTATCTATC
>ML677348.1:25948951-25964615 GCA_007922305.1 Dermatemys mawii | reverse complement strand
AGTCTTTAAGGTGCCACAGGACTCTTTGTCATACTTGCTCATGCTTCACTTTAACTAAACTCAAAGAGGACTTAGGACTCTTACCAAGTCATTTGTGTGTACCAAGTCAATAACTTACCAAGTCAATTCTAAATCACTAATAAATATATGTAGATAATAACACACATTGAAACTACCTCATCATGTTCCCAGGGAAAGACAAGATCTAGTCCCATCCCATGCCCTTGATCCCTCCTGATGTGCTCATTTTGCCCAATTTTGTCACAAGCCTGAGCTGTAATACTGAGTGGCAACTGCTACTGTCATTCTGGACACAGGAATTATGCTATGCCTTCCAAGCCAGACATGCTAAGAAGATTCCAATTCTTTAGACAAAAGTGCAAATTAAAAATAAACAAACACCAGTCTTTGCAATAGAGTATCAGTGCCTAGCACACTCTCTGCGATCCAATGGCTGACTGTCCTTGCTATCTTGTCTAGAAAACCTGCTCCAGATACCACTAAGTCAAACTTCTTCCCTAAAGAAATGTGTGCTTACATGTAGTGGGAGAAGGCCTAAATGCCCCAGTATTTTTTTAAATACTGCCAGTAATGGGGGTGCATCAGTGGGAAACCATCCCCATGCACTAGTGGAAACCTCTGAGTTCCAGGGATGATAAGGAATGTAGCTTATCATTACAGCAACTGGACAGACTGGCTTAGTAGAGTAACTCATACAAACATTCATTTTAGCTGTATCTATCTGATCTTGCTGAGCAGCTCAAAGGCACAGGATAATGAACATGCTACCTGTCTGCAATTCTTCAGTCTACATTGTGTGCCCTTTCCCTCACTGCCTGGATGAGCAATCTGATCCTGAAACCCTAATAACTGATAAGAAGAAGGCAGCTATAGCAGTAACTCTTCCAAACTCAACCAAATTAACCTACCCATATTGACCTCAAGGCCCCTTAATGCTCATAGGGAGACTGGGTGCTGCTAATCAGACCACACGATACATAAGCTATAAATTTTTCCCTCATCCTCCTTATTATAAATGTTTTTCCTGTGCCTAGGAACCATGCAGCCTGAGAGGAAGAGAAGGATGGATAGGTAGATAGATATACTATGCTTGGGGTGCTTGGGTATTACTGCTCTCATGAAAGCAAATCACAAGTCTTCCTGCATGGTCTTCCAAAAGTGTCTAGAGAAACTTTTTCTTCTCAGAAAATCATGACTATGTGTGAAATTAGTCCTATATGTCTGACCAGTACCAGAGACCACCAATTGATCCAGCAAACCCAAGTCTGTTACACAGCAAGACATGCTAGGAATGCTCTGCCCCTCTGCCTCTGGTGTTAACTAATAAAACAGCTGTATCTAGAATCAAGGCAGGTCATCACCTTGAAGTCGTAGGATAGCTCCTTCCCTTCTGGTCAGGAAGAGGGATCCTTAGAACTAGAGGAACAACCAGTGATACTACCTGACAAAGCCAAGCAATAATTAGTCAGGAAAGGCATAGAGCCCTAGCATTTACCTGGGAAAACCTCCTCAAATCGCATTTCAGTCAGCCACGACCCAGTGCAGAGGGCTCAGGAAGCTATGGAAGGAGCTAAATAATTGTGATCACAGTCACAGTAAATGTATTTCATCATGCTGGAAACAAAAATAAATAGTATTTAAAAAAAATGTGGTTGATCAGACTAAAAGAATTAAGAGCAATGGATCAATTTACTGACTGGATGAAGTTAATAGCTGAACAGCTTGAGGAAAGATGGGCCAAATTGGAACAACTGTTCTAAAACAAATAAGCAAACAAACATAAAAACAGGGTTTTTTATTACTGGGATGTTGCTATTTTGTTGTTTTTTATTAGACAGATGACATTTGGAATGATGTTTCAATGCATATTTATCCATTTTGCAATATTTTCAGTAAACACGTCTACACAGAGACATATCTCTTAGCAGAATTCCCATTTCACGTCTGAAAATAAAGAACATGAAAAATCCATACTGCAACATATCCAATAGCTTATGTAAAGTCCAAAATGTTCATGTAATTTTTGAACATCAAACTATAAATTGGCTTTAAATAACAGCACAGAAGAATCACCATGTGGCATTTACAGATAACTATGCCTGAGTAGCTATGTTCATTTTGAAAATATATTTATAATTGTTTTATGTTAATTGTTTTGGAAACAACATCTACAAAAATTCAGAGGTTTATTAATTTATTGTAGAAATATCTGAAATTATCTTTGTCAAAGTCATCTAGCACATAACATTGAAAACATCTTCTAAATTTTAAATATACAGAAATAAATCACTTCTCCAACTATGATATTTATTCCTAAGAAGTCTTTTATCACTTCATAAATAAAACTGCTTCCTGTCGGTGCAACCAAAACCTTAATGCACTTGATTAACTATATAAATGAAGATTTTTAGTTATTGTTTTGATGCAAGCATCCTGCATTCATGCATACATGCACGGATATTCTTTTGCTGCATGTTTACTGATACAGCAGAATACAAGCGCTGCACATTAGTTTTACCTAATGTCTCACATTGGTGTATGGGCTAATGCAGTTAAAATAAATTGTACTATTAGTCTTAGAGAAAAAAAGAGGGAGTGCAATTCATAATCAGGTCTTGAAATATGGGTAGCAGAGAGTCCTGGGGCCAGTATACCAGTCTTTACAAAAACAAATCCTTCTTATTGTATTTGCACATGGTTAGACCACTAGAGCTTTCAGCACAAGTTATGCTTTTTTCTTTATTTTTTATTAGAAGATTCATGAGCTGAAGCCTGCTATATTTCGTGTTCTATTTCTGCATTTTTCCATTATCCCACTGTCATGCACCTGACAGCCTCATGCAAATGTACAGAATGACCTGTTCTATTCACAGTCATTCTGAAATAAGTACTGTAGTTATTTGGGAGAGAATGGAGAAACTGAAGTAGTGTTTGTGGTCTTGACATGGATTTTTCAAATGAAACTCCACTATAAATTTATATATGTATGAATGCTCTATAGATCATCATATTCCTTTTGTACAAAACTGGTATTAACATGTTCTTTGACCATTTACAATCTCTCTCTATTCAACTTATTGTTATAGATAACAAATACCTTTGCAGGAATTAGAATAGATTCACAAACATTCAGTGAACAGGTAAGCTAAATGCACTGGATAAATTATTCACAATGCATGAGCTAACCCACTTGAATGTACATGTGCACGTGCACAATACAACATGCATACAGTCAGGGGTCAGTTAATTCTTCTTTAATAGATAAGTCCATGGGGAAAAATGAGGGCTGGATCTGGCCCATGCTAGGACCTCTTTGTGGTCATGGAACAAAGGAAGAACTCCCACAGATTATTATGCATAATATTCCCCAAATTGCCCTCACATCAACCCAAATTCCTGTAGTGAATGGATGGGATGTGTCAATTCAAACCAAATACTATAAGCATTTTTTGCCAAGGCTCTCTAGCCTTTTTTATGTCTGGAGAGGCAGTCGTATGCAGTAGATAGGCCACTAGATTGGAACTCCAGAGATTAGGCACAGCACAGAACTCCCATCTGAGGAGAAGTCAGAGCTAAAATGTCATTTTGCCACTTCTGCCCTCCTAATCCTGGGCTGCTCTGATGGGCTTCAGAGGCCCTTGTCATAATTTAGACATCCCCAAAGGTCTGTGTACATTACAACAGCTTCCCCGTGCTGCTCTGGGGGCCTAAAGAATCTTCACAGTTGTGTGTGAGGAAGGCCTGCCCGCAACAGACTTTTCTCAACTCTAACCCCTCCCTCGGCATGTCCTTATGCTGAGGCTTGTGAGGGGATCCTTGACAGACAATCTTCCACAGACCTTAGGAGAATCCTCTCCCAGCAGGAGTTGGGGCTTTTACACCATGTTGGTCCTTTTACATAGCATAAGGGGGCTGGGGCTTCATTTCTTTGAGGCTTAGCTTCCCCATCAGTCAAATCAGAGTGAGAAGTGCCTTCTTTTGTAAAGTTTTGGGTTATGAATGAAAAGCACAAGATAAGAATTTGGTATTAATATAACGTTATGGATAGTTTAATGGCAAGTACACATGTGTATATAAGACTGATAGCACCATTGTACTTTATTTATTTGTATGTGTTTTGTTATGACTCCTAGAATCACCAGGTAAATTTGTTATTGACATGTTTTCAGCTTCTATTGTATTATCTGAAAGCATCTTTTTGTTTTGACTTGTTACCCCTCAGGGATGGAAAAGAAAGAACAATGGAATGTGAGTGACTTTGTACCACTGAACTCTCACACACAGCTGGATCACTGGCAGGGCTCTGCTGTTGGGAAGACCACGGTGGTATTGTTCTATTATCTCCACTTTCAAGACACAGTGCTACGAATACTAATGAAGAACAGCCACAAAGAGAAAGAGGTGACTGGGGAGAAGACATAGAATGAGGAATAATAAAATGAGCCTGTCAATTGATGTTCTTATCTGACATTATATTTCTAAGTCAAGGATATTACCACTATACTCAGTTAATAAATTAGGACATGCATTGTGTGGTGTGTTGATTCCTAAGTTTTGATTTGTCCCTCACCGTATTATGCATTTAATGGATCACTCTATGAAGTACCTCAAGAATACATCATTCCTCATTTCTTGAATTATGAATCCCTAAAATGCACCAGAACAGTATTCTGTATGTCAATCTTAATTTGAAATCCATTTTTTTTTTGCAGCCAAAAGAGAAGAAAAAAAACAGAGACAGTTTTGTAGTAATCACAGGTAAAGGATAAGGGGTAATTTTGTGAAAGAATTTTATAATTAATTCCGGATAATCCATGCAAACAGATTTAAAACTGAACAGAGTGCTGCTGACTCTTCTCACACCATTTTCCTGGAAAGTTTCTATTCTTCTTTGAGTGATTGCTCATGTGTATTCCACAAGCGGTGTGCGTGTTCGCCACATAAACTGGTGTCTGATGTTTTTTCCCTATCGGTACCTGTAGGGGAGTGCCCCTAGCAACTCCTAAAGTGGCACCTCCATGGCATGGTATAAGGGGTGCTATGTGCTCCCCCTACCCTCAGTTCCTTTGTGCCAACAGTGAAGGTGCTTCGCAACTGCTCTGCTCCAGCTTTGCTGCACCTCGTCCCCAGAACTCTTGTTCATTCAGTGTATGGTATCTGTAGTTAGTAGTTTGATTACTTTTAGTTTAGTTAGTGCACCTGGGCTGGGTCATGCCCCGAGTTTTAAGTCATGTGGCTTCGAGTTTTAAGTCGTGTGGCTATTGTAGGCGACTGATGCCAGTGAGTGATCTGCATGCAGACTGTTTACGCTATTTAGGTGAAAACTATCTCAGCAATCACTGCAAGGTTTGCAAGTCGTTCAAGCCTCGTACTAAGAGGGAGAGAGACATTCGGCTTTCGGCTATCCGGATGGAGTCAGCATTGACTCTGACTCTAGTGTGCTGCTCCGAATCAGCACTGGGTACCATGATGTCAGTGCGCAGTGACCCTCCATCTGCAGGGCATGCCAAGAAGGCTAAGAAGAGGTCTTCTCCACCACAGCACTGAAGCAAGACTGAGGAAGAGGCTAGACCCATGTTGGGCAGTCCTTGGTCCCCATCAGCCTCTAGGCCTCCAACTCAGGTCAAGTGGAGTAGCCTGGCCCATTTGGAAAAGGTTTCCCTGGATGTCCGGATGCCTTCCACACCAGAGGCCCTGCAAGCGGCCCAAGAGGTTATGTCCATGCTGGTACCAGGAGCATCACCAATGTTGGCCGCCGCTGGGCTCTCCGCAGTCACCCCCGACTCGGTACCGGTCCCAGTTGATGGAATGTTCCCAATGCTGTTTGCCACTCAGGGACTGTCCCATGCATAGTCCACGTAGGTTGTCATCTACGCCTACCAGGCTGTCTGGCTGGGTTCTGTTTCACAGTGACTCTGGGCAGCTCTCCACTTTGAGGAGTGGACACCGACGGCATTGAGGTAGATGACATCGCGGATTCTCATCTCAGAGGGGCTACCATAGCCAGTCATGACACGAACATCGACACCATTCCTGTTCATCATATCGCTCCACGACCCCGCCACAGCACTGCTCCCACAGCTCCAGGCATCGATTACTGGCACCTCACCGCCGTGGATCCGCTTATTGGAGCCAAACGCGGAGCAGCTGCTATTAGCGGTACCATTCCTTCATGTTGGGATCACGGTCTAATGATCAGCACTGCTCCCAGTGCCACCACTCCTACCGGTCCAGGGACAGCAGCAGGTGGTATGTCAGCCCAACCCCTCTTCATAGTTGTCCGTCAATGGGTCAGGTCAGCCAGGCCAAACAGCCTGCTCCATCAGTGCCACAGCAGCTGCAGTGGCACCAGGCCCAATGGGCAGGACAGTGGTACCAGTTGGCAACGTGGCCCTGATGCAGCCCCTGGTGAGGGCCTACTTGGTAGCGAGAGCCTCAGAATAGCCGTTGGCCTCCCTCTCCCAACCTCCAAGGAAGGAGTCAGTGGGATGTGCATCTTCGGCGCCATGCCCGGAGAGTGACCAGTTGGTGGATCCTCTGGTGCCGGTGAACACACAAAGTGCGGTGCCGGCCTCCTTGCACTCCCCTGATGAGGCAATTACAGCCCCTCCTCCTTCTGTCTCGCAGGAGGACTCTAAACTCCACCAGGAGCTATGAAACAGGTGGCATCAAACTTCAACCTTCAGGCAGAGGAGGTGAAGATGTTCTCAGACTCTCTTTTTAACGTCCTGTCCACCTCAGTACTGGGAGGGTGGCCTTGCCACTCCACAAAGGGGTAGCAAAAATTTCAAATGCCTTCTGGCAAACCCCAACCTCACTGGCCCCCATCTCTAGGACAGCAGAATGCAAGTATTTTGTGCCCGCCAAATGACATGAATGCCTTTACACCCACCCTGCCCCTCAATCCATGATGGTTGAGTCAGTCAACCACAGGAAGTGGCAGGCCAATCAGCCCCCCACTCTGAAAAAGAAAGATTAGCCCATGTTCCCATTCAGGTTATTTGCAGGGCTGCCACATGGTCTTCAGTTTGACGTTCACCTCGCATTATGCATTTGTCTCCCAGACCAGGGAAGATGCCTGGCTGGGCAGGGCTGTGCTCCATCCAAGAGTTTGTGAATGTCTACCCTCTTCCAACAGCTGTAGCTTAGAATTGTGGAATACACACGAGCAATCACCCGAAGACGAAAAGACAGTTAACTTTTCCATAACTGGTGTTCTTCGAGATGTGTTGCTCATGGCTATTCCACATCCTGCCTTCCTTCTCCTCTGTCAGAGTTGTCTGGGAAGAAGGAACTGAGGGTCGGGAGAGCGCGAAGCGCCCCTTATACCACATCATGGATGCGCTGCTCCTGGGATTGCTAGGGGTGCTCTCCTATGGGTACTGCTAGGGGAAAAACTTCCAACACCGGTGCACATGATGAGCACACACACCTGTTGTGAAATAGACATGAGTAACCCATCTCGAAGAACACCAGTTATGGAAAAGATAACTCTTATCACCATAAAGGTTTACCCTTATATAGGGTATAATTCACCTGTGAATAGAGGACTCACATTAAGCTGTATGGTCCATTTAATCAAAAGTATCAGGTTCTGGGCCGTACATAGCGCCTCTTTCCACTAGTTTGGGACACTAATTTAATGCTGACTCAGAGAGTCACCAAGTATTCACCAAGTCTGACTTTAGCTTATGATAGCACAGCCCAGTGTTGTATGACTGCAGACATTTATTCAGCATGAGTAAGAATAACAAAAAACCTCTGTCTTTATAATTCAGTTATTCTGCCTCCAGATTATTGTCTCCTTTCGTTTCCCATTCTCCATCTAATTATGCTTGTCTTAGAATTTTACTTCTGCTAAAGCACAACAGGTCAACAATTGTCTCTGCAGCTGAATCCAGGACAACTCCACAATGTACTTTCCTGAGAACAAGCATATCTTTCCTGTAACTTGTTCAGTTTTTATTGGTAAATTCACATAGCACCTTGGTAACACAAGAAACCATATATAAAAGATGCAGTTTAGGTGCAAATTTTCAGCAAAAGCCTTTGGCTTTCCTCCGAATTCATTCATTCCTATATTTCAGCTCATGTAAAAAGAACGTGGATCTGTGTATCACATTTTGTTTGTGCATAAGTTGTGTGCTTAGATATTATCTATCTGAGGTTGTGCATGCAAATGCAGCTTGGGTATATATAACTGAGTTTCTGAGCATGAAAAAGCCTACATATATAATATGCACATGAAAAACTTGGACATGCAAAATTGTGGCCATAAACGTATGCTTGAAATTGAGGCCCCCTTGAAAAGAAACGTGAGTCTTGATGTTTCATAATCACTACTTAAATACCTACAATGAATCCAAATTTCACAAATTAATTATGCATGTATATACATTGTGAAAGATATGTTAAATATTATAAATATATATATATTGTGGCAATTCAATTAATTTTCATGTGCTAGCAGTCACTCACAGGTAGAGAAACACAATATAAATACAAATAAATCATGATGACAGTGCAATAGAGTGCTTATGAATTAATTATCCTCGGTACTTTTATGTCACATTTGATTTACATTCCTCCTTGTATTATGCCTTATGTCTCGGATGTTCTTCTCTTTAGGTAATTTAAAATTGTAACTTCATTTTTGAGAATTAATTACAACTATTTTATAAAACCTTTTTCTAACATTACATGTCTTGTAATATAGAATGATGGTTGCTTTAGTGGAGAGATTTTATTGCTCTGATGTGAGCTTTTGTTGAGAGATAATTAACTGGATTTGGAATACTCTTCAGCTATTCAGATCACAGCTTTCATCCAAGCCATTCTATAATTTACTTTTGTCAATTGAAATATGTTTCCATTCAATTTATGAAATTGTATAGGCTGACACACTTTGTAAATTTAACACATTTACAACCTTTTATTTTTTTCTTAACTCAAAACATTTTTTTCTACTCTGGTGCAAAAGTTGTTTGAACTGAGCAAAACCAAAGAGATCTTGAGCTGTGCATTTGTTCTCATAAGAAATTCTTAAGCAGGCTGTGACTCAGGAAGTATCCATCTGCTTCCTGGTTCTCCGCAGGTCTTTCCTAGGGAGGATATGTGACAGATTTTTCAACTGTATGCAGCATCATTGGGGCACCCAGCAGAGAAGGAGATGGACACATACATAGAGGTAGCTGATGGAAACACAGCTGTCTGCTGTGGTGGCAGCTTTATTGCTCTTGCAGCAAAACTGAAAAGAACATGAAAATGAAACTTTGCACCGGCGAAGGAGGAATGCTCCAATATTTAAAGTGACAAGACATCGCCACCCTATTTTTTAAAAAATTCCCAAATATATATGTTATAATTTACATGGCTAATATAAAACACTATGTAACCTAACAAAGTTGTGGATGGACTACAGCAGACTCTCAAATTGGAGGGGGGATTGCTCTACCCTGGAATAGCCAATCATAACTAATCACATAATTTACTTGCACCACTGGTTCTCTCACTTTCTTGGGACAATGTGGTAATGGTGATGAAGCAGTGTCCTGAACAACAGGTATAGTGAATATTAAGGAGTCAACTGGATCTGGTACCAAAGTTTCTTCCAAGAAGTCCTCAAATTTAGGAATTATAACAGAAAGAGGTTCAACTGAAAGAACAGAAAGCAGCAATACAGGAGTCAGCAAATAGAGCTGAGAATGGGAGAGTCTGAGTGGGAATACAGTTGAAGGAGAAGGAAGGAGGCAAGCCCTTGTTGCTTAGGGATAGTGAGTGATTTTTGGTGTGTGTTTTTGTGGGTTATTTTTTCCAGTTTGCGGAGGCTGGTAGACTGCAGTGTGCTGTGATAGATACATAGTCTCTGATCACAGCAGAGCCCTGATTAGGGGGTGGGGTTCCCTGATTAGGAGTCTATAAAGGCAGCAAAGCAACCAGTCAGGGCCACAGGAACCAGCAAACAGAGATGAAAACAGAAGAGTGAGTGAGAGTTTGGATGGGAAGTTTGGGGGAGGGACTGTGTGGTTTTACAAAAGGTAGATCAAACTAAACCAACCTGATCTCCTTTTCTGAGAAGATAACTGATTTTTTAAACAAAGGAAATGCAGTAGATCTGATTTCAATAAGGCATTTGAAACAGTTCCACATG
The DNA here is from genome assembly GCA_007922305.1 of Dermatemys mawii. Classification (NCBI taxonomy): domain Eukaryota; kingdom Metazoa; phylum Chordata; order Testudines; family Dermatemydidae; genus Dermatemys; species Dermatemys mawii. The sequence goes on along the minus strand of ML677348.1, from coordinate 25,954,444 downwards.
GGAAATCAGTAGTTAAATTGGAGAAAATTGGGATTAATACAAGAATTAAAAGTTGCATAAGGAACTGGTTAAAAGGGAGATTATCATGGGTCATACTAAAAGGAGAACTGTCAGAATGGAGGCAGATTACTAGCAGAGTTCCTCGGGGATTGGTTTTGGGACTAATGTTATTTAATACTTTAATTCATGACCTTGGCACAAAAAGTAGGCGTGCACTAATAAAAGTTGTGGATGACAAAAAGTTAGGAGGTATTGGAAAGGCCGAAAGGAGATATGATTGCTTTCTATAAATACATCAAAGGGATAAATACCAGGGAAAGAGAGAAGTTTTTCAAGTTAAGCACTAATGTGGACACGAGAACAGATGGCTATAAACTGGCCATCAACAAGTTTAGGCTTGAAATTAGATGAAGTGAGGAGGAGTGAGGTTCTGGAACAGCCTTCAAAGAGGAGCAGTGGAGGAGTGGGGAGGACCTAACTGGCTTCAAGACTGAGCTCGCTAAATTTATGGAGGGATGGCATGATGAGACTGCCTATAATGTCATATAGCCAATCTGCAACTGCTAGCAGCAAATATCTCCAATAGTTGGTAATGGGACATTAGATGGGGATAGTTCTTAGCTCTGGTCTGGGAACAATCTAAGATATGCAACTTCAGCTCTGAGAATAGCAGAGCTGAAGCTGACTTACTTAAATTGACTTACCGTGGTGTCTTCACAGTGGTGAGTTGACTGTTGCCACTCCATTGTCAACTCCGCCTGCGCCTCTCATGGCGGTGGAGTACTGGAGTCGGCAGGAGAGCACTTGGGGATCGATTTATCGTGTCTAGACTAAACATAATAAATCGACCCCCGATAGATCAATTTCTGCCCGCCAATTCGGGTAGTGCAGATACCCCCTCAGTTAATACAGAGAATTCTCTCCCAGGTGTTTGGCTGCTGAATCTTGCCCACATGCTCAGGGTGTAACTGGTCATTATATTTTAGGTTAGGAAATAATTTTTCCCTGGTCAGATTGACAGAGACACTGTTTTGTTTTTTTCCTTTGCAGTGTGGGATATCAGTCACTTGCAAGTTTAACTAGTGTAACTGGTGGATTCTCTGTTACTTGCAGTCTTTAAATCATGATGTGAAGACTCCAGTAACTCAGCCAGACATTATAGGTGCATTACAGGAGTGGGTGTGCAAGGTTCTGTGGTCTCCCTATACAAAGAATGGAGAGAGATAGGCATCTTAGAACCAGGATACTTGCCTGAGCTAGCCAATGGGAGATCCTAATGAGAAGGGAGTGTACTAAGCCTTACCCCTCTCACAGAACTAGGTGCCTAAGTACAGGCTGCATGGGAGGAGTGGTATGCACAGCTGGGACCCCATTTGCTGGAGTCAGGAGGCTTTGGTGCCTAAGGTGTTTGTTGTGAGAATGACTTAGGCAGGCACCCAACGTCCACACAAATCAGGTAGAAGAGGAGATGACCTTATATCTTCTAGGTCAATGGCCAGGCACTAGCATGGGATGTGGGACACCCACTTTCAGATTCCCCCTTTGCTGGAGGGGGAGAAAGAATTTGAAGAGGGGTCTCCCAGCCCACAGTGCTGTAACCACTCAGAAATGCCCTATTCTGATGTGGGAGCTCCCTCAGTCTCTTCTCTTGAAGCTCTTCCACTGTGTAGAAATAATTAAAACATCATTAGATGAGAGAGAAAGAGAGAGAGAGAGAGAGAGAGAGAGAGAGAGAGAGAGAATGATTCTGTAGCCTTCTGATTAGGACACCCACCTGCGTGGTTGGAGACCCAGACTGCAGTCTCACTGCTCCAATGACACTTTAATTAGTTATACACAGTGGAAAAACTTCCTCAAGAGTGATTGAGGGAGCCCAGCATCCGAACATTCAATAGCCCAGTGGTTAGAGCATTCTCCTGAGATTTAGGATCCATCTGTAGTAGAGAAGGAAATTGAACTGGTGCCTCCCACATCAGATGAGTGTTGTCAGGATTGCCTCCCCACTCTGAACTCTAGGGTACAGATGTGGGGACCCGCATGAAAAAAGAAATGACCCCCCCCCCACAAGCTTATTTTACCAAGTTGGGTTAAAATGTTTTTCCCCAGAACACAAATTCTTCTTTATCTAGACCTGGTATGCTGCCACCACCAAACTAGGTCTAGGGTAGTTTGGGACCCTTCTTTCCCTTTCCACTAACCCCCCAAACTTCTTCCTTCCCTGGGAAGCTTGAGAGAATAAAAAAACCAAACCTCGCCTGCTCCTGCGAGACGTGCCCAATCCAAAACCAGGATCTTACACAATGAAAAACAAGCAATCAGTTATTTAAAAGAAAGATTTTAATAAAAGAAAAAAAGAAAGGAATAAATCCCATATAACCATCAATAGAACAGCATCTACCATAATCAACAAAAGGATTGAGAAACCAAACCTCTCCCCTCGAGGCAACTTTCTCCCACTGTTGATATCTCTGCTGATTCTTACAATCTCAGGAAGCACCCAGCCAACACTCACAACTGAGAACCCTCCAAGTGATAAAAAGAAGGTAAACTTACTGACTACAGTACTTAATAGAATCTATAGTTACAGTGAAAGACATAGGTGTGTTCATCCCATAGCCGAGGTGAACAGAGAGAGACCCAGAGAGAAACTGAAACTTAAAATCCTTTGTCTCCTGAGGAATTTCTCATTGGTCAGTTGTCCACCTCTCAGGTTACCTTTAGTTTAACCCCTTACAGGTAAACACTAATTCTAGGCTACTTCACATTTATGACAAGTGTTCTAGCCACTGAGCTAAAAGATATATGATTACACCAGCTGCTGCTGCTAGATTTTGAATGGGATCTGAGCTGGCAAGTGGCCTCTGTACATCCTTACTAGATTGGGTTTGACATCTATGATAAGCAGGCACACACCTTCCCTTTCCAGCATGGGGGGATTACATGGGAGATAGGGGCTTATGTAGGAGATAGAATGAGGCAGCACAGCACAAGGCCAGAGGCATAAACTGAGGTGCCGAGAGAATTTTACCCTGAAAATGTAAGTGTAGAGCAAGATTACATGCTTACAAAGTTCAGAGGGAGTTTTGTGAATCACAACGGACCCTAAAACTGTGATTTAGGTGCTTAAACTCACATTTAGACAACCAAGTACCTTTGCAAATCTAGTCCCTAAATCAACAATACACTGAAGCACGTGCTTCAGTACAGCACAAGTTAGGGTGACCAGACAGTAAGTGTGAAAAATCGGCACAGGGAGTGGGGGGTAATAGGAGACTATATAAGAAAAAGACCCCCAAATTGGGACTGTCAGTATAAAATCAGGACATCTGGTCACCCTAAGCAAAGTACAGCACATGCGTAATTTAAATATCTACTAAAGTCCCACTGACTTCAGTGGAACTTAAACAAGAGGCTGGGCTGAATAGGTATGGACTTCACCACACGCTTAATACTAATATTGTTGTATCAGGGCCTTAATCTGTCTTGACCTCAATTTCTCAATCTGTATAATAGAGCTAATGCTGTTTATTTACCTTTATGGAGCACTCTAAAGTATATGGATAAAAAGTGATATACAGTGCTATGAAGTCATTTCTATTAACTATTTTTGTATATGTTAAATGTTTCTAATCAGAAAGCAATTTACAGCCACACGGAGCATAATATGTTTCATTCATGATAAAAGGAAGCAAGCTGATATGCCAACCAGGCAGTGATTCATCAAGGGAAGAGAAATTCAGGTTTGGAAACACTCCCACTGGAGATAAGTTTCAACCTCAACACTTACCTGGAATGTTCAGTTTCAGTACTGGGGGCAGGGAGGAGAGTTATCTTTTCTTCCTTGATCTGTGTCCTGAAGTGAAAGCATTTTCTTTATGTTTTTTGCTTGTTTTTGACAAGCAAAGAAACACTGCCCTTGTATTGGTTTTTGCCACCCTCTTACATTTCTCACTTCATTCTTTCCTTGTATTTCCACACAATAATAAAGCAGCAGCTTGCCTCTTAGATTAGGAAAGAGAAAAGGAAGAAAGCATCAGAAATCCTTTAGGTAGAGATGTCAGTGTGATAACCATTAGGAAGAATAAAATGGATTTCATATTACTGTAGCTTCCCTTCAACTGCTGCATGTACAACTGCCTTCACACTGAGAAGATGCAAGAGGGTGTGAGAAGAAGAGTTAACAGTGGAGCTTCTAAAGCTAAAAGGTATGGAGACATGCATTAATTTACCTGAAAAGTTGTAACCTAACTAGTGAGTCTGTTCCCCAAAGAAGGAGCTTGCCACTGTAGAAATATTTAATGTCTATATCTTCAACACTAATACAACCGGGACAGTGGCAGTTTTCATTGCCTTACTTTAAAAGTTCTACAAAATTATTTAAAGTCAGAAAATATCTAAATATCTGCTTTTGAGAGTGTCAGACATTTAAGAATGTGGCATATTTAGGCATAGTAGTTATGCTTATAAGAAGCACACAGGATCTTTTTTAGGGGAAAATGCAATATGCCACGTTTATTGAAGATACAAAAATTAGCATAGGTGACAAAGAGTCCTGTGGCACCTTAAAGACTAACTAAAGAATTAGAGCATAAGCTTTCGTGGGCTAATACCCACTTCGTTGGATGCATGCAGTGGAAGTATCCAGCTGGCTCTTTGTCACTTCTCCAATTCCAGACTAACACAGCTAACCCTCAGATTCTTGAAAAATTAGCATATGTGTAAGCAGTGTCAGGAATGAGATATATTCTGACATCTGGTGGTGAACTATGGGAACTGCAGTGAGCCTTGGAAAATAAGTCTGGGGCTGATTAATTTGCATAGACACACCCACTGCGCCTAGCCTGAGCCCACAGCAGCCTACATGGCCACTTCGGCTGATGAGGGAGCCCCAGTTTCTATGTTATTGGGGCAGGAATGATAAAGTGATGTTACTGTGATTATGTGAATGAAGGACTATGGACATGTACTTGGCCCTTGTTATGATGGAGGGACTCGCCATCATCTAGGTAGCACTCACTGGGCAAGGGCCATGCGTTTTCAGAACACTGTGAGATTGAGAGAGGTGTTGGATAAGCATCTATACCTTTTGGTGAGGGCTGTGTCTGAGGGCCTCCCAGGCCTATTGTACCCTGCCTCTCTCCACTGTGGAATGCCAGAATTGAATTTTGCTTCCATTAGGAGCCTGGTTCCAGGCTGCTGAGCTGAAAATCGCTTTGGGCTCACTGGTGCACCTGTACTAAGGCTCCCCTACTGTATGCTGAAATCACTTAAGAGCTAAAGAAATCACCGAGCACTGTCTTAAGTAGGGGGGCCTGGAAAAAGTGCAGAGTGGCTGGTGCAGCAGAGCAGTCTGTGTTCGGGTAGCAGAGTGACTGGTGCAGCAGAGCTGTCTGTTGACTAGAGGAGGCGTTGGTGCTGCGGGCAGAGTGACCGGCGCAGCAGAGCTGTCTGTCTGTCAACTAGCAGAGGCGTTGGTGCTGCGGGCAGAGTGAC
>ML677348.1:25888159-25948941 GCA_007922305.1 Dermatemys mawii | reverse complement strand
GTCTGTCTGTCAACTAGCAGAGGCGTTGGTGCTGCGGGCAGAGTGACTGGCACGGCAGAGCTGTCTGTGTGTTGGCTAGCAGAGCAGCTAGCGGATCAACGGGCAGAGTGGTTCGTAGGACAGCCAGCGGAGCGGAGCAGAGCCGATTGCGGTGAGAGCTGCAGTGGAACCTCACGGAGAGGCGGCGCAGTCGGCCTCGGACCACGTAAGGTGCCCCGTGCCCTACCCTCCATCTCCACCCAGGCTGGAGGTAAGACTCTGCCAATTGACTTTTGAACTCTGCACGGACCAAGAACAGAGACTCTTGGGCTGTTGGACTTTTGGGACTATTGAGTGACTTTTTGGGGTTGTGGAACTCAAGAGCCAAAGGGAAGGCCACGGCCTATTTGCTGGGAGGGGGGCTTCTGGTTCATGGTTTGGTTTATTAACCTTGTTTGTGGTGTTTCCCCAATATAATGCCACATTGTTTCTCCCTGTTATTAAAAGGCTTTGGTACACTCAGACTCTGTGCTTGCGAGAGGGGAAGTATTGTCTCTTACAGACGCCCAGAGGGGAGGTATATGGTTGTCCCAGGTCACTGGGTGGGGGCTCGAGCCGGTTTTTGTATTGTGCTATTGGAATGGAACCCCTGGATACTGAACCCGGCCCTTGTTGCTGCCAACTCTGATGGGCAGAAGGGTTACATATGCATTCAATAACATCACACACACACACACATACATACACACACACACACACACACACACACACTATCCTGCCAGTCGATGTTCTAGTTATCAGTCCAGAGTTCGGATCAATCTAGTGGCCAGTTAGGTTGATCACGGGTAGGGAGGAGCCGGGTTCTGTTGGTCACGACATGATGCTCCGGGGAAGTCTTGGCAGAACGAAACCAAAGTTTCATGGCAAGACACCCTGTTTATATAGTGATTTTTCTTCATTGGGAAATGACCAATGAGTTTTGCACTGTCATGCTGTAATCAGTTGTTGTTTGGCTAGTGCTGATTTTTGTAAATTGTCCTTCCCATCCTTTATCTTGTTCTTTCATCAAGTTCCACAGGGAGTTACCCCATGCTGGTTTTGATCACAGCTATCTTGTCCCCATTGACAGGTGCTTGTCTCATCTTTAGAGTCATCAATCTGCCCTCCTCTGACATTTCAATAGAGGCACATTGCAGCCTCCTGGTGCCCTTATGTCCATCTCCAGTTCCTCCCTAGACCATTTGGTTCAGCCATGGTCTTCACACTTATTTCTTACTAACACACATATTCCTCATTCACACACAAAACAGAATTAATTTACACAGAACACTTTGAACAGGAACATAAAGTTGCAATGCAAAAGAAAACAATCATGGCATTCTTTTACTTATTTTAAAATACTAAACTGTCAGGATTGCCTCCCCACTCTGAACTCTAGGGTACAGATGTGGGGACTCGCATGAAAAAAGAAATAACCCCCAAAGCTTATTTTACCAGCTTAGGTTAAAACTTTTCCCCCCAGACTTCTCCTGTGTCTGGACCTGGTATGCTGCCACCATCAAGTGAGAATGTCTCAAAAAACTATTGAACATGAGCCACTTGAAGCCCCTCTTTCTCTTTCCACAAAACCCCCAAACTTATTGCCTCCCTGGGAAGCTTGAGAGAAAAGCCTCGCCTGATCCTGCAAGACGTGCCCGATCCAAAACCAGGATCTTACACAATGGAAAATAAGCTGTCAGATTCTTAAAAGAAAGATTTTAATAAAAGAAAAAAAGAAAGGAATAAATCCCTTATAACCATCAATAGAACAGCATCTACCATAATCAACAAAAGAATCAAGAACCCAGACCTCTCCCCCGAGGCAACTTTCTCCCACTGTTGATATCTCTGCTGAATCTTACAATATCAAGAAGCACCCAGCCAACACTCACTACTGAGAACCCTCCAAGTGATAAAAAGAAGGTAAACTTACTGACTACCTTACTTGATAGAAACCTTATAGTTACAGTGAAAGAAATAGGTGTGGTTCATCCCATAGCCGAGTTGAACAGAGCAGAGACCCAGAGAAAAACTAAAACTCAAAATCCTTTGTCTCCTGAGGAACTTCTCAGTGGTCGGTTGTCCACCTCTCAGGTTACCTTTAGCTTAACTCCTTACATGTAAACAGTAATTCTAGGCTACTTTATACTTATGACATAAACCTACAACAAACTGGTGACCCTCAAAGATCTATTACTGCCTTGAAATCAGTCCAGACCCCGCCCCGCTCCCCTTCCCCCCCAAAATCACACAAAATAAAAACATAAAGTGAAACGTCCTGAAATAATTTCTTGATGAAATAATTTCTCCCCATCTTCTCTTAGGCTATGTCTCTGCTCCCACACAGTCTGGATTTTGGGGGTACGAATAGCTATTGTCACCATGGTAACTTCTCCATGTAGCCACTGTAGGCTTGAACTAAAAAGGTTACTAGTAAACATAGGCCTCTTCAACCAGGATTACATCAATGCACACTAGGAACATTTTAGTTTGTGCCCATACTGTCTACATGGTGCAAGCTGTTCTTCACACCCCAGGATCCTCACTACCCCACAGTTTAGACAATCCCTGAAGTTCAAATAGTGAATCATAAGAAACCCAATGTTTAAAGCTGTGTTCCTTATTATCCTTCATTTAGGTGCTCAAATCACTGTCTAGTATAGGCACATAAGTGTCCATTTTTAACACCTAGAACTAAATCTGAAAATTCCAATACAAAATTTGAGAGGAAGGATTTTTCCTGGGACTCAGGAATAGGAATGGCTGCAAAACAAGAATTCTGTTGAAAGAGGCAGCAGCGCTCCACTCCAAAATAGGCAATATGTCATGTTTAGGATGGTGATAGGAAGACACAAGTTAAAGCCCCTACTCTATCTGGTTTATTTGGAATATTGATCTTCTGGTTTCTCTCACGGGGTTTGATCTGAGAAAAATTTCCAATGAAAGTTCCATGGAAACCAATGTGTCTCTATGAAATGTTTCAATTTTTGACAAACTGGCATTTTCCAATGGAAAAATATGTTGAAAAAATCCTGATCAGCTCTACTCAGAAGACCCAGTTTCAGTTCCCTCCTCTGCTGCAGATTTACTGTGTAATCTTGGGCAAGTCATTTAGTCTCTCTGTGCCTCAGTTGCCCATTTGTAAAATGAGGCTAATAGCACTGCCTTATCTCACAAGAGTGATGTGAGCATAAATCCATTAAAGATTCTGAGATGTTTACACTCTAAGGTGATGTGAAGAGGAAGGGGCATATAGAATTTGGATACCCTACTAAGATAGCCATAATAGAAAAGTGGACACTCAGAGCTTGATCTGATGAGGTACTGCTCTTGGCCCTGATTCAGGAAATCATTGAAACACATCTTTAAATATCAGTACATTAGTAGTCCCACTGAAGTCAATGTGACTGCTCATTTGTATAAGGCATAACTTTGATGAATCAGGGCCTTAAATGGAAATATCTGTTGATTAAGTAGGAACTGGTGGTGTGTAGCTCTGTACAAGAGATGTTGAGCAATTTCTGATTAGGATTGAGCCCTTACTGAAAACTGTCATCCCTAAATGTAAGGGTAGTATTGATCCTTTAATGTAATGGCAATATCAGTTCTCTGAGAAATCATCAGCAGTTCACCAGCGATTTCATGATAGCTGTTATAGGACAAGTGTTCTTTTTTTTTTCTTTAAAGTTGCAGCCCACAGTTACACAACTACTTTCCCCTCAGTAATCAGAATATTTCCTATGCAGAATCTCAGACTTTAATAAGATTAATCAAAAAACTGATAATCAATGAAGTGTGTATATATTAAAAAACCCTAAAGAATTCTCATAAAGTAGTAAGATTTTCCAGCTTGCTTGGCATTCGAGGAGGTTTAACAGCAAAAACCTAGAGCAGAACTTTCTCCACTAGGAAACCCTTGATGGTAGAAATCAAGAAAAGGGCTAATATTTACGATTTCACAAATTAAAGACTACATGGTAAGTTTAGTGTAAGACAGCTTTAATTTTTTTTTTCTCTGCTTTGTAGTTTGGATAGCTTAATCCTTATTTCTCAGCTGCTGACAACCCTGAGTGAAAAACTAAGCAGAATGACAACAATTGCTGAAGCAGATAATATGTCTCAGAAATGTGATGTATGCTTGCTTGGATTCTAGACAATCTTCTGCATTCCTTTTTATTCACTGAACTGAGAGAACAATTTGATTCTTCATCTAAATGCCACAAAATATGATGCATAATATGTAGAGGTCTGCAAATTTGATTCAGCTGGCAATATAATTTTTATGTGTATAATTGGGCTCCAAAATTCATGCAAATATCAGGAAGTAATAATGTAAATAGAGTAATGATAGATTTTGCAAGATAGAAAAGAAAGAAATAGCAAACAGATACCAGTTACTGAGTTTTATTTTTTATGGCTGTGAAATTATTAGATTTTTGGATTTATGAAAATAATGAATTTGTTAGCAATTTCCACTTGCACATACCAATTCAGTATCTGCATTCAGGGCCAGAGTCTAGCAGCCTTATACTGAAATTCATGGGACTACTCAAGGACCAAGTTAGTGCTTAATGTGACATTTTAAAAGTCTGTCTCAGTAACACTGGCTTAGACGCTGTGCCCCTTAATCACAATGAGCCGTTACTTACATGAGTAGTCCCACTGACCAATTTGGGTCATGTGTTCATAATCTGAACCATAAATTTTTTGTTAATATATTTAGGTTCTTATACATTTGTGTGTTCATATTCCTCCCAGGCAGCCTATCCAAGGCTAGAGGACTTCTGGCTGATTTCCAAGTCTGTCTGTCTGTCTCTGTCTTTCCAATTCTCATATGAGCCCAGGGTGGACACTCCATTTTCATACCAATAGGGAAAGTCTAGAAGCCAAAATTTTCACAAAAGTTGCAGGTAGAAGTGTGTCTCTTACTCCCACAGAATATAAAAATTGTCACAGATTTCATGGCTTCAAGTGAACCCTCTTTCAGTAATTTCTTTACATAGGACACAGCTCACCTACACTTCACAAATACAAATATAAAGCCATAGCTGAATAAATGAATGAAATAAATGAAAAACTCAATAAACCAATCAAGCTATTTCTCCTGATAAGACAGAATTCAATACTGGATTGTTATTACTATTTCTAATGTAATTAATGTTGAGATACTTTGATCCTCTGGCAATGGGTGACAGATATATAGATAAATAGTCTTCCTTCTTCCCCTAGTTTATTCACTAGGAACAGAAAAAACACAAAAGCAACACAACATAAGAAGTTACCTCTGGCTCTAGAAAGACAAGCCACTTTAGAGCAGGATCATCAGGAATATTTTTGGCAGCTAAGCCTGTAATTAGGGATATAGTAATGATGCAAAGGTGGGATTTTTCAAGTGTCTCAGTGACATAGAAGCACAAGTCCCATAATAAGATTTGTGCTCCCTAGCAAACTTAGATGCTTTCCAGAATCCCATCTGGTAACTATATCTAATGCTGTTTTCGCAGTTGTAGATAAAAATCTAGCTCATCTTACGAAGAAAAAAAAAAAGCATATCTATATACACTCTGACTCTTTTAAGGTGAAAATTTTCCCATGAATGAGTTGGTGTGAAGGCCTGCACTTGGCCAACAGAGACTGACCAATCACTGTGGGCCCAGGAGACTCTACCCCTTTACCCCTGCTGCACATGCTGCAGGTGGAGGGAACAGAGAAAAAGAGGCAGTACAGCTTAGTCAGGGCTGGCTGAGGAAAAGGAAGAACGTATACTGTGGAGCTCTAGTAGAGGAATTGTTGAGTATTCAGACTACGCTGAGGAGGAAAGGCCATCTGAAGAGACTGATGGGGATTCGGCATGGAATCCTGACGACTATCTGATGGGGTGTATCAACTCTACCCTGGGCAAATGGGGGTGACCCCTGCTGGACAGACCAACCCTCTGTGACCGGTTATTCCTATATTGAGATAAAATAAATAAAAAACAAACATATGTTTAGACAGACTTCCTGAGAAACACAAAACATACTGCAAGAAATCTTTCCTGTAACAAATAATTTGAAATTAATGGGAGCCAATGTTTTGTTGCAAGTGATCACATTCATTGACACTGCAGATATCCTACCTTCCATACATGTTTTTACCTTGTGTTTATTTTTCTAATATCCACACTCCAAAGAGTCAAAATGTTGTATGTAAAGGAGATATACTGAGAGAATGTGCTTGTAACCATGTACATTAAATCCCACTTGAAATCCTATTAATCCATGGCTTGCTTTTTGTTTTGCAGATATTTAGGATCCTGGTTTCTCTCTGTACAAACATTTGAGAAGGAGTTTTAATTCATGCAAATACAGGTTCTAGTGTGCAAATGCGTGTCCTTATGCTTGATTATGTGTACTTGAGTGTAATTATGGGGATTTACTCCAAAAGTTCTGGCATGTATATTGTATATCTATGGAGACTGGCACTGCTTCTACCATTTCAAACTTCTGACCCCAGATTCAATCCCCACCACGGAAACATTTCTATTTTTCTACCACATGTGGAATCCACACCCACTTCTATACTTTCACAATGAAATCTAAAAGCTTTCAGGGCTTTTTTAAAACCTTAGTCTCAGCCCAGATTCATTGACAAGTATCAGGATTCATGAACCTTCTGATAAACCACTGCACTTTACTTTCTGCCAAACCACTGAGTTTTAGATGAAGCTGTTTTTCTTCTGAATAGATTTTTGGGGCAGGTTGATGGAAATCAGACCAGCAAAAAGGTATGCAGACCAAATCGAAGTCAGCTGACCTCCTTGGCAAATTGTCCTGTAAGTTTCAACACACTTCTAGTTACATGTAACATTCCAAAGTGGGATGCAACAGACAAACATCCTTAACATGGAGATTGCAGTCTGTGTTTTGTGCTGATGTTAATCTAATTTATAGATGGTATGCATGCTATTTATTTGTTGATGTGCTGTCTGCCAGCATTGCATGCTTAAAATTACTGAGGGATAGAGCTGCAAACCACAAAGGTTTATTCCCTTCACACCTCCAGAACACACCACGCATCAAAAGTGGAAGAGGCAGAAAATTGTTGAGTTGCTGGTCTGACCTATGCTGGTAAGAGCAATATAAAATTCTTACTGTGTTTAATTCACCTTAGTTAGAGAGTTGCTGTTCTTGATCTGAGAATATTAAAAAATGTGACTGTAGGATGGAAATCTTGAAATCATTCTAAAATAAAAGAAAGGAAGTTAATATGTTCAGAATGGATAGACTGGCAATACTGGTTAACTTCTGACTTTGTTTTTAATGACTTTCTGCAGATTTAAATAACATTTTAATATATGCCATTCAAATAAGTTGCCTGGTGAACTATCCAAGGGATTTTGCTTACTATTGTGTTGTTTTTTTTATTTTTTATTTGATTTTATTTTTCAGCCCAGTTGGTTAAAGGAGAATATTTAAAATTCAAGGCATCACCGTCAGAAGTTTTATTTTATAGTTTTAATAACTTGGGATCCTTTCATAGAAGGGACTCATTCAGTGAGCAGCTATAACACCTCTATTAAAATGCATGTCTCTGCTCTAATGACCATGAGAAGGTAAGACTAGATGCCACTTTGTATCCATTGTCTTCCACATAGGAATATGCGGTGGGGTTGCCAACCCATCAAATGGACAAAAAGGACATTAAACATATTATTTATATAGGCATACGTGAAGGCTTATGGTTCCATTGTAAATACAAATGTTATGCTGATCTGCTTCAGAACATTCTGAATTGCAAGTAAAATGAGGCTTCATATTCTCTGATTTTTATATTTTTTTTGTGGAAGCCTGGTGCCCAGTTTAACTGGTATGCCTTTTTCCCTGAAATTATTTCCCAGTCACAGAGAGGTATCAAGAGAAATGCTGCTTGAAAAGTAAGAAACTTCAGCCACATTTTGCTCATCGTGAAATAAAATCTGCCCACAAATCAGTCTTTCTTGATCTCCTTAGGAAAGCTCAGGCTTCATCAATTCCTGACTGAGTTTTTGCAATAAGTTTAAAACAAGCTACACAAAAATTCTAACATTTTGTTATAACATTCAGTGCAACACCATGTATATGGTGGATACCTGTGAAATAGCTTAACATTGCCTCTGAGACATCAGCAAGAGCTTAAAGATTCTGTTACCATTTGGAAAAACACTAGTAAAAATATCATTTTTTAAGAAAAGTATTTCTAAATTAATTCAAACATTTTTTAAGATACAGAGAATCCTTTTTAAGATTTAGAATAGCAAGCTCAAAAATTATTATTTTACGTGTAATGAAATAGCGCCTAGAGGCTGAGGGCCTTTGTACATATATTTTTAAACATCCCTTTTTCATTGAAATTTGAAATTGTGACTAACTCTAGTTGTGTTCAGTGTAGAGGCAAATTCATTCATTCTGTTTGGCCAGAACTAATAATTGCACACCACTTATGGTGGAGGAAATACAGGAAAACTATAATATGTCAATAAGCACTTCAAAAATACTATAGGCCAAATCTTAGAGGTCTTACTCAAGATTCATTGGGAGTTTTAGCTGAACAACAAATGAAGAGTGCTGTTTTGTGTTTTCTTAAATATTTGTCTTTTTTTGTGTGAGTTTCTTGACAACATATATCGTGATCATTTGCACCTGTCTCATTATTACATGACAATACAAATGTAATTTTCAAAATAAAGATAATGGTCCAGGTTCTGCCCAGCAATGAGATCTATTTGGTACTGGGAAGGAACAGATATATTAGAGAGTCAGCTGATGACTCACTACTTCTCTGAAATAGCATATGCCATCTGTTCCCCTGGCGTAGGTTTATTAACCCCTAGCCTCCAACACCCTTGATCAGCTGGCTACAGTCTGCAAAGGAGCAAATACCAGATAGTAATTGCTGAAGCACACTGTAGTCTGCACACACAGTTCTTGCCCCCAAAACCTTCCCAAAGATTGGATGCTGATGGAGAGCTGCGATAGGCTCCCCAAGTTAATGTTGTCCCTGGTGCCTCAAGAGAGGTGCAAAGGGACTGGATTCAGGATGTATAATCAGGCCCATTCAGAACATTAGTGAAGAAAAAACACTGTTGGATATTTTAAAATTAGCATGTAGGATACCAACAATTTGCAAATATGAACCTTGCTTTCTTGCTGTTTATGAGGTTGATGTGAGATTGAATAGAACAAAACTGACATGTCTGTAATCTCCAGTGGGTCTGTAATCTTTCCCGACTCTGCTGTCCAAACATTAGCCTGTGACATGATTTGAGATGCATTTCTTTTCAAAGCTAAGTGTCTGGTAGGTACAGTACCTCTATTCTTTGCAGCTGAATAGCAGTATGGGTTTTTTAAAAATGTTTAATACAAATCCTGCAGCATTTGTATTTCTATTCCTTATGTTAATATGGACAAGCTTTTGACTTACAATGTTGAGCTCAAATTCATTTTCTTCTGAGCTCCTAAATTCAAAGAGGTTGGATTAAACCAAAAAGGATTTGTCCATCACCACAAATTATATATTTAATATGATAGACAAAGGGAATTTACTGGGATGTATTGATTTTTAAAAGCTTTTGACTGTGTAAAGCAGGTTTTCTGTTTTTTTTGTAATATTGTAATATGGATAGCAGATAAAGTATTACCATACTTTCATTCCTGTTAAAATATGAAAGCAAAATGTAATTGCCATGTGCCACACAAATACCATAGCAATTCTAAATCCCACAGAGTTTTTTTTTCTTTTCACTACTCCCCAGATATTTTTATTATTATTATTTAACAAAGTTTATAGTAGAACTGCAAAGTGCTGCATGACAGGCAGTCATACACAACAGGCAAGCTCCTTAGTGTCTATTGGGGAGGGGGGAGCGGGGAGTTAGGTTTGCAAACTTCCCTTGGTCTGTTAGACTCATGTTTTGCTCTCAAAGGCCTAGACTCAAAAGGATTTTAAAAAAGAGAGAAAATTCCCCCCAAGGATATGACCCTCTGTGGTGAGCTCAGTGAACCCGCAATATAAAAGGAAAGCCTAAGGCCATGTAAACAGTCACTGGGGAAGCTCAAGCAGGGAGCCATTAGGGAGAGGGATATTGAGGGTAATGTGAGAGCAGTGTGTGAGGGAGCTGTAACTGAAGAGGAAAAATATGATAGCCGCATTGATTTCTTTGTCAGAGACATGAACTCTGGCAATCAAGCCCCTCTAGGATTGCATAGTAAAGCCTATGAAGTCACTGATCTTCAACCTACCCACCATGGCTCTGCATAGGAAGCAAGCCTGAAAAGCTGTCAATATTTATAGCTTTGTATATGGAGATTCAATTATTTTATTATCAGAGAGTGGAACTAATTAGAAGGGAGGGAAACGGGAGGGAGAATGCAAGTCCAGAACAATAACAGCACAGTTGACTTTTACTTTTCTCCCGGGTGATTTTACCATTGCCATTATAATTAAAATTTGAAGAACTTTCCTGTCTTATTTCCCTAAATTCTTTGAACAGAGGGAGTGAGAGAAACAGAGAGGGAAAACAGATAGACTTGAGCTACAAAGTTTGGATTCAGATAAAATTTAGCAATTGTATGGATCTGGGAGAGTTTCACAGAGGCTAACTATCATCTCCTGTTTTACAGATAGGCACACTTGAGTGCAGAGAAGGGAAATGACCTATTCAGGGTCCCATAGTGGATAGGAGATAAAGCTGGAAATAGAATTCCAATCTGATTCCCAGTCCTTTTATACTGCAAGTGACTGTCAGAGTATCTGAGCAACTTCCTTGCAAACAGTCAACCTGTGGAACTCCTTGCTTGAGAAAGTAGTGAAGGCTAGAACAGGGTTTAAAAGAGAACTAGATAAATTCATGGAGGTAAGTCCATTAACAGGTATTAGCCAGGATGGGTAAGGAATGGTGTTCCTCTCCTCTGTTTGTCAGAGGGTGGTGATGGATGGCAGGAGAGAGATCACTTGATCATTACCTGTTAGGTTCACTCCCTCTGGGACATCTGCACTGGCCACTGTCAGTAGACAGGATACTGGGCTGGAAAGACCTTTGGTCTGACTCAGTATGGCCATTTTTATGTACAAATCAATAGCACCAGCAAAGTCCTTAATGGGATTCATGGAGTGCTGGGACGTCTTTCTTTTTAGGGGTAAAAACTCTGCTAGAAACATTTGATGGACTTATTGGTTGTTACTGTGGAGCAGAGGTAGGGTGTTTAGTTGGGAGTGGCTGGGGTTTGAGAGGTTGATTTGTTTGTGTTACATGTTTTTATTTTTATGCAGGGAGGTTTGGGTAGATGGGCTGGGTGGGGGGAATGTGGAAGTTCTATCCCTTAGAACATATTGCTTCCAAATTTGAACTAACCAAATATTAGGGATTTTCAGGGACAACATTAAGATTTGAGTTCATCTCTAGAAAAAATATATTTAACTGTAGGAATGAGTGGACTGGGATGAAATAAAGAGTGGCATAGGGTTATGATTCAAGAAAAGTATCACTGGAATATCCACCAGCCTGGCTGTTTTAGTTAAAGGGACCGAGAGAGAACAGCTCCTGGTGGGAAAAGTATAGTCAAAGTTAACCATAATGAATGAACTATCTGCTGTCCCACCTCCAATGGCTCCACTCACTCCAGATACTGCCATAACAAATAACAAATACCACAAGAAATAGAGAAAGTGATTTAAAATGTATCTTGTGCTTCTACACATTTAGCTGATGAATAGCTTGGCCAGTTATGATGTCAAAAATGTGTCTTCTGAAACTTCTGCAGATTTTCATAGAATAGAAGCCAATGGATATTACTTACTCAATAGACAGAAAACCACCACATTGGACTGCAAATTAAAGAAGATTAGTCCTACCCAGTAACAATTGTCTTGCAGGAAATGCTGTTGCAGAAGTGGTTCTTTTCCAAGATCTATCCAAGAAAAGGGAATTAACCTCCCCCCCAACCCCCCAAAAAAGCAACCCACATTAAAATGTTTCCCCAATTGATTAAAGCTACCTCCATCCTACACAGGCAGGAAAGTTCCGATGTCTTTAACAGTTAGCTGTTGGTGATGCTATATTTGCCAGATCCTTTGCATATGCTGGAAAATGTAACTGCTTGCTTCTAGAATTATGAGGCTTTACTTGTATTTATGAAGCTTTCCATGATTACTGTTAGCTAATTTTATTTTTCAATTCTTTTCTGAATGCTCATGGAGGCATTCCATCATATCTTACAGATCTGATGTTCATTATTAGTGTTAGTTTATTTATTATTCTGTCTCCTAGACCCCACAGTTATTCAGGCTAGTAGGCATGTTGACGATATCAGTGAGTTCACTGTGAGTGCCCTCAAAGGATGTGTAGGAAGAAAGGCATCACTGTCCGCAGGTTGCCACAAATACCCCAAAGAACCTGCTGTTCACAGATATCCAATCCCCTAAAACTCAGCCAATCAGATCAGATACCCGTTGTTGAAATTGATGGTGAGTATCTGATTCAAAGTAGGTTTCCTTCTTAGTTGTAACTGTCATATTGAATTAAATCACATTATACTGTGTCACATCAGTATACAAAATGCCACATAAGCAACATAACCTCAACATAACAGAAAAAATTTAAAGGAGACCATACAATACTCATTGCCAAATTAAATTACCTGTAACACATAGTATCTAAGCAAATTAGTGTAGCATTTTTTGCTGAATTTTTAGTATCTGCTATGTTCTTTGAACAGGGAAACATGGAGATTCACAGCTATCCTATTTATATTTGTCTTTTGACGTATTTGCTGTGCTTTGTAAAAGTATACATTCTAATACTTTAGCTGTCTAAGTCATATCATATATTGCAATGTTTCTTTATGAAGGTAAAGTTTTTTGAGCTAGGACTTATGAAGAAAATGTATCATAAAATTGTATCTAACTTGATATTGTGTGCTTTTGTCACTACTTTTACTAATATACTTGGCATGTTTAAAGGGGGTTGTCAGCATACTATCACAGAGTGTCAGCATGTCAGAGCTTAGCAGAGGTAAAGAGGTGAATTTCTAGGGGAGGTAGCATGTTCCATTACTCTGCTGCAGTTTGTCTGGCCAATGTAGAAATGCTGATTGGCTCAAAAGGAATTTCCTTTTCTACTTATTCATAGGTAAAGGAATCATCATTGCAGCTTGGAGCACTGATGGAAGCTGTAAACCAGGGCAAAAGCAGAAAATGAAAGAATTAAGACTCCTTCCTCATTTAAAATGCTATAAATAGCATTTGCTTATTACATACACTGATTTTATGGAATTGTTCATCCTGATTGACAGAAGAACTTTAACATATCTTGCTTAATTCCATCCTCTTAAATGAGGATGCAATGCACTGTGAGATTCTGAGTATTTTCCGAGAGGTGAAGAGCACCTATTCCTTTCATTGTAATTGAGGGTGCTCAGCATCTTGGATGATAGTACCTAAGTCCCTCATTCAGCAAGTTAGCACATGCCTACTTGAAGCACATAGGCAGTCTCATTGTCAGAATTTGATCCTATATTTATAACTTATGGATAACCTTTTCAAAAACACCTGAAACTGAGAAATCATTTTCATGAATGATTTAGGTGTTAGGCTTCCAAGTCCCATTGGCTTTCAATGAAACACAAGGCTTTTCTACACAGTCATACACTTTGGACTATGGGGCTGTGAACTGCAATGTGTGCTAGCATGCTGAACTGTAATTCCCCTATGTGGATGCATGCTAGTGCTCACTGAAATTCTCAACCTTGTAGCCTGAATGACAGGGCTGTGTAGATATAGCCTGAAGCCTGGTCTGCATTAGAAAATAAGATTGGTGTAACTATGTTGGTTAGGGTATGGAAAAATCCACCGCCGTGTGGAGCGCAGTTAAACCAACAAGACCCCATGTAGATAGTGGCACTAGGTCATAAGACAAATTCTTCCATTGACCTAGCTACTGCATCTTGGGGAAGTGGATTACCTATGATGACAGAAGAGTCTCTCCCATTGGCCTAGGTAATATCTACACTAAAACTCTATAGTAGTATAGCTATGCTGGTATAGTGTTTTAAGTGTAAACAAGCACTACATGTCTAAATCAGATTCATGCAGGGTGCTTAGACTAGCATTACCACCCGTAACTTTAGACATCCTAGTGCAATCCATATTCCTGAGTTAGGCACCCAGGCTTCTCATAAAGGCATGAGGAGAGTTAGGCACCTAAGAATGGAATTCAGAATAGCCTTCAAGGGAGCTGTCTAAGGTAGCCAGCAGGAAATTCTGAGGAGAGGAATGGAACTCTGGGTGAGAGGGGCACCCCTTATCCCTGCTCAGGATTCAGACCTCTGAATCCAGTCCTGGGATTAGTGCCTAAACCAGGGCTGTTTCCTCACTGGGATTTAGGCAAAAGCTAGGTTCTTAGCAGCAGTGTGGTGTCAGGACTTATACAACTTTGCTCCTGGCCCCTCACAGAAACCTGTGTGCATGGGAAAGTTTAGGCACCTATAGAGTTAAGTGGCCAGCTGGGAGGGGGAGGAATAGGAGGGGGGTTGTGCATCTAAATTTTTGATTTAGGTACTTACTGTGGCATTTGGGAGCCTAAATCTCTTTGGGAGCTAGCTGCAAAGCATTTTAAAAATTTTACCTTAGTTGTGAACCCTTACTTGTGAAAAACAGTGGGCAATTAAGAAGGCTTCCTCATTTTTTTTCCAAAGAAACAGTCACCCAATATACATTAATAATTACTATAATTACAATAACTAATGGACATAGTGCTGGATCCAACAGTTAATTCAAAATATATCCTTACGGTGAACATAAATCAAGTATACATTTTGTATAAATTGTGTTGTTTTTGTTTTTATAGTTCAGTGGCACAACTGAGTCAACTTATTCTGGCTTCTACACTTGCATTGGGTTTTAGGTCTTGGCTGAAATAGAAATTATTGTACTGTTTGAAAAGTTTATTGCCATCAATAGATTTTATTAAAGCTGTCTAGTCTGCATGCATAATGCAGGCTATATACCACAGATCTAAATCTGATGACAGGGAGGACAATGGAATTAAGTATAGATAGCATGGATGTGTGTGATATATAAAATAGCATTTCCTAGTTGACCATCAGACAGACTGGGATTTTTTTTAAGTATGTTCTGCATGTGGTGTCGGAAAAAATGAGAATATTATTTAAAAGACATATATAACATCTTTTGAATGCTACTTTTCAAGTTCCTGTTTTATTCAGGCTTTGTGATTACCAGGAATAATTTAATCCTATATTACACAGCATTTCTTGAGACTTTTCCCTAAGGTATAAGATATTTAAAGGGAAAAAATTGGGAGGAAAAGTTTAAGACAAAGTAAATATGCATAGATTTGCTAACAGACTTGAAATGCATGAAGTCAAATCTTGCATAAAGTTCACCAAAAAGACTGGGACATGTGGGGGAGCATTAAAAATGAAAGATGTGCTGAGTTGCACAACATTTAGCTGGAGGATGGTGGCGGGGAGCATGAGTACTGAAGTGATTGCAACTGTCACTAGCTATTTGGAGATCTGGATGGCAAATATCTGACTCTAAGATAAAACTGGGATATAGCAGACCCCCACTTCAACTCTCCCCACTCCTCCACCTGATGGAGAGAAGGGATTGGAACTGGGATGAGCCACCTTTCTTGTGAGTTCCTTAGCCATTGAGCTAGGTGATACTCACGGGGTGTAGGTTCCCCCAAAACTCTCCTGTTGAAGCTGTTGTACTTTGGGATAAATACTTAAGGAGTCATTAGGCCAAAAATAGAGGAAGCATAAGCATCAGATTTAACTTTTTAGTCTGCAGGTTAGAGTATTCACCTAGCATGAGGGAAATCCAGAATCCTATCCAATCATCTCCCAACCCCCATAAGCAAACAAACAAAGTCACTGTTTTATCTACAGTGGAACAGATTCAGTGGAAGAGACTAAGGGAGCTCCACGTCAGAATAGCCAAGGCTCAGTGATTAAGATGCTCACCTGAGAGGTGGCAGATCCTTAGGCAGATCCTCTTAGGGAGAAAGGGGAGTTGAATGGGGGTGTGGGCATCTCCCATAGCCTGGTGAATATGCTAACAGGGCCAAAAGCTACAAGGGAGGATGTTCTCCTTTTCTCCCTACTCTTTTGTTTGGAGATAGGCTCAGAGTATTCCCTGAAGATGAGTTAGGTGAAGGAATGCCTGTCACTCCCAGTTTGTGCTTTTCAATAAGGTTTACATGTCTGGATGCCTAGAGTGAGGCAAGAGCAGGGAGGCTGAGAGGCAGAAACATAGTTGCCTGAGAATCTTCTATAGTGTAAATTTAGATGCTGAGAGACTTTTTTTAAGGCATGTACATAGTTAGGTGGCAGCTGAGCAGGGGATCTGTGAATCCCAATGGGGTCTAAATCTGGGATTTATGAACTTAAAATGTCAGGAGTCCCTTTGACTCTAGGCCAATAGTGATTATCTCAATGAGGGGATCAGACTTTGGTAGGGACTTCGAGGCAGTTCTTTAATATGAAAAACATAAAACACAATAATAAAGAATTTTCATGTGAAAGGAAAAATGTTCTGCCTAGCTCTGATTTTTTTTTTTCTAATGGTGAAAACTGAGAATAGCATATTGCAGCTCAGGACAGAGGAGATCATAGTGCAATTTCAGTTTGCTGCATTCACTTTGAATCCCATCCTTGTGATAAGTATTGCTTACTCACTTTGGGGTGACACTGGAAGGAAAAGAAGTTTTGTGCAGGCATCAGTGATGGTGGTGATAGGAAAGGGGAACATCAATGGGAAGGGGGCGGAGGAGGGAGGAATGACAATAGTCCAAACAATTGGTTAACAGAAGCTGAAGATTGTCTATTTGTTTCTATTCTTGTTAGCTGATGTTTGATGTTCACTCTCGGATGCTCTGCTATTATATTAACATAATGTTTTGCAAATGTTATTGAGGTGGGGAGACCGTGACTTGATGGAACTCTTTTTTTAAAGTTCACATTTGCAGGGGGCTGAGAAGGATTATTAAAAATGAGGCATCTGATGATGCAGAAAACAAAGCAGTAGAAACCAAGCTGTGTAATACAGAAATGGAAGCAGCAGTCATCAGTACTCGTATAGCACCCAAGCCAGGCTATATATGGTTGGCCTCCACTTAGGACTTTTTATCAATGGTATCTATCATCCTCTCTTACCTCTTCTAAATCAGAAACAATACGTGTGCTTTAGTTGACGATACCAATGAAATTGCTAATTTTCTCAGTAGACAGAATTTAGAAGGGTAAAAGGGATCTGTATTTGGCCATCATCAAACATCACATCATCTGTCAGTCGCATGTTGCCCCAGGTAATGGGCAAGCCATTAGTCTGTTACTAATTTTAGCTTGTGTTTTTATTCAGCATGGTTTGTTTTCTTGGGTCACTAATTAGTAATATTTTTATGGCTCAAAAAATATGTCCATCCACTGTCCTGAAGTTTGATTTGTTATGTTTGGGGACCCTCATATGCTAGCACATATGTTTCACAGTTGCTAATATGTTTACCTAATATGTTTACCAAAATTTTGTGTAAGATGAAGGGTGCAGTAATTTGATATTTATATAGAGGTCACCCAACAGTTACAATTTTAGTTAAGATGATGGAGGTGGTGTGGAATTGCACTTATAAACAGCTGTTGGATTGTTTTCACATGCTCAAAAAAATCCTCCACATTTCATCTTCTGGATCCAATTTACCATCCTCTGTCTTCTGTCCAAAAGAAAATTTGAGCAACATATATTTTGAGTTTTATGAAGGATTAAAAAAATACATTATTTTCAAGTTAGTGCTTGAAAAGTGTTCAGAGACTTGGAAATTAACAAAAGCATTATTGGAGGACTGAATGAGGTATCTTTTGAGGATTTGGCTGAATTGGAAGCTGCTTCTGCTGCTTTGTAACACTGACTCCAAAGATATCACACTGGCATAAAATCATTGTAATGGAATGTGGAGTCAGGCCCATTATTTCTCCCAGATTATCACTGTGCAAGAAATTATTAACACATTATTGGCCAAAATGAAAAGAGAAACAGAGACTTTTTTACCTGGAAGCTTGATGCCATGTAGCAGGGTTGTTTTTTTTTCCTTTTTATATTCGTTGAAATATTCAGTAGCAGATTAAGTGCAACATTCTGAAAATTAAACCACCAACATGAAATTGGGTGTACTCCAGGAGTAAGAGGGGTTGCTTTTTTTCCCAGAGATTCTTTCACTTGGAATCAGAATATGATTTGACCTCAGTGTCTGAGAGATATTACTTTTGTAAGGATTCTTTCTCCACATTAGTTACTCTTTACAAGGCTCTGTCACGTTTGCAGTACCATGTGCTGTTTACAGTGTAAGGATTTCTGCTTCCTACCATCTCTTATTGAGTGATTCTTATCCCCAGGGCAGAGAGTGGGTATGAGTAATTTTGCTCCTGTGCCAGCCAGCAGAGATGACCAGGCACAGAAAGAGTGGGCTGAACCACTCTTCCTTCTGCCATCCAGTGAGCACCATGATGGATTGTGTCTCCCTTAAGGAAAATTCCCCTGGGATCTCCCTCTGTAGTAGTGCAGTTCTGCTCCACAATCTCACCAACACAGAGCTATGTACATTACAAAACCTGGCCTTTAATTTGGAAATTGAGAAATGAATTGGACTTAGCTGCCTTAACATTTGCTGTAGAAAAGGTTTTTGATAGTGTTGAATTGCTTTGCCATACATTTGATAAATATAAGCTTTATGGCCTCAGTTAAACAAAGCACTGAAGTTTAAAGGTCCGAACATGCTTAAGTGATTTGCTGAATACAGGCTTCTATTAACATCCATTGGCAAAGTGTGAATGTATCTAACTTATTTTCTTTCAATTTACAGGGGAAAATTATCAACATTTTCCACTCATCATATCTGAGGTGCTGATTCATGAAAATATCCTTACTCAGCATTTTAGTACAAGTTAAGCACATGCTTACATGCTTCCCTCCAATACAGATGGATTAAGCACATGTTTAAATGGTTTGCTGACTTAGCACTAGAATCCTAAAACCAATTTGTGCAATAATAAATATCCAGGTTATATAATGCTTCTAATCGGTAGATCTCAAATCATGTTACAAAGCAGGACAATATCATCATTTCCATTTTCCAAATGGGGGAACTGAGGTGTAGGAAAGGAAGTAATTTGCCTAAGGTCACCCAGCAAGACAATAGCCAACTCAGAAGTAGATTCCAAGTCCCAGTCCAGTGCTCTAGTGTGACTTTTGTGTAAGAGAAAATGATATCAAGGGTTTTCCAGTACAGACTGTTGAATATAAATGACTGCATATTGCCAAACATACTTTTCTAGCAACCAAATGTCCTGAGTGGCGTGGAGGAAGTGAATAAGGAAAAGTTATTTACTTGTTCCCATAATAGAAGAACTAGGGGCCATCCCATGAAATGAGTGGGCAGCAGGTTTAAAACAAATAAAAGGAAGTTCTTCTTCACACAGCGCACAGTCAACCTGTGGAACTCCTTGCCTGAGGAGGCTGTGAAGGCTAGGACTATAACGGGGGGTTAAAAGAGAACTGAATAAATTCATGGAGGTTAAGTCCATTAATGGCTATTAGCCAGGCTGGGTAAGGAATGGTGTCCTTAGCCTCTGTTTGTCAGAGGGAGGTGATGGATGTCAGGAGAGAGATCACTTGATCATTACCTGTTAGGTTAACTCACTCTGGGGCACCTGGCATTGGCCACTGTCGGTAGGCAGGATACTGGGCTAGATGGACCTTTGGTCTGACCCAGTATGGCCTTTCTTACGTTTCTTATGTTAATCCTGTCTGTCTTGAATTTAAGAATACAAACCATCTCAGGTTATTTAATTTCTACTAAATCATGGGTAGAGTGAACTCTTAAAACAATATACACATCTTCCCTGTACCATGAGCAGAACTTGCACTGGATTGCTAGAAAATATTTACAGAATGTTATTGTATCTATCAAAATGACAATAGTTCCGATTCCATAAGCCGTGGGAGATATTTTGGGAGAAATACTTTCTGTGGGATCCCTCATGGTCCTGTTATCTCTTGAGCAGCCCTGCTGTTGCTGAAGACAGTATATCTGGGAACTGCTCAAATACAGGTGCTCCAGGAATATCTCCCCCACGCAAAGTCTCAATTGCAAAGGGGAAAGCGTTGTAAATTCAAGGAGCAGGATATGGATTTTTATTTCCATGCAAACTACCCACCCTCATCACTCCTAAATTAAGGCTTTTTAAAAACATTCGTATTGAGTCAAATAATAGCCCTTACATTAGTGGTTGGGGGAGTTTAAGACTGCTCCCCCCAGGTCTGCACCACAGCAATGGGTTCACTCACTCATTGCAGTGGTTCAGTCTAGTTCAGCAGGCCTGGGGTGATTCAGATTAAGGCAGCCTATTAGTACATTGCCATACATAGAACATTTCTCCGCTTCTGAATGGGGAAAGAGGCGGGGAAGTTTTGAACCTTCATTCAGTAAGTAGGCTGCTTTCTCTTGCCTACTTACAGGTGGAAAATAATGGGGGAGAAGAGGAGTCAGGAGGAGGGAAATTAATAATCTTCATAGACTTTCAGAGGACAGGGAGCTTATTGCAAGGGCCAACCTTCATCCTGAGAAGTAGATGTGGGGATGCACTTTGCCAGAAGTAAAGTATGGGCTTAAGCTGATTGAGCAGAGCCTGAAGAGGGATTTAGCAAAGCAGCAGTCTAGGCAGAACTCATAATTCATTTCTGGTGCCGTTTAGTGATGTTTTCAAGGAAAGGGAAGCAGGAGGCCAATTTTCATGTTCCGCTTCAGGATGGATGCACTGATCACTCGATGCACCCAACATTTTTAAGTGAAATACAGCAGCTTGCCTGACAAGCAGTAAGTAATTAAATTTCATGTGTCTGGACTGTTTCTGTTGTTGTCCTGGCCTGCTGGTAAACAGTAAATTTCTAGCCTGTACCTGATGCGAGAATGACCGCAAGTTAATAAATGTTCACTTTCTGGCTACAGAGTTGATGCCCTTTGTGACAAATGAGTGAGTTACTCCAGAAAAGGGACAAGTGTGGAATGTATGTAATGTGTATATAGACTCTGGTGTAGTTTGGAAATTTCACCTGCTTGCAAAGATTCCTTAAATCATATTCTTATGGAGGACTAGAATCAAACACAAATCTTCCAGAGGCCAAAATTCTTTGAGTTGTATATCCAAACGTCCCCACACAGAAGCTCGCATACCAAGAGCATGTGATCCTCCACTCCAGGAGTCTCCAAACTACAGCCCAGGGGCTGGATCTGGCCCTTGGCTTCGATTTGTCTGGCCCTCCAGCTGAGCAGGCACATGGAGAAGCCGCTGCTGCCCCTCCTCACCCCGCCGCAAGCTGCTGCCGGTGACCCCATGTGCGGAGAGGTGAGCGCCCCTGCGGCAGCAGCTGGAGGAGTAAAGGGCTGGGGGTTGCAGCAGCGGCCAGAGGAGCAAAGGGGTTTTTTTGCATATATTTGCATATATTGATTTTTTCACTATCACTTCGTCCCACGAAGCCCCTTCAAAAATCTAATATGGCCTTCATCTCATAAATTTTGGAGACCCCTGCTTCACTTGGTTTCACAGGTCTAATTTGCTTTTAATCACTGCGCAGCTTCTCGCAGTCCCCATGGGACCGGAGCAGTGAACCATGGCCAGTGGGAGCCGCGATTGGCTGAACCTGCAGACGCGGCAGGTAAAGAAACCAGCCGGGCCCGCCAAGGGTGCTTACCCTGGGGGGTCGTGTGCCAGTGTTGCCGATCCCTGTTTTAAATCAACAGAACTAGACCAACACAAAAACAGTGTAACAAGAGTGGAGTATCTGGTCCAGACTTTTTAGGCCATGGTTACACTGGCACTTTATAGCGCTATAAAGCCCCCAGGAGCGCTATAACCTCCTACCTGTCCACACTGGCAAGGCATGTAGAGCGCTATAACCACGGAGTTATAGCGCTCCTGGTAATCCACCTCCGCACGGGGAATAAGGGCTGTAGCGCTCCCCCTGTAGCGCTATGGTGAGAATGTGGACACCCACTGTGCTACAAGTGATCTCTTGAGATGCCTAGAGCCATTTAAGGCAATTGACGTCTCTTCCCTTTCTTTTGAACTCGGCTGGAGGAATGCGGAAGTACCTCTTTAGAGTTTCTCTCTTAACTCAGCAGATAAGCAATGCCAATGTTTAAGGAGAGAGCCTATGTGAAAACAAAGCCCTCTGTGAACAGACACGCACTGACAGACTCTCAAAAAGACGGAAAAACTACTGGCTCTCTCTCTCCATATACACACAACACGTCTCCCCTCACCCCCCTCGTTTGACAAGCACGTTGCACCCAGATGAATGCTGGGATACCTGCCCTAATGCGCTGCTCTTAATGCCTCCTGAAGTGCCACAAATGTGGCCATGCTATACCGCTGGCGCTTCTCAGTGTGGACCCACGCAATAGCGCTATACATATTGCTGTATAAGGGGACTGCTATAACCAATAGTGCTATAATTCTGTATGTGTAGCCATGCCCTTAGAATGCTTCAGGGATGAAAGAAAAAAAAGAGTGAGAGAATGATTATGAAGATCAAGTCAGCATGTGTGTGTGCTATATGTGATAGCAAATAAAGTATACACTGAAGAATTTGTGATTATTTCACAAATAATCAACCAATGGGAAATTACTTTGGCCATGTCATGATTCCAAATTTATGTAATTGGTTTTGTGTGTTGTTGGATATCCTGCCAGGGGAGTTGCATGGGTGGAACTTCTCTGGAGTAGGTCTCACCTGTTTGCTTCCATCTCTGGAAAGATTGTCTTTATCCTGCCCTGGGTGTGAAGTTAATCTCTCATCTTTCAAAGATATTTTATTTTTCTAGCTTGCATCCAGACTTCTAATTGCTATTACAGCAAACAGGACAAGAACTGGACAGATCAAATACAATAGATGGCAGAAGTATAATCAGAGAAGGAGTAGGAGTAAAGAAAAAGTGTTTAAACAAGATTTTCTGATAAAAATGCCAGGAAGAAGAGGAGAATCTGGACACCAGAAATTCATCACTCTGGTAAAAAAAACCCCATCAATTGGAAATCATTTGTCAGCAGAAACAATAAGGAGGTGACCAAGTAAAGCACCTTGGAGAAGCAATAATAATACAATCCACACCTAACTTAAGAGGTATTGGTTTTTTTCAAGATCTCATAGATCTAATAACCAATTTTATAAATGCTAAAACAGTAAAACTTGGGCTAAGTGATGTAATTTAACCGAGCAAAGCTACTTGAAAAACTGGGCTAAACATTATGTTGTAATCCCAATATAGTATAAACAGGAATGTAATTGGGTTTTGTTTATCCAATATAAATGTCAATAAGTGGACAGTACAATACTCTATTTGCTGTTAGGTAAACTTATCATTCAGCAAAAAAAAAAAAAAAAAAAAAAAAAAGAAAACACAGAGCTTAATTGATAGTGAATGTTTAATTCATTTTTATAAAAATCAATAGAGTTCCTCAAGGGGATTAAGGTGAATTAATCATTTATCCTGATCTTTAAAGCTGATGCACAGCAAACATGAGATGTCTAGCAAAGGTTAAAGAGCGCTTGTCAAGAGGCCTACAAGTTAGTGACATCATCTTGATTTGTTTGATTTCTTACCACCATTAAGATAATTTGCATTAAATTATCACTATATCATTTCAGGTTTCAGAGTGGTAGCCATATTGGTCTATATCTGCAAAAACGAGGAGTACTTGTGACACCTTGGAGTCTAATAAATTTATTTGGGCATAAGCCTTCGTGGGCTTAAGGGTTTTAGCTCAGGAAAGGTTATACTCAAATAAATTTGTTAGCCTCTAAGATGCCACAAGTACTCGTTGTTTTTGTATCAATTCAGAGCAAGGGGATCTTGATGATATCATCCTATACACTATTCCACTGGGGGCAGGCTTGTACTTTTTCAAAAGGCAATGCTCTTTAGCAAAGATTACTCATGTCAAGATATGATAGTAGCCATTTTGTTCTTGAAGCTCTGAAACACAGAAAGAGAAGCAGAGGAAAGAAAGTGGATGCTGAGTAATAATAAGTGTCTCAAAGTACGAGACATTTTACAGGTCTGTAATTAGATATTTTTCTAGCCCGCAGAGCTTAGAGTCTAAGTAGACACAAACATATGAGGCTTGTAAACACACAAGCAAGTGATGGAGGAGATATTTTACCTGAATCTTTTCTTAGTGATCTTTACCTAGATACTTCAATTACAAACTTAACCCAATGTTGCTGTTTGGCAACAATTTGATTTTTCTCCATACTATACCATCAACAGCAATAAATCACCATCATAATACAAAGACTGAAGTTAATCTAGGAAGCTTTTGTCATTTTAATTTTTAGATGCCCGTATGAAATTGATTATATATATATAACCTCTTATGCTTTTAAACTCACAACATTTAGGTACTTTATTGTATATCCATTATACCATGTGGTAAAGCAAATACCATGCTGACAAAATGTTGTCAAAGGCAATTTAAAGTGTCTCTTATCTCAGATGTGTTTGGATTTGACCCTTTGTCTTATAATGGTAAAAATATGTTAACCTTAACTTCTAACAAAACAAAGATATGTTGGGACATTTTAACAAACCATATTTTGGATTTAAATGTTTTCAATTCTCTCTAGAGAATTCAAACTCTGAATCTATTTCTGCAGCACTGTAATATAGCTAGGATGAGTGTTATTAATCAAGGGGAAATGAGAGAGTTAAGAGGATATCTGTCGGTTCTCAGTGTAACAAATAGCGCAAAGGTCATCCAGATCTTCATATGGATAGCAGGTAGAGCTCTGCTTTAGGAGTCTGCATTAGATACAAAAGAAATTTATCAAACTTTCTTACTATATCTCACCAGTTACAAACATTCAAGGCCCAGTTTTCAAAGACCTAGTAGGTCTGAGGCATGGAGTTACTATGATTACAAGGTCTAATGTCCAGTTAGGTGACTTCGGTCTTCTTGCATTATTAAATGCCCAGTACCCACACTCACTTGGTGGGAATTGTGTATGGTATAAAAAATAGTACACAAATGCATACCTAATCTTTAGAAAATTGGACCCTTTGTTTATAGCCATAAAAATACCCTTAAGTTGAAAAGCCATTAACCCCTATAATTAAAAAAAGAACATGTTCACTTAAAGAGCATGGTTAGGTCACAAAGCTAAGTAGAATATGTTAATAAGTTATTGATCTGGTTTGAACTTTTTTTGTTGCCTGTATAGTAAAAATAAATTTCTTGTCTATAGCACATGTTGTTGAGCCTTTGACCCATTAAACTGGCCCAATATGGTTAGCTAAATGCTACCATCTGTCTTTTAAGAAACATTCCAGTTTTTTTAGTCCCTTGATATACTGTTACTTTGCTCTTACATTATGTTCACTAGTTTTAAAGAATTAATTATGACAATGTACAGTAATTAATAATATGTCCATTAATCTGACACATGGGCAAAAAAAGCCAACAAAAATTAGCACTAAAACCATAAAATGCCCGTGTGTGCACAGACTAAACCAACATTATATCAAACTTGAACCTTTTCTTTGCAGTGACCATCCTTCATCTGCTGCATACCGTTTTTCCACCTCAGAGATCCAGGCAGTTCTGCCATCACAATTGTCTTCCCTGTGGCTTTTAAATCAATATTGATCTAAGAGCTTTGTAGGAACTCACACTGACAACACTACGGTCACCACCTTTTCTTCTTAATTTTCTTGAGCAAGTGGAATTTTAGCAATTTAAAACTGCATGTGAGCGGCCTCATCATGACTAATAGGTCTCTTGGACATGCTGGTGTCTGTGGAAGAGCACCTTGGATCTTCATCCTAGTGTCCCTGACTGTTCTGTGATGTAGTAGTAATTATAGAGGTCAGTGAATGTCTTTATGTCAGACTGGAGCAAATGTGATGGGCTAGTGCAGAAGGAAAGAAGACATTTCAGTGATTCAGTAAAAGGATATATGAAACAAGCATATTTCAGGAAAGAAATACTGAGTAATAGTATAATTTTTTATATCTAGCCCTTACAGGATGTCCACTGTAGTCAATATAATGCCCAGACATTCATATAATCTAGATGCAAGGAGAGAGTACAGGCTTATTTTGCTTGCAACTACAGTTTGATTTTACTTAGAGCAAGAGGTCAGAAATGGTTTTCCTGTCCTGCAAGAATATGAGATTTTGACATTTTCCCCTTCTAAAATGGGGGAGGTTAATGGTGACAATTTTTCATGAACTAAAAATTTTTAAAAATCAGTGTCTGTGTGTGTTAATTAAAATGTTTCTTAACTTTCATTTTGACTTTTTTTTCTATAAATTAACTTATATTACATCTACATTAGCAATTGTACCTGTGGCCATGTACCATAACCCTCCTATTGTCCACACCTAAATCCCAGAAGCATGTGTGAGGGCAAGGAATCTAGCTATGTGTTATGGGCAAGTACATGCCTCAGGCTGTGATACAGCCCCATGCCCATGCCAGTTTGTAATGTAGAGTAGGTAAGGGGCATTTACCAGATAGACCAGATGTTGTCGGATTTCAATAGTCCTTCCTTCCCACAATGCACTGAAACTTTTTCTTCCTGATCCTTACACAATCAATCAAATCCTTATACAAGGTCTCCTTCCCCTTCTTTTCGACAGTAGTGCTGCACTAACCACAAAAGAACAGCTTGCAACCACACTCAACAGAGGTGAATGTGGATTTTGCTCCAAGAGCAGCTGTCTGGCCCACTAATCACACCTGGGTGCTGATCAATGTGTGGCCTATCAGTCAACAAAAGGAGAGAAACACCACCCTGAAACCCTATAACAGAAAAGTCAAAAATGCTGCCTGGAGTAGGAGCTATGTGAGCCCAGTGGAGGAAATAGGAGTAACCACTGCTTGGAATGTGCTGTGAACTGCCATCAAAAAATAGATCAAGGTGAAGTAAACAGGTGAAGTTTTGAAGGTGAAGGTAGATGTAATAAAAGGTATATTAATTTATTTTCTTCATTGTATATTAGATGGGAGGGTGGGGAGAAGAGGTAGGGCTTGGGAAGGGGTATGTTTGTTGGGAAATAGAATTCCTTTTCAAAATTACCTTGGATGCCCAGATACCATGATGATGGCCATAATATAAGACTAACCCATATGTTGGCACCCTTCCACATTTTAACACCATTTCCCTCCTTCTGGGATTGATATTGTCAAAATGTTTTCTGATGATAAGGTATTTTCAGGCCACGTTATTCTGCAAAATAAAGTTAAAGATGATATTGTGGTTGGGCCTTCCTTGGTAGCACAAAGATGAGGGAGTTACAAGTTATCTTCCCAATTCAGCTTCTGTTCAGAAATTAGCCTCGGTTGTAGTCCTTACAATCAAAGACCAATCCTTGTGAAAGCCATTAATTACTCTATGTGTCACCTTCTGTATCAACTGGCCACAAACCAGGAATGTGAGCATGTGCTGAAGTCAAGGTATTGAGGTCGAATTACCTCGGCATCTTCGCAGTGCAGAGTCGACTGCTGCTGCTCTCCCTTTGACTCCGCCTGCGCCTCTTGCTGCAATGGAGTTCGGGACTCAACAGGACTGCACTTGGGGATTGATTTATTGTGCCTAGACCTGGCCTTGGTTGTTTATGGGAAGCAATAAATGCTAATACTTCTAATCCAACCAATCCTGAATCCAAACTCTGCTGATGGCCCAAGCAGGGTTGCTTATACAAACGTATGGTTCAATACCACCTAAGTATATACAGTAAAAATAATCATGAATTTATGCCTCTTTGTAGCTGTCAAAAACAACTTCTTTAAAGAAGCAACTACTAGACAGTTAGCACCCTGGGAATTGCAAGGAGGAAAATGTGCACTCTGAACACTCTGAATTGCAAGGAGGAAAATGTGCACTCTGAACACTTTCTTTATTAGAATTTCATTATACAATATTTGTTACTCTATTGTGCTATACAAAGAGTGTGCCTTTTAGTTATTCTTCATTCTTAATATCTATATCCATAAAATATATAATAAAGATACAATCAATTCTACTATTCATATCTTAAGTAGAAGGGGGCAAGAGTTTCTCATAAGATAACCCTATTTGGAATAATAATTTTTATGAGGTTGTGACTAGTATTTTGCGACCTATGCCACTTTTACGCAAAATATGAAGACTATGCATCATTTTGTCCAGAGTTCCTGCCAAAATTAAAAATCAGCTGTCTGTATCCCTTGTAATGCACAAAAAAAGAATTAGAAACATTTAATTTGTGAAAAAAGAGGCTGGATTGTACTTTACTTGGGTTTGTGACACTGGTAAACCAGGTGCCAGCTCACACAAAGGTCCCCAGGGGTTACACAGAGTATTCTTCATTGTTTACTAATTTCATTGCTGTGTGTTTAATGTGCATAATTACTAAACAGCCACATTTTTAACAAAGACTATTTATGCCCTTTTTAAATGGTACATTCTGGTTCACATAAGTGAATGGTTGTGTGCTAAAGGTAAAAAGATTTTAATGAAAACAATTTATATGAAAATATACAGTAAAAATGTTCTCATATTGTAATAAATATGAGAACATTTTTACTGTATATTTTCATATACATTGAGGAAATGAGGAAATGTTTCATATAAATTGAGGAAATGAGGAGATGTTTCATATAAATTGACGAAATGAGGAAATGTTCAGCCAACCCTTGCTTGTTTGAGTATTAAAAAGACTGGGCCTGACTTTGGTCTCACTTTCTGTGATATAAATTAGAAATAGCTCCACTGGTCAATAGCATTTCCTATTGTAAAACGGATGTAATTGTTATCACTTTTAGGGTACACATTTTGACATTCTAACTAGAAATCAAAAGTGTTTTTATAGTTAGATATCCAACAAAGGTAAGTTAATGTTAGTATAAGTACCTTTAATTTTTTTTCATTTCCTTGCTTTTAGATATTTAACTACATACCCTTAATGCAACATTAAGGGGTAACTTTTGGCATTTAATTAGCAACTTTCCTCATCCCAAGAAAACTATAACCTACTTTTTTTCTTTAATCTGATAATGCCTGACTTGATTGATTCCCTCCCCCAGAGAAATATTTTACTATCTCCGAAAAAGGAATTAATCTTATCACAGACATATATGTTTAGCAGTGTTTCATAGAAGTTGTAAAAGGTATTTTTTTTCAGCAAAAACAATTCGGTTTGCAATGTCACAAGCTCCTCTTCCCCCATGCTGTAGAATCCTAATTTGTCTAGACTGCAGTAAACTCCATTAGGGAAGTCATGCAATTTCTAAGGTGGTAAGCAGACTGCCATGTCTCATTTAGTTCATGCCTTGTTAGGTGCCCACTGAATAGCTGTACATGTGTAGCTGTTCCTGTGATTTAAAAAAAAACAGTGAAACAAAGATGGGATAGGAATGGTGTATATAGTTTCTCTGTAATGCTCAAAGTTTAGGGTTCACATGAAGTAATCTTTTTTCAGCAAAAGTCATCAGCAAAGACTGTCCATAGCCACCAAGCATTACAACATGAAAAGTGCTTTTAATCTATTCATGCATTGATTCTCAGATTCACATCTGATTATTTATTTCATCCACCTTGTCTGTCATCTTTTGTAGGTAGAAGTATGCTACAATGTAAATTGAAAGTTAAAGTTTATTGTTTCAAATATGTCAAAGCTTTAGTAAAGTTACATGTACCTAATAAAATAAAATATGTCAAACTGAAAAGCAACCTCATTCTACTTTGGACTCATAGTATGTTGAATTATCAGTACCACGTTACAGATGTGCACATTATAATTTTTTTTACTATAGATCAGTACTCCTGAAGTGCATTGGTTCTTAGAGGCCAGTGGAGCTTGCCACAGTAGGCCCCAGAATTTGAGCACTTTGTGGTAGGGAATTGGGATATTGAAAAAGGTGTGTATGAGAGAAGAATTTTTCTATTACGGTAACCCACAGAATGCAATAGTTGGAGAACCACTTTTAAGCACTGCTTTTATGATTACCTATCATTATCTTTTATGATTCTGTTGAGTTGAGATATCTACTTCTCTGACCATCCATCTTGACAAAGAAATGTCAATTCTCAAGCAGGGAGGAGAGGACCTGGAGTATTGCTATTTGCTTAATTGCTATTTTTCTTAATTGTTGTCAATTTCAATTTAAGTGCAAAATGGCCCATAGTGCCATAAACAGCCAATAGAGCAATACAACTTCTAAAATATTGCATGTTTCACAGCCATCTTCAATTATATTTATTAACCACATGATGGTGTAATCTGGCATATCCAGAGTTTAGGTTGGACTGAACATTGACATTCAAAGAGCACACCGAGAAGCTGAAAGTAGACTCCAAGAATTCTGTACTCCAGAAACCGGCCAAACAAGATTTGGGCTTGATCCCAAAATGTCCTAAACAACCAGTCTTACCCTGAGCTATTAGCTGCAGTTTACTGTGCCCCAGTATGGTAATGTGCAATCCAGGCACAAAATTTAATATTGAACGTAATCAATCCTGTAGGATCATCACAGCGACTTAGAAACCGACTCACACTGTCACTATACTGCTTTCTGAAGACTTGCACTACCGTCAGGGAGACAGGACACAAAGGAGAGACAAAACAGGTACATAATTCAAGATACCAACTGGCTGGACACATTCCACCACCCAAGAGCCTAAAGTCCAGAAAGGGCTTTGCTTCTGAAAATTTCTTACTCTGTATCCTTCCACGGTGGTATTTTGGGGTAACAAAACCACAGAAAATGCCAGGTATCTCAGAGACCTTGGTTCTTTCAGAACAACTCCCTAGGAGCACTGATCTCAAATGAAAACACTGAACTCTTAATCATGTGTCAGCTTGGCTGGCAAACACTTGAACAGAGTCTGATCCTGTGCCTCTGTCCTGTACTCCTGAGAAACTCCTCAAGATAAATAACACCATATCTTGGTATGACTCAGGAATCTCTTAATGGCAACAGGTACAGAGGTGGTGCATAGGAGTTACAGCAATAGTGGGCAACCTGCAGCCCACACTACTTCCTATAGCTCCCATTGGCCTGGTATGGCGAACCACGGCCACTGGGAGCTGTGGACTGCCATACAAATGTAAGCAAACTGTCAGGCAGCCCGCCAGTGGATTACTCTGACAGGCCACATGTAGTCCTCAAGCTGGAGGTTGCCCGTTACAGGAATCTCCTGAGTCTAGTACATTCTAGCTCACTAAAAGAGTGTCATGGGGTCTTGAAAAAAATCACTCTGGTAATTAATGTAATTGTGAATTCTATGCACAGATGCTATGTATATACGCTGCAAATATGTTCTTAATGCCTGTGTCTATGACTTCAGAGGGGATAGATCCCGTCTTCTATCCTCAAACCCACAAAAGGCTTTCTAGTGAAAGGGCCTGATCAAAACACATTGAATTCAGTGAAAAGACTACCATTGACTTGAATGGGCTCTTTAGCAAGCCATTAGTAATATTTAGAACATGATGAACTCTGAAACTATTTTGTTGAATATTTGTTTTAATCTACTTCATCTATATTTCTACTCCTTTTGTGTTCACTTGTCTTGAATAGTACATGGAACATACTTCTTTAGTGAAAAGATCTGTAAAAAGCAAATTTAGAGCTCAAATGCTTGAATATTCACCAAAGTCAAGCTTCAAATTCCACACTTAACAACAGTATACATTTTGAATAGTTAATTTTGATTGTTATACTCAAATTTACAATTTGGATTTAACATTGTGTTTGGTAAGTTATATCAGAAGGTACAAAAAATGCCACATGACTTATCTCAGGTCTAATTTTGAATTTCACAGACTCCCGATTAACAGTTTATGAATGATCTTTAGTCGAAGAATAATTCACTGAAGAAACTGATTGACCTCAAAGTGCTTTACAAAGGAGGTCAGTACCATTGTCCTCATTTTATAGATGGGGAAACTAAAGAATACAGTGGGGAGGTGACTAGCCCAAGCAGATCCAGTGGCCAAGTGAAAAATAGAGCGTACGGCTCCTGTGTCCCAGTCTACTGCTCTAGATGCTAGGTCAAGCTGCCTCCTTCATAGATTTAAAAAAGAGTGAATACATTTATACACACACAGGGGACAACTTCACTGAATATGTTTATTCAGTATGAACGATCCTCCAACCCTAGTGGTATTTCATTTTAAGCATCATAAATCTACCCTTTTTATGCTAGGCTCTAGCCGGCTGCTTTATACTGACCTTGTGTATATACCAAGCATTTTCCTCTCTAACCTCATAACTTTTGGAACTCATGACATCTAAGGCTAAAAATAGCCCAGGAGAACTGAGCCCCTGTGATTTCAGTAAAGTTGACAAAACTGCTAGATATCAAGGACATGGAGTATGCATCTAAGTTGTTTTCAATCTATAAATAGTTCTATACTTGACTATCATTTTGGTCAGAGATCTGGATGTATTCCCTCTTTTTTCTTCTTTTTTTTTTTTGAGCCATTTTTTTCTCATACTGAAGCAAAAAAATCAGGTGTCCATTCTTAACATCACCAGAATGATCAGGCAAATTATTTTTCTTTATACTGTGTACATATTTCAATTTTTTTCTCCCCCCCAAAAAATATCCTGTGAACAACTTGTTTATTTTTTTTAAAAAAAAAAACAGCAACTGAAAACCAAATGTTTAACATTTTCTGTTTTCAGTTAAAAAAACAACAAAACCCGTGTCTTTGATTTTAAAAGAAAGTGCCTGCTGGACAATGAACTGCTGCTGGATTTTCAGCCAGGCTTCTAGCTGATAGAAGGAGGGGAAATGGATCTACAACAGTCCACAGAACATGAGAATTAGGATAAAAATATTACAAATATATTCATAATAGCATAATATTGCCTAATTTTTCTGCATCTTTCCATTAAGAATTGTATTTTATGGAGCAATATGGCAGATAAATAGCAAAGAAAAAGTTATAATTTCTCCCATTCTCTTGTCCTGCCTGCTCCCCTGTGCCTCCCCCCACCCCTCCAAAAATAGGACTTTTTGGTTGCTTTGGTTTTTTCAAAGAAACTTAAAATAAATGAATCATATCCTAATATTACTAAACTATTGGGTGTGTAGTATTAGCTTAAAGAAGCACCTCTAACTACAAGCACTTTTAAATGCTTGTTTTAACAATAATATGTTTGAGGTGGCTGAAAGCACAATACTGAAAATACAAAAGTGGGCAACAATAGCCAATTATTGCACACCTTGTTTTGTGTTGCTGCTATAGCATTCTCCTCAAATGCTAATAAAAGAAACATGGGCTAGTGTTAGGGTCACTATCCGGGGACTTAAGATATCCAGGCTCAATTTTCTGCTCTGACTCAGTCTTCCTGTGTGGCCTTGATTTGGGAAAGTCACTTAGGATCAGGTCCTCAAAGATATTTGCTGTCAGTGGGCTTTAGGTGCCAAAATACATTTTAAGGAGCTAGGCCTTAGTTTTTCTGTGCTTCAGTCACCATCCATAAAATGGGGATTTATATTAAAACCATAGTATTTAGGAATCCTAGGCACAGGCCCTTTCTTTTGGTTTTCCCAGGGGGGTGCTCAAACCCCTCCCCCAAGACCTCACAGTCATTCAGACTTTTCCCACCCCTCACTTTGCTCTGTCCACCCACCATTAGCACCTCTCCACTCTCTCCCACAAGGCCCTCCTGCCAGCCCCAGAGCCCTGCTGAACAGTGGTTCCAGCCCTCCTACCCCGGGGACAGGAACCACTGTGGCTGGTGGGTACTATTTTTTTTTTCTGTAGGTGCTGGAGTCACAGGGCAACCACAGAGTTGACGTGTATGGCCTTAGGGATCAGACAGCTAGGTGCTCTAAAACCCCAGAACAAAAAGATAGACTCATGCTACAAAAATCTTATGATCTAAGTACAAGGGCTTGGGGGTGGGGAGGAGAGACAAAAAAGCAGATGGGTCCAGATAGACAGGCTGACAGGACAAAAGAAGAAAACAATGAAACATGTGAGTCAGACATATGAGTCAGTCTTCATTTCTCTATCTCACCAGTGGTGTTGTGAAGATAAATACACGCACATACTATAGTAATAGGAACCACAATACTATGCAGATCTGTGTGTTACAGTCAGCAATGGGTCTAGACTTAAAAAATTAGATTAGTAAGGGGAAGAAGAAAAACAGAATGATTGTGGCATATGAACAAAAGGATTGCTGATTCAGGAAGGAAGAGGTTTCAGAGAACTAGGTGTTCAGGTTAGACTAGCCCCTAGGCATAACTAATTTGCCTGAGTGATACTTAAGCAACAGATAATCCAAGCTGACATTGACCTTGCCAAAATCACGTCCAAACCATTTTCACAAGGGTAAACTTTCCTTGAAAGAATGATTCTAACATAGTTGACATAGACACTGTTTCCATCAACCTAAGGCAGGTTTCCTATCTTATTCTACAAACTATTTGTGACAAATGGGTAGGAATCTCCACTCCTCACTTTTTTGTTTCCCAATTTTTTTCTAGTCTAAGCAATGACATGTTTTTCTAGTACAGCTTCTTTTGGGGGTTCTTTTACTAGCTGAGCACTGGAGAACCATTGGTTATACTTAGTGACTTTCCTACACTTAAAATTTTGGGCTTTATGGATTTTTTTTTTAGACCTTGTCATAAAAAGATTCAAAGTTTTGCCCCTTTCTTATTGCCCAAGAGAGCACAGTTGCACCAAGAGCACAGGAAAGCAAAACACAAGCTTCTAGGATGATCCTGTGGCAGAATCAGGATCACTGGTATAAGTGAGCTGTGCAGAGAGAATTTTCCCACATTGACTGTGAAGCCAACTTTTCCCATTTCAGTGCACACTTATAAAGAATGAAATTGTTGCCTTTCATTTTGATTGGGTGATGCAGGCTAGGTAGGTTTGTTCTTCCAGAATCCTTTCATTCCTTTAACCCCTGCTCCTACCCCTAACCTTGCAAAAGCTTCACATTGTGGCAAATATCCTTTCAGCCAAGGGCAGATCTCCCCATAGAATCATTCAGTGAGCTTCCAAATACAGTCAAAGCACATTCCTCAACTGCTCACATAACCAGGCACTGAGCACACTTCCTCCAGAGCTTTGTCATTCTCCATGGATCAGAAACCCAATGGCAGAGATCAAAACTTAACCTTAGACTCCGATTGTCATTGTGCTGCCACTGCACCGTTGATATGACAAGTTCGTTCTTTGATGACATACAAAATTAGGCATGGAAGAAGCAAATGAAACAGTACAAAAATGTGTTAGCCTTTTCCAAAGACATAATTACTAATTTGACCTTGTTTATACTGTGCCACTAAAATGTCAGTCAAATCAGTTATAGAGGGTTAGCTAGATTTCAGCATGTTCAGATCAATGAGCAGAAAATCACTTTTGAAGGTCCTTAACTAATATTCCTGGTAGACATGAAAAATAAGTCTGCACAGGTCAGAGAGAGCTATGCTTTCCTCTAAACTCCTTAAAGCTGATCACCTGGGACTACTTAGTGCTTCATACTTAAAGCTTTGCTTACGGTAAAATGAAAGCACAGGGGAATATATAAACTGATTTTTTGTGGACTAAATTATTTCTTTGGGCTGTATTGTGTGGCCTGAGCTGTAACAGTGAAGTGTGCTGGAAGTGGGATATAATGACTTTTATCTTTAGGTCAGTGGTGAATAGACTTTGGCCCAGGTTAGAGATCAAAAGTCACTACCTCTTGACAGATGATCATTGGCCTGTGGTTTTGATTTCATAGAGTCCCAAAAATTCACATCACTATACATTGATGCTAAAGAAATTATCAGTTTGTTATGATCAATCTCAGCAGAACAAGATTTGCATCAACGTGGACACAAGCATTGTGTAAACCCATAACTCTACATAAATAAAACATAATCCTTTCTTTAATCACACCGCTCTCCACCTGGTATGGTAGCTGTCTCCCTTATTTCCTTTCTTCCCCCTCTTTGAATTATTCTTTTTTCCCCTTTCTTACCTCCTTTTTTTTCATTTCCTCAACTGTTTTGCTGAAATCCTATGAGCTCACTCCTCTTCTCTGCTTCTCACTCTGCCAGTTTATTTATGTATAATCAGCATTGTTTTTAAAAAAGCTGAAATTTACCTAATTTTTGTAGGCTGCCATATTGCAGCACAGACAGAAAACTGGGACATGTCTTATTTTCACCATTGAACTTTTCTGGCATATATTCCAATACTATATTGTACACATTTCATAGCTACCACCCATCCCCTTTGCAGGCTGAAAAAATGCCTCCTGTGATCTGAAGGTGAAATGAATCCATTGGATCTGTAGGCACTCACCACCTGTGAGAAAGCAGACCACTGAGATACAAATTCAAACTGCAACAGAGATGTTTTCAGTCTACAGGGAGAATAAGCAACAGCCATAACATGTGCAGAAAGTGAGACTGTGGCCTGATCAGAGGCCAGAGTGGGGAAGCAGCCACGATACAGTGCTCTCTGTTCTGCAAGATGGCTGCTGATGGAAATAATGATAGAGCTACAATAGGTCATTTTAAATGAAACAAAATGTTTATTGCAAAAATGTGATTTCTGTTTTCTGAGCAGCTCTAGGTAAGATCTACTCACTGCCATAGAAAAGCTGGAATTCTAGTTTTTCTTAGCTGATATTTATGAATTTTGGAG
This sequence comes from Dermatemys mawii, assembly GCA_007922305.1. NCBI lineage: Eukaryota > Metazoa > Chordata > Testudines > Dermatemydidae > Dermatemys > Dermatemys mawii. The sequence goes on along the minus strand of ML677348.1, from coordinate 25,912,178 downwards.
CCTTCTTATATATTCTCTTTTAACATATATTTGTCTCTCAATATAGCTTTTATCTTGCAAATATCAAACAAATGTTGGAGTTGCTGTTCTTTAAAGAACAAGACATATAAGCAAAAATCATACTGTTACTGTACTAGAATCACTACACAACCGCTCAAATGTGAAGTCATATGTTTTCTTTGATGCACATAAATATCACTCAGTTTCCCAACATTTTATTACGGTATTGGATGATTCAGTGTAACCATGTGCTTTTCCAAAAGAATTCTGACCCACATAATCCCACTTTTTGGGGATTCTCAGCATACATAGATATTCTTATTATGTGTCTTCTATTACAATGAAAGAAATAATGGTTATTTCTAACTTTATAATACTTTTTTGCTGTTAAAAGGGCTTTTTTTGTTGAAAGAAAGAACAATACAGTAAAAGCTGTGTTATCTGCCACTTTATGAACCGGAAAGCTCTATTAACCAGCATTTCTAATGTCTCCCAATAGAAATCTTCAATCTAGTAACCAAGACTAGTATACAGCCCAGGAGGTAATGTAATTGCACATTCTGAACTCGACTTTTATGCAAAAGAGACAGAAGACAAGTAATTAAGGTGATATCAGGAATTTATTCAAAAAAGCAGCTTTCAGAGTGTGTCATAAGGTCATTACAGATTCAGCTCAATCTCCTACACATTCTACATCTACCATGATAATTGATGTTGATAATGATGACCCTGAGGCACTGCACAATCCTGAAGTGCCTTCTGAATCATCAAAGATTAAATTATGTTCTGTACAGTTTTAGTGTTATGTGTATTTTTAGTGATCTGAGTTCAAGCCATGTGCTGCCCATAGTGATATACAGTGTCATAAGATAACCTACTATATACAAAAACTTTACCTAACTGCTTCAAGAAACCAACCGCTCTGCAGTGCAGTACTATTACTGGATCAGTGAGTATCTGCATACTATTTTATACTTTATTAATTTTATTGTATTCTAATTCTTTGAAAACTGGAATTCTATTGGTAAAAACCAGAAGTTTTGACTAACTGGCACTCCCTTCCCCAACATGCTGGATAAAGGTACAATAAAAGTTTTAAGTTCTTCTTACATATGGTGAACCTCCACCACATCCCTGTGAGTCCACATATGTCTTTTCTATTCTGTATCGAATTCACTGTTCTCGTCTTCTCTAGGATCATTTCTTGTTTCTTAAAATTCTTTTTGAGTCTTTTGTCCATTTACTTCCTCAACTCAGTTTCTGATCTAAATAGCATACCACCTTCCTCATTTATTTCCAGTGCAGCTAGATGTAGATGGCATGTCTAGAAAATTCTTGCTCTGTGAGAATCATCAAAGTCAAAATGTTGTCCTGAAAATTCACAGGAAAATGAATTTTAATTCAATTTCTCTCTTCTGTTGCTTTCCCCACTCCCACTATTCCATGTCTGAGTTTAAATCAGTCATAAGCTGTACAAGGCAACCTCTAATGAATGTGGGTCTCGGGGAAAAAAAGTTATGGGCAAATTATTCTATAACTTTTTATCTGCAAATCACATAGTGTTTTTTGGACCTTACTCTGAAGCAGCTGGTACTGGCCACTGTCAGAAACATAATATTGGATTAAATAAAACTATAGTCGAATTCAGTGTAACAGTGCTTAGCATATGTCTACACTTCAGAGACTGTACCAGCATAGCTATGTTGCCAGAGTTATGTTAGCATAACCTTGTAGTACAGTACACACACAGCCTAAACTAATGGAAGGGGATTTTCCTTCCATATAGAAACACCATCTTTCCAAACAATGGTAGCTAGGTTGATGGAAACATTCTTCCATTGACATAGTTATGTCTACACTGGGGTAGGAGTAGGTTGAAATGACTACAAAAGTCAAGGGTGTAGATTCTTTACACAATATAGCTATGTCAACCTATATTTTAAGTACAGACCACACCTTACATATCTGGCTGTGTTCTCACACTTTCACTGCTAACACCCAAGTATAGCCTGGCAGCAATGGAAGTCATAGACTTGGGCTATATATAAAAGTTGTAGCTGCATAGCAGTGTGGGGCACAGGATGTGAAAAAACACATATTTGAGCAACATAGCTATATGGACAAAATCTTCAATGTAAATGAAGCAATAGCTATCGACATATGAGGAGATGGTTTTCCTACTCCAACAGAAAAAAGTCCTTCTATCAATACATCTACACTAGGGGGACTGCGCTGGCATAGCTATGATGACTTAGGCTCTGTAGTGTAGATATAGCCTTTGGCATATCCTGATAGCAGGCTGGTCTCCCCACCCCCTCCCCCACAATGCTGTTGATCTCTTTTTCTTTCTTCAAATATTTTTCTGTCTTTTTAGGCAGTTTGAATCACTTCCAGAAGCAAACACCATAGGTACACAACAGGACTATACCGCGATAGCTCCAGTACTGCAGATATGCTAGTATAACCCAACAGTGTAACCGCAGCCTACACTGATTGATGACTTTTTCCATTGGTGTAGGAACACCACTTTCCTGACCAATGGTAGCTAGGTCTTCAGCAGCATTCTTCTGTTGGCTGAGTTGTGTCTACACTGGGGGTTAGGTTGGCATAGCTACATTGGTTGAGGATATGGGTTTTTCACACTCCTGAATGACATACCTATGTCAACCTAAATTTTTAAGTTTTGGGCTGGTCTAAATTTTAAGTAGACCAGGCCAAAATTTTCATGGGATCACTCATTCCTCATCTATCTCATGCCAGAAAACCTTTGTATTTGTTAAAAAACTATTCCTTACTTCACTTTTTTTCCCCCACAGTTTTGAACTTTCATGGGCTAAATTCATCCCTGGTATCAAATCCATCAAATTTAGTGGTGTGACTTCAGTGGTGTGGCCCTGCATCTGTAATTCTTTCCCCATCTCCTTAGCTTGTTGGCCTCAGACACTCTGGTTTGCAGACAAAGAGATTGGTAAAAAGATCTGCTACATATAACTAAGTGGGATTTGTTTTGCTCACTGTTTCTACAAGTTGTATTGTCACTTTTAGTTTACCCAGTCTCTGAAGTATTTTTTTCTAAAAGAGATTAAGGCAAACACTTCCAAAATGGGTACTGAAAATTCCCAACAATCTCAGTTTGAAAGGCTGCCAGCTGTAGAATGACTCATCTCTTCCTTCTCTACAAACTCTCTGCAGATTCCTGTCTATAACAAATAGTCCTTTCATCCACTGGTTGGAACTTTGTAATTTTCTTGTCATCTCATTTTGCAAATCATTTTCAACTCTATCCTGTTATTTCTAATTGGTCCCATGCATTATAATTTCAGATGATAATTAGGAACCTAGTTAATCTGCATAACTCTGAGATGTATACTTAAGGGTGCTGTACTTTACAGGGAGCTGATCCTAAATTCTTTTGCAAGGTCCTCTGGTGTCTGTGGGAAAGGGGAAATGCTATGGCAGCTTTATGAAAATTCAACCAGAGGTTTTGATTCTATTTAATATGAAAAATAAGCATTCCTACTATATCTGTTTTTTTTGCTAGTAAATGCAATTTGTTTTACTGTACCCCTAATTTGTTCAGCTTGAAGAGATGACATCTTCATATAGACAATATATAATCATAGCAGAGAATTAATTGAGGGGAGAGCTGGAAGTTTCAGCAGATTGAAGTTTTGGCATCTGGGGAGGTTTGGGGTTATGTGCTAGGTATTTAGCTGAATATGTCTGCTAAAATAATGAGCACTGATTTCAGATGCCATCCACTCAGTGTACAATCTGATGCTCTTAACAAAACCTCAGTGATGTTGTCTCATCAGCAACTCTGTGTTGCCAGGCAGAGATTACTTTCATGGGCTAAATTCATCTCTGATGTCAACTCCATCACATTTAGTGGTGTGACTTCAATGGTGTGGCCCTGTTGTGTGGCGTGGTGTGATCACTTATTCAAAAAGTCCCTTTCAGTAGTTCCTCCAGTCTAGAGTTCAGCTTTGTCATCCAAACAGGTCATAACCTCCTTCTAAAGAGCCTAGGAGCAATACAAGTGCATTATCCCTTTTATCTCTTCTGTTATACAATTACCATTATTTCAAGCCTAGAGATCTTTTTGTTAACACACTATTGTGTCATGGATTATCTTCAAATTAAGATACTATTATTCTTAGTTGAATATGGGTCACATAAGTTGTCCTTCCATTCCAGTATCCTGTCTCTGGCATAGTCCAGAACCATATGCATCTGGAGTGTATATGTACTGTTCCTAACCCCTCCACCATGCCCCGAATGAACAATTCTGGATACATCCATAGAGGATGTATCCTCTTAAGCCCTTTCAGCTGGCAGTTAGTTTATGTGTTGAAGAATGAAGGTGTATATCCCTATTTTCCAAAACGCTGGAAGTTCATAGTGTTCGTATCTTTTTTTTTTTTTTGTATATCCGCTCTTTACCCCAATGTCTTGTGGCAGCAAGTTCCTCTTGTTAATTACACATTGTGTAAAGTATTAATGATATTTCAAACCAAATCCTTCTGGGCTAGATTGTATCTCAATGCATCTGGTAGCTAAAGCCATTGTTAGCTTACATTACTTTCCTCATTTGATATTATTACAAGGGCTAAACTGGAGATTGTCATTCCATTTGACATAGCTCAATTTCACCTAGTCTGCCTACTTGCCATTAAAACATCAGTCTCATATGTCATGTCTTAGGATCTAATCCTGCAGTCTTTACTCAGACAAGTTGTTGTCCATTGAAATCAGTAGTAGACTGATGAGGATTTAGTCAATAAGAATGGCAGGATTAGGCCTATAAATATTAACAGTATCATGACTTTACCCTGAATATCCACTCAAGATAAATGCATCTTCTTTATCTCTGTAGCAGACTTTTGGGCAAACACCAGAGAGACTGTCAGCAAAATGGAGCAACTATAAACTGAGATACTTACCATCATATAAAAATACAACTCTCAAACTTTATCCATTGTACTTTATGTTTTGTGATGACCCATAATAGTTCTGCTTCTTCGGACAGTGGTTTAGAAGAGAGAGAGGGAGAATTCTTGTCTTTTTTTTTTTTTTCTGTTTCTCCCTTTTAAATAAAAATTGTGCTGTTTAACTGCAAGTAAGGTTGGTCTTGGGAAGGATACAACTGCTGTCTGCATATCCTGGGGAGCAAAGGAGAGACCTTTAAGATGAGATAGAACAATCATATGGTACTCACCAACACAATAGTCAAAGGCCACAAAGAGGCCTTGGGAAAAGCTACATTTATTGCCCTAAGAGATGCCATGTTGGGGAGTGGCGAGGAGAGGGAGGTCAGTGCTGGCACAGAGCAAGCATTCTAGTTGTAAGGGTTCCAGATTAAGGTGATCTGTCACTATATTATCCTTATGTACAATCTGAAACCAGCATGAAAATTCCCTGCATGAAGGTGTGCATTGTATCCTCAAAAGGCCTGCAGAATTTTAGAGAAGGCTAAATCTTGAACCTTAAATCCTTTTCAGTCTTCGTTTTAGGATCCAGTCTTGTAGTCTTTTTATGTGCAAGAGCTCCACTGACTTCAGAAGAAGTTACATAAGCAAAGTACTATAAAACATGAATAACTTTTTAGTGACCCACTAGCAATTTTAAAACAGAAAAACTTCCAAAACAGACTCCAAGGAGAACCTGAGGAACTGGAATTAATTTTCAAATTGGACACTGTCAACCAAGGGCTAAACAGATTGTGAATGGTTTTGTCATTATACTAATTGATTGCATTTCCCTAGTTAATTTATCTTCAAAAGTTCTTATCACCTGTCAGACAGAGATCCACTATGAAAGGTTTTTTGTTTTTTTTTTTCTCCTGCTGATAATGGCCCATCCAAATTAAACAGCCTCTTAGAATTGATATGGTAATGTACTACTTTTTTTGCTTTCTGTTTATATAAATACATCTCACTTCTGTTCCATTCTATGCATCCGATGAAGTGGGCTATAGCCCACGAAAGCTTATGCTGAAATAAACTGGTTAGTCTCTAAGGTGCCACAAGTATTCCTCGTCTTATTTAGGGATACAGACTAAGACGGCTGTTAATCTTAAACTAGAAATACAGTATCTTTAATTACAATTTAAAGCAAAAGATTAGTTGTTTATGTATTCTTTCTACTAACATAGTTTTACCAGAGAAAAGGAAAGCAGGCAATAACCTACTTCATTTGGTTCCAGGGAGTGAATGATAAAACAATGTGATTACCTGTTAGTCTTTGATAGCTGTACATTTTTTAGTCAATATGTGCCAGGAAATGCAACAAGATTATACTTTCCTAAGCCAATAAAGGCAGGACACAAAGAGTTAGAAAAAATCAGAATGGTATGTAGGTTGTGGGCAAATGCAAGCAATGAATGGGAGAAAATTGCTAAAATAACCTTTTGGTTCACCTTCACTTATGAAGGACACATTGAGAGTTCCGTGCTTTTTTTGTGCATTGGTTGGTCACAAACATTGCTGAAAGCCTTCACCATTTGATATATAAATTGGGAAATCACATGAGTGTCCCTTCCAAAAAAAAAAAAAAGAGAGAGAGAGAGAGAAGTGAGAAGAGATTAAAAACACAAAAAGTGTAAAAAGTGCGAAAAAGCAGCGTATCAAGGTTGGCAAGGTGTACATTTTATGCAAATATCATTCTGAACCTGTTCAGTTCTTTTTCATTAGTAGATTTCTTTCAGTTCCTGCACAGGCTTATCAGCAGCATTCACCAGTTTACAAAACTTCAAAAATTTCATTCTGTTAGAGATCTTCCTCTTCAGCATAGTTAGTCAATATAGAAATTGCCATCTGAATTATTCAAACGTACTGGACAGCAAATGTATCCTATTGCAGAAGTTCAGTGTTTTGTCTATTTATGTGATTCACTAGTGTGGTGCTTTATGAAAGTAGCTCAGCAGAAGGGGGTATAATGGTTGAGTACAAGGCTTAAACTGTGGGGATGTGTATGAAAAGAGGAATAGGGTAAGCGACATTCCCACCCTCTCGTAAAAACTTTGTAGAGCTCTTTGTTTGGTTCTCTGATTGCTTTCTCACCTGTTTCAATGTACTTAACTACTAGTTGTATTGTGCTATTTTGATATCTGATATCTGACTTTTTTATTTTAATCATTTTTGATCCCTGGAAATAGAATCATATATATTTTCTCCCTAGCAGATAAAATAGTTTGATTTAAAATTACACATTTCTATAGACTAAATAGCACTAAATAATACAAATAGAGAGAAAAAAAGGATTATTTCTTAGATTAACGATGAAGAAGCAGATATATATATAGGCATATATATAATTCTCTGAAATGTAAGTCATCCAGTAATAAAGTTCAAACATAAAGAGTCCAGAAAAACCATTGAGAGATTAAAGGTAAAAATGTCAAAATTTTTAGCTTTCAGTGGTCCACATGCTCCCAAGTGACCTAGGCACTTTGGACATGAAATTTGGTCTAAGTCACTTAGATACTTCTGAAAATGTAACTCTAAGTTTATAAAGGAAATTTCTTCTTGGCTCAAAAAAAGTAAAATCTTCCTTTTTCTCTCTCTTTTTTTTTCCAGCTTGGGTCCCATAACCTGGATTTTTTTGAGGTCATACACTTTATTTAGTGAAGAAAAATAAATCCCACATCAACCTAAATCAACTCTGATCAACACTCCTCCTTCCCCACCTACCACATCTATCTTTTCTAGCTGGCGATCTATTAATAGCCCTGGAAATGTAGTGTTAAAGCCAAATCTGCCATTAGGCACACCTGTGACTGCTGAAATCAACAGCTGTGACATGGTCCTGACCATTCTACTGTGGTGATGAGTACTATTGACATAACTAGATATAAATAAATATCTCAAGATTGAACTGAAACCAAAGCATCAAAGATCTTATTTTTTTTGTATCAGATTACCCAGGGAAACAGTAGAGGGAAAGTACAACAATGTATTGTAACTATTGCTACTTATTGTATTTCAGATATTGAATAGGTTAGCTTGCATATGATCCATTGGGTTCAAAAAGTGAAAAGAAAAATATAGATACTGAAAGAGTATTTTAAATAGAATAGAATGTGAGGCAGACATAACAATTCCTTAACTACTACTTACCTGCCATACATTTTATCTGCTTGAAGTACTCATGGATAGGTTAGACATCTCTAATCAGGAAAAGGATATTGGATTATCTGGACCACAGCAATAATGTTCTTATGTCTGTCTTGAATAAAGATATCTCTTTCCTTCAAAAACTCTATGTTTTTATCTAATAGGATTTACAGTTGACTTACTTTAACAGAGAGTCATATTCTGGCATTCTAATCTACTCAGACAAAATTCCTATTAAAATAAAGGGCCAAATTTCAATCTCCATTCTCAATAGGTTGAAGAGGTGAAACATGCGTATAAATTGAAATACTTTTGCCAGACTAAGAGGGCAATATATTATGTAGAATAAAGGCAAGAATTTTGGGTCTGCTTCTAATCTCTCTATACCAGTTTATTAACTGAAGTTCCTGGAGTTACACTGACTTCATACCATTATAACTGAGAGCAGAATCTGGCCCATTGTATCCAACTGGCAGTGCAAGTGGCATTTAGGAATGCAGGATGCAATTATTAGAGCTGGTCAGAAATTTTACAATGGAATAATTTTTCATTGGAAAATGCAAATTTGTTGAAATCTAAACATTCTGAGGGGATCCGTCAACTTTGATAAATTTTGATTTGAAATCAGGCAGCGATATGTCAAAAACTCAAGCTCCCATGCTTTAACATGCATTGAGGTTCCTGTTCAGCAAAGATCCTTGGCTTCCGAGCTTCCGATATCCATCAGTCCATCAGGCAGAACATTTTGTAAAATTATTGAAACAAAACATTTTGAATTTGCATTAATTTTTTGAAATTATTATTATTTCCAAATGGAACAAAAAAAAAAATAAAAAAAATCAGAGCCCTCCACAAAATGCAATTACTGTTCTCTGCCCAGCTCCAGTAATTACCCCGGTGGAATCTGGCCAGGAATCTGGGGCTAAACACTCCACTTGCAAAAAAGTTCCAAAGAAACTTTATCAGCCACAGCTGATCAAAACAACAATTTTACATTTCATCCTTTTAATATGTACTCTCTGTACCCATAGAGGAAATGATGGAATGGAATGGAATACTGTTATCTAGGAAGCAGATTATTTTTGTGTCCTTTTAAAGGATTAAGGTAGGAGTTGGCAGACAGACTAGCTCATTTGTCTGTCTAGTTCTCTTTCCTTCCTTCTGTTTAACAAGTATGCATGTAGAATCTAACGTAGTGGTGAATGGGAATTCTCTATTTCATTCTACCAGAATAACTAAGACACTTGTTATACATAGCTGCATTTCTATTTCACTGCATCTCTTTCGGCTGCCCATCCTACTGCCTAGAAAGATGAAAAACAGAATTTAAAATATAATCCCCAGGGTAAAATAACCAAAAATTAAAGTTAACATCTAGTTACTAATATCTGTTCCATTTTCACTGGATTGAGCTTGCTCTCACTGAAATAATAGCAAGACTCCCATTGATTTAAATGGTGCAGGTCCAGGCCATAATATCTTTATAATCTAACCTCAGAGAGTGGGCATCACCTTCCTTATAAACTCTCTGCTGCTAATACTGGATCACGTTTAAAAGTGGCCTTTTGTTTCAGGTGGCTTAATTTAGGATTGACAAAGAGTCCTGTGGCACCTTAAAGACTAACTAAAGTTTTAGAGCATAAGCTTTCGTGGGCTAGTACCCACTTCGTCGGATGCATGCAGTGGAAGTATCCAGGGGCAGGTATAAATAGGTAGGCAAGAACCAGGTGGGAGATAACAGGGTTAGTCCAATGAGGCTGAACCAGCTTGTTATCTCTAATCAGGGATGGTGAGATGTTCCTCTAGCAGCTGAGTTGGAGGTGTGAATAGCGAGAGAAGAGAAGCTGCTTTTGTAGTTAGCTAGCCACTCGTAATCTTTGAGTGTACTCAGGACACTCCCTACACTAACACAGGAACAAATTAACATACCCTTAGAGCCCCGACCGGGGTTATTCTATCTTTTACCCAAGATCCACAAACCTGGAAATCCTGGACGCCCCATCATCTCAGGCATTGGCACTCTCACTGAAGGACTGTCTGGATATGTGGACACTCTACTCAGACCCTACGCCACCAGCACTCCCAGCTATCTCCGTGACACCACCGACTTCCTGAGAAAACTACAATGCATTGGTGACCTTCCAGAAAACACCATCCTAGCCACCATGGATGTAGAGGCTCTCTACACAAACATCCCACACAAAGATGGAATACAAGCTGTTAGGAATAGTATCCCTGATGATGCCACAGCACAAGTGGTTGCTGAACTCTGTGACTTTATCCTCACACACAATTATTTCAAATTTGGTGACAATATATACCTCCAGACCAGTGGCACCGCTATGAGCACCTACATGGCCCCACAGTATGCCAACATCTTTATGGCTGACCTGGAACAACGCTTCCTCAGCTCTCGTTCACTCATGCCCCTCCTCTATCTATGCTACATTGATGACATCTTCATCATCTGGACCCATGGGAAAGAAACTCTGGAAGAATTCCACCATGATTTCAACAGCTTCCACCCCACCATCCACCTCAGCCTGGACCAGTCTACATGGGAGGTCTACTTCCTGGACACCACGGTGCAAATTAATGATGGCCACATCAACACCATCCTATACTGAAAACCTACCGATGGCTATGCCTACCTTCATGCCACCAGCTTCCATCCCGGGCACACCACACGATCCATTGTCTACAGCCAAGCACTGAGGTACAATCGTATTTGCTCTAACCCCTCAGACAGAGACCAACACCTACAAGATCTCCACCAAGCTTTCTCAAAAATACAATATCCACACAAGGAAATAAGGACACAGATCAACAGAGCCAGATGTGTACCCAGAAGCCTGCTGCTGCAAGACAAGCCCAAGAAAGAAAACAACAGAACACCACTGGCCATCACCTACAGCTCTCAGTTAAAGCTTCTCCAATGCATCATCAGGGATCTACAAACCATCGTGGACAACAATCCCTCACTTTCACAGGCCTTGGGAGGCAGATCAGTCCTGGCCTACAGACAACCTGGCAGCCTCAAGCATATTCTCACCAGCAACAGCACACTGCGCCATAATAACTCTAACTCAGGAACCAATCCATGCAACAAACCTCGATGCCAATTCTGCCCACACATCTACACCAGCAACACCATCACAGGACCAAACCAGATCAACCACATCATTACTGGTTCATTCACCTGCACATCTACCAATGTAATATATGCCATCATGTGCTAGCAATGTCCCTCTGCTATGTACATCGGCCAAACTGGACAGTCCCTATGAAAAAGGATAAATGGACACAAATCAGATATCAGGAATGGCAATATACAAAAACCTGTAGGAGAACACTTCCACCTCGCTGGACACACTATAGAAGATTTAAAGGTCAGCATTTTACAGCAAAAAATCTTCAAGTCCAGACTACAAAGAGAGACTGCAGAGCTGCAATTCATTTGCAAATTTGATACTATCAATCAAGGATTGAACAAAGATTACGAGTGGCTAGCTAACTACAAAAGCAGCTTCTCTTCTCTCACTATTCACACCTCCAATTCAGCTGCTAGAGGAACATCTCACCATCCTTGATTAGAGATAACAAGCTGGTTCAGCCTCATTGGACTAACCCTGTTATCTCCCACCTGGTTCTTGCCTACCTATTTATACCTGCCCCTGGATACTTCCACTGCATGCATCCGACGAAGTGGGTACTAGCCCACGAAAGCTTATGCTCTAAAACTTTAGTTAGTCTTTAAGGTGCCACAGGACTCTTTGTCACTTCTGCAATTCCAGACTAACATGGCTACCCCTCTATTCTTAATTTAGGATGTCAAACCTTAGGCACCTACAGCTGTTTGCAGCAGGAAAAAAAATCTCCTTGGACGTATCAACGGAACGAATTTGAAAACAATTAACTGTGAATCATTTTTTGTGGAAGTACTTTTCAGACTATAATACCACACACTTTATAGAATAAAAGGGCTTGCTCTCTTCTTCTGCTTTTATTTTACTTGCCTCCTATTGCTTCCAAACTGTTAAAGGCAAGAGAATGAGTCTTATTGCATAGATAGCAAGAATTATTACTACACTTCAGAAGCTGCGTATGACAGCAAGGCCCTGAGGCTACCCAAAAATTCTACCAAGATTCAACTATAGGGAACTGTAGAAAATATGAACACACCTCAAAATACCAGGGAAAAGAAAGGGCAGCTCCATGTTTTGAACAGTATAGGAATAAACTACGTAGTCTCTGCGTTGGACTTTCACAGATTCTCAAAGACAACAAAAATCTCTGTTTTAAACCTGTCCAATTAATCTCTACAGGGCACACTACTATCTTGCTCTACCCACACTTCCTACCCCCAGGAGCGTCACACCAAACAATCTAAAGCAGTAATATAGTACTTGTCTTTTTTGGACAACTGTACCAACTATGTTATTACTGTGCAAGTAATGTACATCAGTAACTGAATATTTAAGTTGTGCAAAATTTATGGAATAATAAAGGCAATTTGCCCATCCAAGGGAATAATTGCTTCATGGGGAGTCTGTGCATCACAAATTGGTTTATTCCTGGACTTTAAATTGGCCCTTGTTCCTGTTATTTAATGCCAGCAAACAGTAGTGCTGGCAGAAAGGCTGGCTGCCAGAAAAGGGCATTTTCAAAGTCACACAGCATGAACATTTTCTTGTCAAGACCCATTACAAGAAAAAAGTAAGTGGCATTTCAATGAAATTGTCCACTCTTTTTATTATTATTATTTGCAAGTAGCTGTGGATGAAGTACCTGCTACTGACTCGGGTTCAGACTCTGAGAAAGTAGGGGCACCTGTCTATCATCAGGAAGCAGAAGTATATTTGTAATCTGTAGCAGATCCAATGTTCAAGTTTATTTTTTAAAGCTATCCCTTTAAATTTTTGATATTTACATTGCACATATATCACATTGCATTAGGCTAAACATATCCTATGATGTGTCAAAATATGATGTGACCTGACAGAGCCAGATGAAAAACATCATATTGTATCACATATTTGGGGAGGGGTGAAACATTTTGGTGACATTTTAATTTACTGTTTTATTTATTTAAAAATGCTATGTATTATATGATTAATATATGCTTATAGATGTTGTTAAATGCATCTTTCTTATTATGAGCATGGATCTCTATGGGCCGAAGAAGTTATGACAAGCTTTCATTAAGCTCAGATGAGGTGAACATTTTGTCAAGACAATGATTTTGCTTGTTTCATATGTGGCACCTGATTGCAAGTACGTATTATCCATGTTATAGACTACCGTATCATATATCAGGGCCTAAATCAGGGCACATTTGTAAACAACTTCTCATGTGAACAATCTCATTAACTTCAACAGGATTACTTGTCTTATTAAATGCTTCCCAATGTGAGTAAGGTTGGCAGAACCAGGCCTTCTGTATTATCCTGTATTCTCCAAACTGTGTAAACGCCACAGATAGAGGGAAACAGGACCCTTCTTCCACCATTAGGGATAGCCTGCAATGGACAGAGATGCCAGGCATATCATTTCTTCTAGCTCTTCTCTGAGGGCAGGAGTGTGCATGCTGCACAGTCCCTTAGGGCCACGTGCTGATACAATCACTCGCTTTGAGGTCTTAGATCTTTGAACAGTCCTATATAAATCAATGAAATGAGCACCACATACAGTGAGAAAGAGAAGGAAGACTTTGTAGCACCTTAGAGAGATTGCATTTCCCTAGTTAATTTATCTTCAATAATTGTTATCTCCTGTCAGACACAGAAATCCATTTCAAAAGGTCTTTTTTTTCTCCTGCTGATAATGGCGCATCCAAATTAAGCAGCCTCTTAGAATTGGTATGTTAATGTACAACTTTTTTTTTGCTTTCTGTGTATATAAATACATCTTACTTCTGTTCCATTCTATGCATCCGATGAAGTGGGCTATAGCCCATGAAAGCTTATGCTGAAATAAACTGGTTAGTCTCTAAGGTGCTACAAAGTCTTCCTCATCTTATTTACGGATACAGACTAACACGGCTGCTAATCTTAAACATATAGTGAGAAAGTGCATCAGGATTAAGTCATTAGTGGCACATATCCTGCTCTACTCCTTGAAGCTTAGGGCTTCACAGACCAAACGTACTGTGCTCCAGGGCCTGCCACTTTCCTGTTCCAGTGGGATGGTTTTCACTTATGGAGGCTGGGAAGAAGGAGCAGCCCCTGGGATTCTCTGAGAATAGGAACCACAAGAAGTGTAATGACAGACGGCTTTTGTTATGACCTGCTAGATAATGGCAATTGTCCAAAACCAGAAAAATATTGAATCTACTAAATTAATAGACTCAAAGTGGCATTCACATATTTTACATGTGATCCTTTAAAGAGGGATAATTTGGATACAATGATAATCTGGAGCTGACTGAAAATAGTTTGAGATACTTGTAGGTCAGATCCTATGAGCCAGATCCATTGTTCTTCATACTCAAAGCCTCAAATCCAATGGAAATGCCTCATTTCCACTGCACTGGGAGGTCACAGAGGACAATCACAAAGGATCGATTAAAAAAAACCAAACAAACAACTACATATATTAGACTATAGTAGAACACATGGTCTGGCTCTGTGGACTCCTTGTTCCCCAACTGTAGGTTGTGAAAAGAATTCCAATGTTAAGTCCTCTCTGTAAAGTATTTTTACTTGGGCTTTGCATAGAGGGACCTAAGAACCCACCTTCAATAAATATAACCAATGAGGTTGCTATTTTAGATCTTTAGTGACCCAGGATACACTTGGCTTGTTGGGCCCTTTCCAACAAGTCAAGTGGTAGATGGATTGTCAGTAACAAAACTTTACTGATTTAAGGAGGGAAACAATAAGTTACTTACATGTTTTTTAAATGTTGAAAAGTTTGTTGGAGGCTAATCTCTTAGCCATCAGTTAGAGTGAGA
The DNA here is from genome assembly GCA_007922305.1 of Dermatemys mawii. Taxonomy (NCBI): domain Eukaryota; kingdom Metazoa; phylum Chordata; order Testudines; family Dermatemydidae; genus Dermatemys; species Dermatemys mawii. Next base: position 25,897,112 of record ML677348.1, on the reverse strand, counting down.
ATGTGATGCTTTTCAATATCTGCCTTTGTTAAAATAATTTCCTGATGGTGAACAAATTAAATGAAGCTATTAGGTCAACTGCCTAATAAATGAGTGCATAGCTTCCAGCAAATGGGCAACCTGTATGCATATTTTAAGGTAGAATTTGGCCATTAATGAATATAATTACCTCAAGAGTTCAGTGTAGCTTTCATTGTACATGATTATGTACAGCATTCACACAATTCTTCTACAGAAATGATAAAACCCTTTAAAATGCTTTAAAATGATATACAGTATATATTGACCCCAAATTACTGGCCCATGCCTGCAGACAAAGAAGGGTTGTTTTCAGGGGCTAGATCTCTGAAAAGTGGTTTTGCTGAAAGAATGTATAAGAACTGCAAAAATAGCTGATGGGCTATTGCTGAATCAGTATTTCTGGCAGTGGTACACCCAGAACTGAGGGATCATTGCAACTGGGAACAAAGTGAATCAAACAGCTTCTTGCAAAACAGAATGTATTTCTATATGCAGATGAACTAGAGTGGTTGAGATAACTCATTTAAAATGTCCCTACTTGACAACTTTTCTTTTTGCTGGTGTCAACTTGAGTTCTGAAATAAAATAATAATTTGCAATCATGTGATCCAAAGAGAGAAAAGGAAGCTGGTGCATAAAAAAATATTATTCCAAGTAAAGAACTTGGACTGCAGTAACTTTTTTTTATTTTACTGGATTCAATTAATATGAGAGGGAGTCATTTAGAAATGGGCACAAATCTGCAGTCTTGACACCCATGAGGAGGTGTTGCTCATGTGATATGGATGTCAGTAAGGCTCCATAAATAAGTAAGGGTTTCAGGAGGAAACCTATATCTTGTAGCTATATATTGTTGCCTGAAAATTCACAAATTTAACTGATATGTGGGAGGCAGAGGTTAATTGTATATCCTCATCTATGATTGTGAATGAGTGAGCAGGTCCTTTATTCCCCTGGAAATAATAACTTGCTGCCATGGAAACATGATGAACACCAGCCAAGATATCTCCTGATGGATATAAAATTAACCAGTATCACCTAAGTAAACATAAATAGCAACAACAATAAATACTCAACAGTATCTTGAAATAAAATAGAGAGCTGATTATTGAATCATATGTGGTTAAAACCAGGATAATCAGAGAGTTGTGTGACTAGAGACATTGAAATGCTCAGTGAAGTAGAGGTGAGGCAACTTGCTTTTATTCTTCTCAGGCAAACTCCAGAAACTACTGACCCATGTAGAGCACGAATATGATTTCACCCTCGGCCACAGGTAACTGTTTCTAAAACACAGCATTTCTTTAAGGTAAACCTGACAGAATTTGACACCTACACAATCTACACATACAGTATGCATGTAGCGTGCATCATTGTGACATTCATGCGGACAGTCTGAATTTGGCAACTGTTCGGTTTTCTGGGCCTCTTCTGACATTTAAAAAGAAGCTGAGACTATTTCTGAAAGGAGCCAGAGTTGCTTGCCAAGTAAGAATATCCATCTTCATAAAGGCCAGCCTCAGGTGAAAGTGCCTGTTGAGGTTTCTGTGAAGGTGACGTTCCAGGTGAGAGAATAAAAGGAAAATGTAGCTTGAAAGTCACCTGAGAAAAAAAACACCTTTACCTGTGAACACATGAATTGTGTGAGCCAGGTCTTCAGCTGGTGTAAACCTCCATAGCTCTGTCTACCTCTATTTGTAATTTTCATTACGTTTGATTTATGATTTATTATGACAGATTCTAGATTCCACTTTGCATGGGGGCTCTGAGGAATTTTTATATTTGAAGTTTAGCTATTAGTTTTAAAATCTATTTTCCTAAGATAAGAAAAATGGGAGATATTCCTGGTATATTTCCTTGGGATTTGGATCTCTCTCATCACTTGGCTTTCTTAGTCTCTAAGGTGCTACAAGTATTCCTAGTTTCCTCATTTTAAGGGAGGCATGTATGTTTTGCTTCTTATTTGTCACTCCTGTGACATACCATGCGGGCTTCGGAAAGATATGCTTTTAGGAACTATGTTGCACAACTCTAAACATTAATACATTAGCCATACTGAACTTTCTAGGAGGACATGATGTAGATACAGGTACTTCTGGGGTCCTAACCCTACTCATCTGACTTGGGTTAGGATTACAAAAAGTTAATAACTTCTCAATTGCCTATCAGTATTGTGGCAAAATGGCTGAAGCTGGTTTGGTGGGTCCTGTGCTTTTCTTGGTTCAGGAAAGAATGGGCGGGGGCTAGGATGCCACACCTTTCCCCTGATCTTGGGGGGCCAAGGGCCCTGCTAGTGGCCCAGGAAGGTGGTAGAGGAGGGAAGCAGGGACCTGGGTTGCTCCTCACTTGGAGTCCTAGCCCTCTCATTTCCTGTGGGTTTCTTAACCTCTTCCCTCTTGCGCAGGGTTACCCGCATGCTGTGAGAGTCTCCCTGCCCTGCTGGAGCAAGGTCTCCCTTCCTCCAGTTCTCCAGTCTTTCAATTGTAAGCAACACACCTCCAGACTCCAGTCCTCCCTGTCCTTCCTTGCATACCTTGTCTGCCTGAAGTGTGTGTGTGTGTGGAGGGGGCGGGGGTGTTATTAGGTTCCTGGCATGTGATTACAGGTGCTCCTGTATATAGCAACCCTTCCTAGTCTACAGGGAACCATGCCTTAATTAGCTTAGGGCTTATATATTTCCCCTATACTACTTTACCACTGCTCCCTGACCCTGCTGTAGCACATACCCCACACCCCTGGTCAATTCCGTGGTGTTGGGCTACTTGGGACAAGAGACAGTGTTGTTGTGACAGACCATCTGTGTTACTATGTTGGCCTACAGCTCTATGCTGTATACAGAAGTGGAAAGTTTGTAAAGATAGGAACCACCTAGTCACTCATGCATTCCTCTCCTTGTTTGTGTGCATCCATTGGAGTGAGGCATGGTCCATCACAAGGGTCACAAGGGTCCGTCACATGGTCCGTCACCCTAAGCCTCCCAAGCAGGTAGTACCGTAGAGTCTCCATAGCACTTTTATCTGCTGGGCATTCTTTTTCTACTATGACCTAGCATTGCTCCCTGTGCAGGAGCTTCCAGCAGAGGTAAAAGATCGGGTGCTTCTCATCCTCCACCTTCTGTGAAAGGACAGGCCCAAGTCCTCCCTCAGAGATGTCTGTTTGCAAGATGAATTCTTTCTTGAACTCTAGGGCTATGAGTACTGGATGACTGCATAGCATCATCCTTTGGGCTGTGAAAGCTACTTCCACAACCTCAGTCCACTTAACTATCTCCGGGCCCTGAGTTCTTCTTGGGTCCACCCAAGGCGCTGCCCTTGTGGCAAAGTGATGGATGAACTGGTGATAGTTCTCCACTATCCCTAGTGGGGATAGGGATAGGGAATACTCTGACTTGCTTTTTGTAGATCAGGTGAGACCATTCATGTATTGCCTCCACTTTGTTCCATTGGGGTTGCGCCAGGCTCTTTCTGACTATATATGTGAGGTATCTGCCCTTGGCTAGCCAAATTGTACAAGGAGCATTGCCTTCATTAGCCTAGATAATGTTATAAGTAGATGAGTGGACTGGTAGGTAAATGAATGAATGTACACACCCTAATAGATATAGATATATTACATCTTTTTAATTGTAGGTACAGCTATTTAACTGATAGGTGTGCATGAGCGCACATACACACACACACACACACACACACACACACATACGTAAAATGTAATTCCCACTAATTTTGTAATCTGTTCAAAAGAATTCCAAGGTTATTTGACATTTTTATACTTTGGTGAGTGCATGCAGATTTGCTTCCTCTTATTATTTGTTTCACAATTTTATATATTTGATATGGCTTTGGATTATAGAACAAATAGGCATTTCTTTGCTACATTATTTTATTCATCCTTCTTAAGCTATAGGAAATAATGGAGAAAACCTACTGTGATCATATGTTTGTCTATTTGAGATGAAGTGATGTTTAATACGTGTGGTTGTGATTACCTACAGAGGTTGTGGAAGCTCTTTCAATGGAGGTTTTCAAAAGGGGGCTGGATAGCCATCTGTCTTGGTTGATTTAGCCACAACAAATCCTGCATCTTGGCAGACTTGACTCTTGCAATCCCTTCTAATGCTATGATTTGATGATTACATATTAAAATTTACTGTCTCAAGTATTTGCACTTTTGTGAAAATGATAATGAAGTGTGTTACCAAAGAGTTCGAACTTGTAGCTCCCGAGAACTGGAATACACTGACATGTCATTTTTTTTTTAAGTGTTTGGGCCATATCCTATTCTGAGATGCACCATGAAAATACAGAGTAATTCAAGTGAAATAATTTAGAATGTAAATTGAATCATTACATATTTTCATTGGTATGTCTCAGATCATAATATGGACCTTTCCCTTCCAAAATGCAAATTCAGGTATTTGTTTTACTTTATGTTCAGTAGGTGCCATATATTTGTGTATATTTTGCCACATTAATGTAATTGTATACAGCTTTAAGTGAAAAGATTATACAGAAACATATATATGTTGACCTAGTGCCCCCACCAGGCTTGCATGTGGAAACAAAATGATACATTTCCAGTGAGACTATTGCTGATAAGAGAAATTTCATCACATGCTGTAGTAAATTAAATATTTTTTTTTACAGCTGCTTTTTCAAAATGAATAATAATGCTGCAATGAAATCCTACCTTCTCCCTAAACTGGCATTCACATTGCTATGGTGGTTTTGAAATAGAAATCTTTGCATTGTCAGGCAGTCAGATACGTCATTTCACAATCAATTTTTCTGTGTGATTACTAGCTCTTAGTTGGTTTATTTTCCCACCCAGTTAAATATAGAAATATCCATTTTCAAGACTATTTTAGTCAAACGTGCTAACCCTTTCTCTTGACTGTTTTTGTTCCCTGCCTTTCAGGTAGGCAACTGGAAGGGCTAATTGTTAGAGAAGCAGAAATTTCACATTCTCACATGGTTCATTAAATAGCTAACACTCTATTTTATGTATGAAATACAATATTTTTAAATTAAGTTAATTGTCTGCACTAGATAAAATGTATAAACTATAATACCCATAAAGCACAATTTTACAGACACACTTCAAGAGAAGATTTTTTAATGTAACATATCCCTGTGCTCTATAGATATTTAATATTTTTTCAAAGGAAAATAAGATTTTGGGAATCTCCATCAATTCTGCTTAACTCTGAATGCTGTTCACAACAGAGGGACTAAGACACAGGTAGGTGGGCTTGCCACTATTTCATCTTCATTCCATGCAGAGGCCATTCCCACATATTGTCTGACCTTTTCTACACCACATTAGATGCACAATTAATGTGGTTCAGTGCCCCTCTTGTCAGGAGCTGCTAATGAGATTTAGAGCCAGAATTAAAACCAGCTTTAAAAGAATTGAGTGCTATTTGATGGTATTTTCAGATCTGCAGTAAACTTATGCCTACAGTACACAACATAAAATGAAGGCAAGAGTGGATGCCAATGAGTTATGTATCTGACAGTGTCTTTTTAAATTTTAATATATTCTTTTTGTGCCTGGAGATCCCATGGGTGAAGGTATGGTCTCTCTTTGCCTTGCCTACCCCAGAATTCAGGAGCACTCACTTCTCATTGGTAGTGACAAAAGTTACTGAGTGAATATTCATGGTGTTCTTTTTTTATTTTTTTACCCCCTCTCTCATTCTTGTCTCCCTGTTCTCTCTTTCTTTCATTGTATTTTTTGCAGTGCAGAGTCCCTAGATGCACATGTTCAACCTCCCTGATTCTCAAATATATGCTGAAAAACTTTGTTAATAAATAATAAACTTTGTTAATAAATAATAATAAGTAATAATAATAATAAATAATAATAAACTTTGTTAATAGCTGCCGAAAGAAAAACTTACAGAAGAATGGCTCATCCTTTCCTGTACCAATGATAGATTGCAGATTTTCTGTGAATAAAATATTACATTTAAATATGGAAACAACCACATTGTTGAATATCCATGTTCCTTACATATAGCAGGTATGTAGACCACTCCTTCAAAACGACTTAAAGATTGGTACCTAAGATTATCATATTTTAAATGCTGCTTGTCCGATGTTATCCAATTGGTATTCAAATACAGCTGAAACCAAGGACACTGTAATTCACTTGTCATTAACGGATACTATACAAGGATACCACACATGCATATAATTGTATATAAGTACATTCAGCACCGAAGTTGCCGGTTCTTTAAGGAAATTGGACTCACTCACACCAGTACCTAAGTGCCTAATTATCCATCTCTCAGGTGATAGTTTGAGTTTGGGCTAGTGTTTGGGTCAAGCGACCAAGCATCATATGACAGTAAACCAGAGGAAGTGCTTCTTACAATAGAAAAGCTGTTCAATCACTCAGAAGGAAGAGAGATGTATAGTGAGTAGAAACACACTTCACAGCAGAGTCAGATGAATGGCAGGAAGTGCTAGAAGGCTGTCTTCAGTAGGCCAGGAAGAAGGCTTAGGAAACAGACTGAATAATTTGAGGATATTCTTGAGGATGCCCAGGGTCAGGAGGGAGACTGGCAGGGGGACAGCTTAGAGAAACTGTGAAATTGAGAGTAAGCTGAGACCTTATGCCACAGAGGAGGATCAAAAGTATAGGAAAGCTTGTGCTGAGGGTGACAAGTTCAAAAGATTTTGTTTGTTGTTTCTGCACATTTTTATTTGCCCCAGAAGGCAATAGGAAATGAGCTTTATGATTATGCTACAGGGCTAAGTCATTTTGAAGCACTGGAATCTGCCCATCCAAGAATGGGAGTCTGAAGTTATAGAGCCGGAAGAGAGGAAATTGAACCACTGACTTCTACCGAAGCTCCCTTGTCAAAAGTAGCCTTTGAAAACTAAGGGCCAAATCCTACTCACATTGTAGCCAATTGCAAAACTGCCATTGATTTCTGTGGATGATATTTAATCCTAGGGTTACCCTTCTTTTCCCATCATCTTCTCTGTTACTAATTCAACGGATGGAATACATACGGTTTCCTAATATCCTTAGCCTCCCCTTATCCACATGTTTATGCTTTTCCCGAGAATGAACACCTTGGTATCACTTTCCTGATGTGCACATGTTCTCCTCAAAGGAGGGGATTGTGTGTGACTCCTCCCTTTACAGTGCCTGGGCCTTCCATGGGGCACTTCAGAATGCAGTGTTGTCATCAGGCCAGTCTTCTGAAGATGTTTTCTATTTATAAATCACAAATCAAGAACTACTAAAATCACTTGAAACTTCCTTGCGCCCCACGCAGAGACTTCTGGTTTTTCAAATAGAACCATGTTCTGCCCTGAAAACTGATAATATCAGAACACAAATACAGAAACCATTCTGCAGCTGCCTCCTAACAACAATATTTCTTAGATATGATTTTGTTTTCAACCCAAAAGATCACATTTTTTATTGTTCCACTTTTTGTAGGTAGAAGTACCATTTATCTGGCTTCCTATCTCTGTCTGTTTTACTGGAAGAGACAAGACTGTTTCACCAAAATGGAAATGTAAATATTATTTTTGAAAGCAGCAAATGAAAATGTTGGAGATGAAAACTGAGCTTCATTCACTTAAATTTAGTGTTTCCAGATATAGGTTTGTGACCTTTTCAAATTACAACTTCCACACCATATTAGAAGGCTTTCTCACTAAGAAAATAATTCTAATTCTAATCATCAAAAATATGTAAATGCCTTCATAAATGCAAAGAAAAAAACAACTGCTGTTGAGGGATTCAAGGGGGGCATAAAATAAAGGTGTTGAGGGATTAAAGGGGGGCATACCAAAACTCACACACTGAGTACATACACAGCAGCATACATAAATATTCTCCTTGTATTGTCTTATGAGAACCTGTCTGTTGATGATTTCAATGAGTGAGTACATTTATTTTTTTTTTCACAATGGATAAAATAATATACATTTCCCTGAATCAAAAATGAATTAAAAGGGGATGACAGGCAGGAGGAGAAGGTAGCTCAGATATCTCTTCAGCAGTCCAATCATGGGAGTGACCCACAAGCAGCTCCAAAGCTGCCCATGCAATTACTCATGGAATCTGCTAATAACCGGGCATTGCTGCCAGTAAACTCTCTTTCTTATCTTGAATACAAGTCTTGTGATTGCCACCTAAATAGGAAGAAGGGGAAGGAATACAAAGTGAAAAGCACTGCATTAAAATGAAACTATCTATCAGTCACTGGCATGCTGTACATTTTTATGAGTTTTACAGACACTAGTAAATATACAGACACTGGCAAGTATAAACAAAAGGCTATATACATCCTATTCTATCCTGCAGGTTTGAATTCTTGACTAGTTTCTGTTGTCAGTTGTACAAGTGCAATACCACTGAAGTGAAAGGAGTTGCATCAGTATAAGAGGACTTTGTTTGTTTATTATGTTATGTGCACTTGCATATGAACATAAAACTGTCCAAACTGCTAAGCAATGTGAAGCTGTGAAGTCAAAGACAAACAAATTCTTATACCAATCAGGAATAAAATTGGACCATGGTTTAAGTGACTTGAAAGTAGTTACACCAACGACGGATTTGGTATTTGATCTAAAACTATATATTCACTCAATATCATATATATAATATAGGTTTGATTCCCATGATCCCTCTGTTGAGGACGAGGTAGTCAGATTTCAACAGCTAGAAAACCACTTTGTTACTTGTTACATTTGCAGAGGACCACAGAGGGATAATGGGCATAAGATTCTGATATTACATTATGATGTGTCCATATGTGATGGTTTTGTGTCATTGTGTTTCAATTCAATCACCCGCTGATGTGATTTCATGGAAGAACAATATCTCACAGAAGGAGGGTTATGAACTGGCCTTAGGGTGAAAGAAAGAAAGAAAGAAAGAAAGAAAGAAAGAAAGAAAGAAAGAA
>ML677348.1:25748469-25888149 GCA_007922305.1 Dermatemys mawii | reverse complement strand
GAAAGAAAGAAAGAAAGAAAGAAAGAAAGAAAGAAAGAAAGAAAGAAAGAAAGAAAGAAAGAAAGAAAGAAAGAGAAAGATTGAGGGAACAAAAGAAGGTCAATAGGGGAGGGGATGGGGGAATCAGTGAGAAAAAGGAAAAGACTGAACTACTTTAATGCACTTTTGGTGGGCTACTCAAATAGACAATGTGATGTTTCAGTTAGAGCAGAATATGATTATCTGCAAGGTAATCCCATAGTATCTCTAGTCCAGGGTCTACCTTGCTTGCTAGATGTTTCTAGATTCAAAACAAGGTGCTGATGGGTTTATTCCAAATCTGACACTAAGATATCAGTTTGTCTGGAAAATTGGGGCTGGAGAGACTTTTAAAAAATCCCAAAATAGTTGCAGAACCACATATATTTACTTATTGAGTTTTATTTCTATTTTTTCTAACAGTAGTCCTCATACTCTTACAAACTACTGTAATAATACAGGTGATATTTTTTCTTCCTTTCCCCTGATTTGTTTTGTTTTGTTTTTGTCAAAATAGTGGGTGGACCCTTACTGCAATGCTGTAATTTCCAAGATTACATCCTTCAAACATTGTACTCTCCAAGAATGACATTATAGAATCAGAGATTTTGACTTATTAGGGGCTCTATAAGCAAGTACTGAAGGTCTTTCCTCAGTCTGTATCAGTTCCTAACCTACTCATATTTAAGGGGTGTACCTCTTCAGTGAAACATAAAGACAGAGGATATGCAAAAACAAAGTATATAAAACCATTGATATCATAACTGATAGAACATCTGTATCTAAGGAAGAATTCAAGTAATAGGGCAGGATCATTTTGAGGATATTATATTTGATATACGTGATATGGAGAGGGCAGGCTGATATGAAAACCTAATGTGATGCTGAAGCCAAAACAGCTAATGTGATTCTGGGATGCATAAACGGGAAGAATCTCGAGTAGGAGTAGAGGGGGTATTTTATCTTTGTACTTGGCACTGGTGCAACCACTGCTGGAATATTGTGTGCAGGTCTGATGCCCACAATTCAAAAAGGATCTTGATTAAGCAGAAAGGATTCCTAAAAGAGCCATGAGAACAATTAAAGCTTAGAAACCATTCCTTAATGTGTAGATTCAAGGAGCTGAATCTATTCAGCTTAGCAAAGAGAAGGTTAAGGGGTGATTTGATTGCAGTCTACAAGTACTTCCATGGGGAATAAATATTTAATAATGGGCTCCTCAGTCTTGTAGAGAAAGGTATAACACAATCTAATGGCTGGAAGTTGAAGATAGACAAATTCACACTGAAAATAAGGCCACAAATTTGTAACAGTGAGAGTAATTGATCATTGGAATAACTTATCAAGGGTCAGTCAAATTCTCCATCACTGACAATTTATAAATCAAGATTGGATGTTTTTCTAAAATAATCTGCCATAGGAATTATGTTGAGGAAGTTCACTGGCCTGTGTTTTACAGGACAGACAAGATGATCACACTGATCACTTCTGGCCTTAGAATCTACAAATCTGTGAGATGGGAAAGTTGTTATTTCAGAGCAGTAGGGACAAAGCCCTACTCCATTAAAGTCTCCATTAAAATCAGTGGCAAAACTTCCATTGGATTAATGATGCCAGAGTTTGACTCAAGTGTGTTTAGGAAGAGGATCAGCCAGCTGTAAAAAGGAGAGACAGACCTGGAGAGAAGTCTTTGCAATATCCGGATAGAAGGATTGCTGAGTGGGCTGCAAAAGAAGCTTATACAAAGTATGTAATTTGAAAGAGGTTTGGTTGTTTGTACCTATGGACACCTTGACATTTAGCTTCCTGGAATAGATCATGTATCACTAATGGACACAAAGAAAGGCTTTAAATGAAAAGCAAGTGTCAAGGCAAGCTGAATTTGAGCTCTGACCTTCCCCTTAATTGCAAAATGTTACTTTTCATTTTGCTAAGCAAATAATTGCTAGAAACAAAAGTTCTGAAATAATATTGGCAGCAAAGGGGAACTGATTTTCAGATCCAAAGTTTGCTGGTGTCACTTTGAGTGTGAAATAGTTCAAAATACTATGTGCACCATATATCACATTGTTGGAAATGCATGAAAAAAACCCTTAGTGTTATGGAGAAAGCCTCTGGGACCTCGGATGTCAGTTCTAGGAGAGATATTGTTCTACCTATAAATTCATCTTTCCTAGAACTGACATCCAAGGTCCCAAAGCCTTTTTCCATATCACTAAAGATTTTTTTGTATGCAATTCTAGCAACGTAGTATATTCCATTCTTTGTAAGAAACACTCAGCCATTCATATTGCAGACAGCCAGACACCTTGTGACTGCTTGAGAATACTACAGAGCAGTTAACAACGGAGAAACAAAAGACCAATATGTCTGTTTTAGCCCTAATTTTCAGTGAGCCTTCTTTAACATTCACTCTATATTTGGTGAATTTTAAGTAGGAACTTCCCCCCTATTCCAACCAAACAACTGCTATTTTTGACATACAAAAGTGGTTTGCAAATTGATAGGAGAAAATATGACGTACCCAAATATAGGTCCGGTGTGTATGTGAATCTGCCACGGAAGTTAGTGGGAGAAGTACATGTATAAAGTTTCCCTTCATGAACCATGTGCAGACTGTTAACCTGGGACTTTTGGCACCACAGCACAGATCACTACCTCTTGAGCTAACTAAGTAACTCCATTAGCTAATAATAATAGTAGACCAGTCATGAAAATGAATTTTGAGTGTGCACTTTGCCCATATGCTACACATGCCCATCTGAAAGCAGAACTGGCCTACATACACACACTCACTGGTTTATAACCTGTGTTGCCACTCTGTAGAGCTTAACTCAGCTGAATTTAGGAGATGCAAAGGTGGTTTTGAGATACCTGTTAGCACGTTCATCTTGATCTTAGGGTTTGCCAGGAAATGGATTTTAACCAGTCAGAGAAGCTTAAAAGCTTCTGCTAATGGACCTAGCTTATAATGGACTCAAGCGGCAGTACAGCCTGTGAAGTTCATCAGCATAGGTTGAGCTCTGACCTTTGATATGATGTTATAGTGGTGAATCCAGGCAGGGATGACATGGAGACAGCTATATCAGATTTACACTAATTAGAGTTCCTTTACATCAGGGAACTTCTTGACTTCCCATTTAGAACTGTTGCAAATTCTCTTGACACTGCTCTTCAGATATAACACCAGTCTCCAGAGCTTGCAGGGTTCTTGACTGGCATGTCATACTCTGCTTTCTCTGATTGTTGGCCATCTGCTCTCAATGGTGTCTCCATCCGTCTGGGTGCAAAAGGTCTCCCCTCACTGGTAGCCTGGTTTTGTTCCATCAGCCCATTAATCCCTGAACTGAATTGTATTCGCACTCTGTGATGGGGTCTTCTTGATTACCAAAAAGGCTAACAAGGGGTCTGAAGTAATACAAATAGCCGGTGACAGTCTCTTAGTATTTTCACATCTAATTCCACCTTATCATTATGCTGTGGGGATTCTAGGGAGGAAGTGTGGTGATCTAAACCCCATTAGCATGCAATTTCTTGAATTCTTCCAAGACAAATTGGGGTACATTGTCAGTGAATACAGTGTCTGGAATATCATATCTCAGAAAGTGGGCTTTCAGTTTGCTAGTCACTGACTGGCTTCTTTTAATAAGCAGGGTATTGATCTCCCAGAAATCTGAATAATAGTCCACTGTAAGCAAGTACTGCTTTTCCTGAAAGGTAAATAAATCTACTCCCACCTTTCCCATTGTCAGGTGGGAATTTCACATGGCAATAGGGTCTCTTTCTGCTTGCTGTTATCATCACATGAGCAGTGGGTGTCACACCCTTTTATCAAGGGTTGGTTGCTTTTTCATTCCCAGAAAGTACATTCTCAAGTCTGTCTAACACAGCCGTCAAAACCAAGGGCAAGGCATGTATATTTTGCATACCATTCTTATGTAATGAGGCAGGGATAACAGCTCTCTGTCCTCAAAATATAATTCTCTCCTGCACACTCAGTTCATCTTTCATTTGAAACTGTCCTATTCCTATTGGTACTTGTCTTTTGTCTTCTAGTCATCCTGCTAATATCACTCTCTTGATTGCTTACTGCTGGATGTCCTTTACTATAGCCTCTTTGATTTACATGTGGTTCTCCGTTGAAACCGGGAGTCAGTGTAAGATGTTAATGGATTAAATGCTCTGATCCCTTTACCCCATGCTGGATATATATGCCCTGCTCAGGGTGCCAGCTAACACCAACTGTTATCCTGGACAATGTCTGACTCTGTTTGGTAGCGCTGAAGGTGCATCAGCATGGGCTGACATCTCTTTGGACCACTGTGGCGGGGCTTTGCCACGATTGCCTGTAGGAGATTGTGGTGTGTTTGCACTATTACTGAGTGGTCATAGATGTAATGTTAGAATTGCTCCATTCTGAATACAACAATCAGATGCTTTTTTTCCTATTTGAGCATCTCCCTTTTCACCCTCTATCAGAACTCTGCTGACTTAAGTTACCGGCAGCTCCTGCAAAAGAGCTATACCCAACCCTTTATCTGGTGCATCACCCTGGTGTGTCAGTCACTGTCCAGGCTGCTAGTACATCAGGACTTCCATTATCATTTGTTTCAATGAGTCCAGTGCTTGCTGTTGGGGATTTGCTCAATCCCATTCAACCTCCTGCCTTGTGAGCAGACATAGGGGTTCTGCTGCTGCAGCCAGGAATGGACAGAAGTTGTACAGAAAATGTGTCATTCCTATGAAACACTATCTCCCTTTCATATGAACTGGGGGTGGTATGTCTCTGACTGCCTTGATCTTGTTGGAATCTGCTTTCAGTCCCTCTGGTTTTTAGGCTGTCCAATGTATGTCACCAGGCACATTTTTTTTCTGAGCTAAGTTTTATGTTCTTGTCCCTGCATCACTGAAGAAAAGTTTGTCATGGTTTTGTTCAGCTTCCGTATCATTGCTCCCTTTACGTACAATGAGAATATTATCTGCGATTGTTTTCAACCCAGGCAGTCCTTCCGACACTTCTCTGGAAGGTGCGGTGCTGGGTTTATGCTCCTCAGCATGATCAGTCATGTGTAGAAACTAAATGGTGTTACAAAGGTTGTCAGCATGCTGGACTCTTTATCTTGATTTATAGAACAAAATCTGTTCTTCACTTCACAGACCATAAAGATTCTGGCTTTGGAAAGTTCTGCCAAGATATCATCAACTGTGGACAATGGATAGTGAAATATTTCCAATGCCCAGTTCAGTGGCTTTGGGTTCTTGAAGATGTGTAATTAGTCTATGGCTTCTGGACCACCACCATTCTGCATACCCAGGCTGTAGTGACCTCTACTGGTGTTGGTGTTGTTGTCTTCCTGCATTGGCAGATATGTGTACAGCTTGAACTCTTCCTTCCACTTGGTCCATTGCTAGGCTGTGTTTGTGTCTGCAAAATCCAGGGTTCTGGGGGGCTTCAGACTGAGTTTCAAGGCTCCCACTGCCAGCTGCTGCCCTACAGAGAACTCACAGCTGAGATGCTGCCATAGTGTTACCTTAGCAAAGATTGATGCTGAAAGCAGGTTTAGTTGCATGAGTAAAACTTTATTAAACCGTTTGGATGGTTCTGTCCTTTGGCCCTTTGGCTGAGTTACTTCCAGTCTAACTCCCTGATTTTCTCTGTTTTCTTAGTGTTCCTTCAGTATCAGTCCCTCTAGGAAACATGGGCCTTCTGATGGTCCTTTCACTGATCATGATACACTTTAGCTTTTCAAAGACTTATTTTCCTCAGACATGCATGTTGGGATTGGAGCTGGGGGTCTGCATCATAACAGTGCCCACTGAAGTTAGTGGATACTTATGTGAGCATATAAGATGACTCAGGCCTAAAGCAAACTTCAGTTTCTCACTAGCACTTCTGTATGCCACACCTCCGTTACAAGGATGACCTCAAGCAAAAATAATAGAGACCAACCACCTCCCCACCCCACTCATCTCCTAACATTTTTAACTGATATGATATTTACCACAAAAGAGCAACACTGGAAAAAGCCATTAACTTGTGTGGTGGCTGTGTGTGTATTTAGGGTGCACCTAAATTAGAACACCATTCAACCTGTCACGATAGTGGAATCATTCCAAAAACCTCAGTCATTCATTTATATTAAGAAAGTCAGATCCCACAATAGCGTATTTTCTTTGAGCAACCACATTGTGGCAGCATAAAGGGCAAAATCCCTGCACTGTGAGTGAAATTTAGCCCTGTGCCAGAGGGCCAGCACAGGACCTGTGCACCTGAGAACTTAAGTAGAACTTTAGTGATGCACTGACCTTGCTCTCATCCTCTATAAAGGGGTGAAGTTTACTCCAAATTAATTTGGACATTACAGGTAGTGGAGTCTGAAACAAAAAAAAAAAAAACACATATAGAAAAGAGGGAAAATACTCTTTGGTTTATAGTTGATTTTTTCCAGTTCAGGATCTGATTCTGTTTAGAGAATAATAAAATCTTTAGAATTTATTAGAATCACAGAACATTGTAAAAATCACTCAGCACTAAGAGATGAGCATCATGGCACTGGCTCTCACAAAACAAAGATCTCAGAGAGGGAAGGGGACTGTGTGGGCATCCATTAAATAGTAAAGGAGAAAATTGACAAAAATAACCCATTTCTGTCATTTGTGAATCCTTAGCTGTAGTTTAAGTTTCACCTTTTTCTGTGCACAGCAACGTAGCAAATTAGCTGTAAAAAGGAAACACCTTTTCTCTTTGGGTTCAGTTATTGATGTAGGAGAAAAGGTAGGTGGAAATAATTTGTGGAAAAGAATTGTTTTTCCAACATGAAAGTGTGCAAACGCTAGAGAAAAATGATAAAGAATAAGGAAGGAGCAACTAAGAAAAAAGGAGATTGGAGAGAGAAAATGAAAAGTATCAGTGCATCTGCCTGCAGAGAGTAAAAGGCAGATGTACAAATCAGAAGGGTAGCAGATGCGCAAGTGAGAGAAGGCGAATTAAAAGGCGTACAAACTCAAACCAGTGAATAGTAGTAGTCATGGCTTCAGGCCCATCACTTTGCAGGAGTTATTAATAACCTGACATCTCTAGTGTATATACTCATCATATTTCAATACCTGTAAGTCAGCCTATTTGTGAACTATAGTGCTGATGAGTTTGCTGGTGCTTTGTTAGGGAAAGAAATACAGCATGTGAAGGAGCAAAAATTGGCTTTGCGAGATATAAGGGTTTTTATACCAACAGTACATGGTTAGTCCTTTAAAATAATTAACCCAGGATTTGCTTAACCAGCCTTTGTGTGCAAAACGACTTTTTTCAGTCTTTTTGCAGACATTCTAATAACCTCACATCTCAAATATATCTATTTCTGGTACCTGCAAGTAACATGATTTATCTGTTGCCTACTTAATTTCCTAACATGGAAAGTACTAAGCTGTTTAAACAGAATAAGAAAAAAAATATATGATGAGAAATAAAGAGGTCATTTCATTTTAAAAATATATAACCCCCATTTCCTGGTGTTACTTGTTACATATTCTCCTTCTTATTAAAATTGGAGACCACCTTCTGTAAAGCTGAAAGGAGGATCATATGAATAAATATGACCAGGTAAAATGTGACTAGGCAGTTGATGTGTTTCCAGAATCTTCTTAGCTTATAGGATTAAAGCATGACAAGCAGAAAAGTACAGAGATCACAGTAACACCAATCAATCTTCATTTTGGATTGTTACTTTGATGTGATCCATCCAAGTAAATTCCTTTTAAGAAGCAAGGATGTGGCTGGATTTATGGTGATTAAATGTAATCTGGTATGATTCAATATGTTACAGTTTAACTTTCTCAGGTCTCCTGATAAGATTCAGGAACCTTCATACATAGAAATACTTACTTTCTGGGGCCTAAATCTGTTATTGAAGGAGTGAATTATTTAGGGTTCTCGTGGCTTTACATTTATAGGGAGCATCAGATAAAGGCCATTACAGATGTACTGTTTTTTGGAGATCCAGAAGTATATACTGCTTCACGCATTTCCACCCTGCCTCAGGTGACCAAACTCCTATTTCTACTTAGCGTTTCTGGTGGGCTGGCACCCTAATAGGAGTTCCATGGGGTCTCAAACGTATACCTTCTGAGGGGCCTTGCAAATCCTAAAAGCATCTCCGCTGAAGCTTATTGTTCACTTATACATGATCATTTATTCACAAAAAATGCTCCTGAGTAGGAGAAGTTTTATGAATTCTCAAAAAAGCACACTTGGCAGAAGTAGAGAGTCTGTTAATGTAATAATGGAAAGTTGAGGGCTACAGTTATCAAAACTCTTTAGCATTCTATCTCAGTTACTCAGACAAGAGTGAGTGGCATATATGATTGCATCCTTCACCAATAGGACTATTTCCTCCTCCCCTCCCCTCACCTCTAAGTCCACAGTTGTCATCTGGTTACTGTGACAAAATGACTTTGGTGATAGAAACAGGTATATCCAATAAGTGTGCTTGTGTGAATGAATTCGGAAATACTGTTGGTATTATGGGACAATAAAACAGTGATACAAACCACAAGCCTAACATCTTGCACATTAATAGTTAACCAAACAGGACTAGTTGACTATTGCAGTCACAGGTGGTTCATGACAGAAAAAAAGTGCCAGTTCAATATATCTAGGGTTCCTCTTAAGAAATAATAAAACCAGTTGGAGCCCTAATTCAGGAACCTGGGGAAACTAAATACACATTCCCTTAGTGCCCTTACCAGGCAGTATATCCCCACTTGCAAGTACTCTGAGACTGTGTGCAAACAGGGACATCTTTATCAGGGGAAGGGAATGCAGTCATAAACTGGGAACAAAACCAACAGAACAATAAAGAGTAAAATACCCTCCTCCTTCCAGTAACTTTGGAAGTAGTCTTGTCTAACTTCCTTCCTGGTAGTGAGAATGTTCCATGGGTAAACGTCTTTTGGCTGCACGATTTCACCCTTCGACCAACTCTGCTCATGATTTGGACCAGTGAGTAGCAGCAGTCCAAGTGTCTCCATGCAGCTCTGTCTCTGGTCCCAAGGGAGCCTGGAGGTACCACCAATCAACTAAGACTAGTGACTTTGTTTTACTAAGGTACTGGAGCCCCACCAGAGTCACTCAGATGAGCAACTCTCCGCTCATCACAAAATTTTAGTCTGTGCTTCTCTCAAAGTCCATAGGAGGGAAGCCAAGAACACTTAGGATCCTTAGAACATAAAAACTGACATATTGGGTCAGACAAAAGGTCTGTCTAGCCCATTTTCCTGTCTTCCAACAGTGGCTAATGCCAGGTGCCCCAGAAGGAATGAATAGAACAGGCAGACATCAAGTGATCCTGTCACCCATTCCCAGCTTCTGGCAAACCAAGACTATGGACACCATCCCTGCCCATTCTGGCTAATAGCCATTGATGGACCTATCCTCTGTGAATGTATCTAATTCTTTTTTGAACCTTGTTATAGTTTTGGCCTTCACAACATCCTCTGCCAAAGAGTTCCACAGGCTGCCCCTGAATTATGTGAAGAAATACTTCCTTTAGTTTGTTTTAAACCTTCTGGCTATTGATTTCATTTGGTGATCCCTAGTTCTTGTGTTATGAGAAGGAGCAAATACTTACTTTCTCCACATCAGTCATGATTTTATAGAGCTCTGTCTTTTCCTCCCAAGCTGAAAAGACCCAGTCTTATAAATCTCTCCTCATGGAGAAGCAGTTCCATACCCCTGGATGAGCTTTTTCTCCAATGAGCCCAATATGCCTGAAAATCCAAGTCCATTTATAGTTATGGTGAATCCCCACCACCACAACCAATTGTCATCAGTGGAAACCTATGCATATGAAGCTCTCTGTGGCAGTGCTTTTCCCTGTTTATCAATAGAGTAAAGAGCTCTTTGACCTCTGGAGCTTCTGGCTATCAGCTCACACACACACACATCTATTGAAGAGAGTGACTGACAGTAACTATAGAGAAAGAAATGATAAAGATCTGGCATTATCAGAGTTAATAAGAGTAGACAGAGGAAGGTACATGAATGCACCCTTTGCAAGGTGCACTGCACATGTACACCTGATTAATGACCATGGTGAACGGTTTGAGAATTATAGCATGATTAATGGAAACTGGTAAATTTCAATCCATGCTGTTGCCAGACATATGAAATAGTGTGCATGCTTGTATATGACTCCCTGGCTGGAGGCTTGACACTCAGGCAATTAAATGAGCCAGTCAGGGATCTGGCTGCTGTATTCACAAATAACACTATGCATTTCTACACAAATGTAATTTCAAGAGAAACTGAAGTGTTAAATCTGTTAATCAGCCAATAAATCTGGTCTTTGTCTATCTCGCTTTCCTTCACTCAGGAAGAAACCTAAATATTTTAAAGTTTTGGATCCATGTACTTACTCTGATATAATGTTCTTTAATGTCCAAAACATTGAAAATCTATAATTCTTTAGACCTGCTTAGCTTCTGACCCCACTCTCCCTCTTCCTAATGTACTCCCTTTTACCTGCCTTCCTCAGTCCCAATGGCATCACACGTGTTTATGCAGTTCGTTCAGTAAGGGAACAGAAATAATACTATGTAAATTAGGAAACCAGTCACACAGATGGAATTATTTAGCAAACTCTCTATAACAAAGCATTTGCTTAGATATGAATAACCAAAAATTTTGTAAATCCTCTCTGTAGACACTGTGAAAATAAAAATGTAAGCTAAGTTATTTGGATAAATAATTTGTTATGAATAGTTTGACCTATTGTAGTAAGGTCTATTTGAATAGGTAAGGAATTGTATGGAAAGATTCTTAAGTTACACAAAAGTAAGGAACTATGCCTAAGAACACCGAGTAAACCAACCATACCACAACCAAACTGCATGTAATATCATGCAGCAAACCAGCCTCAATATAGTAAACCACATAAAAACAAAATAATGGGGAAATATCCACAAATTTGGAGTTTGGACTGAACTCTGACATTACAAAATCCTTCTCCGCATAGTGACCTTATGACAGACTCCCATATCACTCCAACCTGGAATTGTTTCCTTAAATTCAAGGAAGTGGAACAATGGCTTGATCTCCCTTTTCCTGGATTTTCTGGTGGACTGCAGGTTTGTTTTACCCTCGGTTGATCTGAGGGCCTGCCAGGCAAGTCCATGATAATCTGTGCCCCTGATTAGAGTAGAGAACAACAAAGATCCACTCTCTGAAGTGGCTGAAAGCTCTCAGAGATGTGGAGAAAAAATGTACCCAGACAGGTCCTACAAATAGCAATTTAGGAAATCCCAGAACTCAGGTTCCTGGGGAAATAACTGACAAACTAGGGTTTTCTGATTGGCTCAGAAGGAGAACACCAAATGCAACTTCCCTAAAAAAAAACAAGTTAAAATTGTTGATCCTTTTGAGCATATGGGAAAGCTCAGCAAATCAGCCAATAAGGTAAATAAAAGAAATACAATGTGACTTCAACTATTCAAATTCCACCACATAACCAATCCCAGCTTGAAAGTCAAATACACCATAAAAAGGCTGCCTCAAAATTTCCATGGGCACTCAAATAGTGATGAAATGTAATGCCAATCTTTGGGGGGAAAAACACAGAAAACAAATATTTTATCCAAAGCATTGGAGGTCAGATCCTGGCTCAACTGAAATCAGTAGCAAAATTCACCTTGGTTTCACTGGAGCCCGGACTTTCCCCTGGGACTTTGGAAGGTGGATGAACTTAAATATTGACAAATTGTAAGGGAATTTATTTTTTGCTGAATGTTTTACACAGCTCTCCTGTGTAAAACATTATACTTTTAATACCTACATTTACCAGGGTACCCATGCGAATCCTCCCCCCTCACTCCCCCGCAAAATAAAATAAAAGGTAAAAATAGAACTGGTCGAAAATATGAAAAAAAAAAAAACTTTTAAAAATCAGTACGGTTTCTGTTTCTTGATTTCTTGAGGGCCAGACCGAACCAGCCTGAATGGTTTCCCTCTGAGCCGAAGAGCGAGGGAACATTACAGCATCCTTTAAAAGCTGGAAGTCAAATGTTACTGAGGAAAATAGAAAGGAGCATAAAATATGGCAAGTCAAGTGTAGAAATATAATAAGGCAGTCCAAGAAAGACTTTGAGGAGCAGCTAGTTAAAAACAAAAACAAAAAAGCACACCCTCCTTTTTAAAGTATATCAGAAGAAGGAAGCCTGACAAATAGTCAGTAGGGTATAGTGAGGTGCTAAAGGAGCACTGAAGGAAAACAAGGCCATCGTGGAAAAGCTAAATTATTTTTATTTTGGTCTTCACTGCAGAGGATATTGGGAAGATTCCACACCTGAGCCATTCTTTTTAGGTGATAGATCTGAGGAACTGTCCCCACCCGAGGTATCAATAGATGAGGTTTTGGAAGAAATTGATACATTTAAAAGTAATATATCATGAGGACTAGATGGTATTCACCCAAGATTTAGGAAGGAAATTACAGAAATAATAGAAGTAGTATGTAACCTATCATTTTAATCAGCCTCTTTACCAGGTGGCTGGAGGATAACTAATGTGATGTCAATTTTTAAAAAAGGCTACAGAGGTGATCCTGGCAATTTCAGACCAGTAAGCCTAACATCAGTACCAGGCAAATTGGTTAAAGCCATAGTAAAGAACAGAATTATCAGACACATAGGTAAACATGATATGTTAGGGAAGAGTCAATACAATTTTTTGTAAAGGGAAATCATGCCTCACCAATCTATTAGAATTCCTTGAAGATGTCAACAAGCATATGGACAAGGGTGATTCAGGGGATATGTACTTGGATTTTCAGAAAGCCTTTGAGAGAAATTTCAAAGTCTCTTATGCAAACTAAAATGTCATGGGATAAGAGGGAATGTCTTTTAATGGATCAGTAACTGGTTAAAAGATAAAAAACAGAAAGTAGGAATAAGTTGTCAGTTTTCCCAGTGGAGAGAAAGGTAAATATCAGGGTTCCCCAAGGATCTGAACTAGGGTCAATTTTGTTTAACATGTTCATGAATGATCTGGAAAAAAAGGAGAACAGCAAAGTGGCAAAGAGTGCAGATGATACAAAATTACTAAAGATACTAAAATCCAAAGGTGACTGTGAAGATTTACAGAAGGATCACACTAAACTGAGTGACTGGGCAACAAAACATCTGATGAAACTCATTGTTGATAATTGCAAAGTAAGCCACATTGGAAAAAATAATCTCAACTCTATACACAAAATATTGGTGCCTAAATTATTTCTTACCACTAAATATATATATTTATATATCATAGTGGATAGTTCTCTGCAAGTATTTACTCAACATACAGCACCAGTCAAATAAACTAACAAAATATTAGGAGCTATTAGGAAAGGAATAGATAATAAAACAGAAAATATGGAGCCACCATATAAATCCACTCCCACACCAGGAATATTGTGTTCATTTCTGGTTGCTCCATTTCAAAAAATATATATAAGAACTGGAAAGGGTAAACAGAAGGGCAACAAAAATGAGTGGGATGTGGAACAGCTTCCACATGAGGAAAGATTAAAAATCTGAAACTGTTCAGCTCAGAAAAGGGATGATTAAGAAGGGATATGATAGAGGTGTATACAATCATGAATGGTGTGAAGTAAGTGAATAGGAAAGAATTATTTATCTTTTCCCATAATTTAAGAACAAGGGGTCACCCGATGAAATTAATAGGCATCAGGTTTTAAATAAACAAAAGGAAGTATTTCTTTACACAATGCACAGTCAACCTGACAAACTTGTTTCCAGGGACGTTGTGAAGGCCAAAAATATAACTGGGTTCAAAAAAGAATTAGGTCAATTCATGGAAAATAGGTCCATCAATGGCGATTAGCCAAAGTCAGTAGGGACACAATCCCATGCTTCTGGGGTCTCTAAACATCCAACAATTAGAACCTGGGACTGTATGACACAGGATGGATCACTTGAATTTCCCTTTCTGTTCATTTCATCTGGAACATCTGGCACTGGCCACGGTCAGAAGACAAAATACTGAGCTAGATGGAGCATTGGTCTGACCTAGAATGCTCATTTTCATGCAAAGGTTTGTACAGTATTGTACAGGAGAAACATGGTTCTATTTGTCGTGCATGTATGCATACCACAGATGAGAACACTTGCCCACTAGAACTCAGAAAGTCAACTAACTTCATTTTAGGAGATGAAATAGCCAGTTATAATTATCAACTTGTATTCCCTACCAAACTCTGGTACATTGGAACTGGTAATTTAAATCTGAAGACTTTATAACCCATTACCAATCCCTTGTGCCATCCTTCTTTCAATCACTCATCAAGGACAAGGAAGTGTGGAAATAATTATAGAATGCCAGATTCAATTTCACGTTTTCTTTGAAGTTATTTTTGTAACTTAGGAAAAGCAAATGTTGAAAATGTAAAGAATATAGAAAATTTCTTTTTGTGCAGGAAGTTGAAAAAAACCATCTGTCAAAGTGACCTGCTGTGGTGCTTAAAAGAAAGTAGAACATAGTGTTCTTCGATAAGATTGCAGGAAGAGGATGGAAGTGGATGATGAGGGGGCACATTACCAGCTAAGAAGAAACAGTTTTGGAAAGAATGTGACACTAACAATTTTAATGAAAGGGAAAAAAGGCTAGCAAAATAGAGTTATATTTTATCCAAAGTCCTTGAAGTCCCTAAATTAAACATTTGCAGACTTAATAGCAAATACAATAGTTGCAATATCAAAAGAAGTTTCAGCTAGGAATTAAAGGAGTTTGGCTTGCTAAACTTAGAGCTTAACAGGAGGAGAGGGTGAAATGAACCTGTGATGGAATTTTCCAAAGAGTACATCTAGGCATAAGTGGTGTTTGGGATTAAAATAATTTGCACTAGAAACTTGAGACATATCTGCCTTAGCCAGGTGAACAGCCAACACCAACTCCTGTGCAATTGGATTAGCCATTTTACACATAGCAGCCAGCAACAAACTGGCAGGAGCAAAGGGCACAGTAGCAACAACCCAGCTCACACTGAGAGAAGGCCCAAAGACTCTGTGATTGGTACACAAGTTGACTGTATCCCTAAAATAAGATCTAGAGTGTAGCTTTCTGAGAAACTTGGTGAGGTAGAGAGTCGCACATACATAAGGCATGAGTAATTGCCATTTCTGTAGAGGTTACTGTCACTATTGTCTAGAGGTTCCTGACAACAGCTTTTGTCAGAGAACCAGCTGTGAAAACCACAGCATTTGAAATCTGTCTGCATGTAGCAGATTCTGAGTGCAATTGGCAGGAGGGGTTATTCATTGCTATACTGTAATATCATCATTAACAGCAAGACATGGGAGAGTTTTATCACATAGTCCCTTTCCTATTTGTCCCGGGTGCTATGGACTGCACTCTTTTTTCCTCATGGCAGCGTCCTTCCAGAATAAGGGAGCCTATAGGAACTGGAGCAGGTTCCATAGTTATTGATACCCAAGTCACTTGTAATCTTAAACATTTCCGTCATAGATCTGTTGGCACAGTACTCAGGAATAAGTAATAGGTTTTATTTGCTAGGTTTTCTCTGGTAGAATAGCTTCTGGATCAAGAGGTTATGTGGGGAGTAGTTTCTGAGTAGGTGGAAGCGCACAATTCTTCTATATTTATATGATATATTATTGAGGAAGGTTTTCCCCTATAGACAGAACTCATGTAGCTCATCACCCCTTACCACATTTTCTTATCTAGTTTAGAGAGATTGTATTTATTCTATTATTTATTAGTGGAGCCCCCCAGTCAGAGATCAATACTCTCTGATTATTTCTGTTTATTTTCTTTCCAAAATTTAAAAGTTGTTCCAGGCTCTGAAGGCAAATATAACAACAACAGCAACAAAAAGCCAGAATCGAAGAGCTTAGACGCCTAGGCCCTGGTCCTTCAATTGCTCCACTATGGGTGGTGTTGTCAGTAGCTACCATTGTGGTGCTCTGCTCTTGTTCCATGATGATATCAGTCAGCTGCGTGCATGTTCCCTCTGTGTT
Organism: Dermatemys mawii; assembly: GCA_007922305.1. Lineage (NCBI taxonomy): Eukaryota > Metazoa > Chordata > Testudines > Dermatemydidae > Dermatemys > Dermatemys mawii. Next base: position 25,872,102 of record ML677348.1, on the reverse strand, counting down.
CTGTTTCAGCTCTGCAGATCACTGACACAGTAGACCCCGAGAGAACCCCCAAAGACCACAGACTCTAGTAAGGTACGAAGGCACTCAAGCCAGGTTTATTGTCAAATGAAACACAGTCTCTAGCTTCGCCGGATTAGAGATCAACAGGTCTGCTAGTCCCTCTGTGCTCCCCAGACAATGAACACAGCTCAGTTTGCGGCAGGACATGCCACTACCCCCTAGGCTAGACAACATTGTGTCCCGCGACTCCTACTTTTATACAGTGCAAGAATGATCACTCATCTCTCCTGTCCTTGAAGGACAGTTCCTTGCCTAATTAGGGTGCTTCTCCCCTTTTGATCATGCTGGTTCAAACACACAGATCTATCCATCATGCTGTCCTTTTCACCTTGTCTCTGAGGTGCACCTGGTTGTTTCTTGTTATCTCTGTGTAGTGTCTTCGTATCGGGATGTTCAGGTGCCATCTTGGCACAACTTACTTATATCATTAGGGTGTACTTTCTAACAGCCCTTTTCTTGCCAAGTTCTGCAGTTAGGGCCTTCCTCTGGCTCACAGCCCAGCTTTTTGCTTGGCAGTGCTTTTGCTTACTTTGGTTCAGGCTTCAGGCCTCATGCTAGGCCTCTGATACAAGAGTTTATGTTCAGGGCCTCATCTTACTACATGTGGGAACTTGTGTCTGTCTGAAACGCCACTGAGGTCAGTGGTGTTTTCAGGCATAACGAGTGGTAGGATTGGGGCCTTAGCTTATGGCAAGACATATTAAGTGAATACTAAAGAACAAGGAAATGGCGGACAACAAGATAAGGGTGAAACAACTGTGTTTGTTATGGTACAGAGCAGTCACAGCACACCGACTGCCCACAAACTCCATCTGATATTCTCTTGAAGGGATAATGATTATTCATGGTACAGTTGCATAATCCATTTCTATACTTCTTTTGGGCCAGATCCCAATGTCTTTGTTCAGATTTTCAGTGATGAGTATGCTTGCATATCTATATCTATATGTAAAGTCACAACCCTCAGGCCTGAAATTAGCAAGAATTTCCTTTTCCAGACATAGTTATTAGGAGATACAAAAACCTAATATCAAGAGCTAAAAATCGCTTATGAAAAATGAAATGAGGGTTTTTTGTGGAGGTGGGAGGAGATTTTTATTTTGATGATCTGCATAATGAAAGAAGTTCTTTAGAAAAGCTATTACAAACCTGTTTATTTCCTTTTCAAAATGTAAATTGACAATACATAAATATTTTTATAGCCGCACCACAAAGGGAAAACAAACGTCAAACCAGAGTAGAACATTGGAAAAGATATTGTGCAGGAGGTCTTATCTGAAAATCTACAGCAAGACATGGGAGAGTTTAATAACATAGGCCAGCTCCTATCTGTCCCAGGTGCTACTGACTGCACTCATATTTCCTCCCGATAGTGTCCTTCCAGAATAAGGCACCCTATGGGAACTGGAACAGGTTTTTATACTGCGTCCAAAATAATTTATACTGCGGGCCACTAATAATTCACACTCAAGCAATGGTGAGAATCTTTTCAGAAAGAAACAGCTTTTAATGTGCTTTTTTTCCCCTTTAACTGATTGATGAGCTAACATGTGTCCCATTTACTTCCCCTTCCCTTTATCTGTCTGATCTGTAGCATGTAAGTTCTTCAGGGCAGGGGATGTTGCTTTATATGTGTTTATAGAGAACCTAGCATAAATGGGACCCCATCTGATTAGGAGCTTGGGTGCTATGGTAATATCAATAATGACTGAGTAAATGAATAATGAAAACAAGCAAATAGGTAGGGTTCTGGATGGTGCTTCAGAAACTAAGGGAACAAAACAAACAGCTATTCTTAGCTCTGTAGTCCTCAACTGTCCCCCTCCCCCTGCAAAAAAAAAAAAAAAGGCCACTGGAGGTACAGATGGAGAGAAATGTGCTCTATAGATAATATGACAGGGAAGCGGCATTTCCCAACTCAAAATGTCTCACTTCATTCCTATTATGCATTGTGTTTTGTATTTGTGATCTCTCTTCTGTTTGCTTTCCTTCATAAGGGCACCACATATCTGAAACTTGTACGGAAGCCAACGCCAACCCCTCCCCCCCAAAAAAAAACCCCCAACAACTGCATTCTGTGCCTCACTCAAGTAATTCAGTACCTCCCTGTCGTGGAAATTTCTTTCACCAAGCTTTGTCTGAGCACTGCCCTTCTGCTTTTCTGCTCTTGTGACACTCATTTGTTCTCCTCCCCAGTTACCAGTATCCACCCTGTGGAGTGTAACTAGCCAAACTCTCCACCTCTGATGATATCATGGAATGTTGCCTGGCTAAACTCTCCAGTGTAATGTCCCTTTGCCTCCTTCTAAGAAGCCTGCCAAGAACTGGATATGAGTAACAAAGATCAGAATCATTTGTTACGTGTTATTGGTTAATGCTTCTTGTATCATTTCCCAATCATTTTGTTTAATAAGAGATAGTATAGTAGGACCCAATATCTTCTACTCTATTCAGAGGATGCAAAAAGAAGAATAATTTATTACTAATAATAACATTGTAGAGACAAATTACATTGTTGGGAATGACATGTATACATCAGAGGATGCCATTTGATCCACAGAGGGTGTTATGAACTACATAAACCAAGTAGGAATGAATAACATGTTCTTGCAGGGGACCAGGTCACCACAGAGATACACATTAGCATTGGGCTACCATAGCTGGTAGGTAATACTTTCTCCTACTGCCTATGGGGTAGACAGAGAAACTTTGCCCACACTTTAACTCTGTTCCAGTGGATAAAATAGAGACAGTGAATCCCGCTGCCTCTTTATCTCTTTATCCCTAATGTGATTAATATCCAAAAGATGATTCTCAAGAAAGCCACTATAAGAGATGCTTTATTTCCCCAATTGACTAAAGTTTATGCAGAGCTCTCAGAAAATAGAAGGTGATGATCCAGGGAATACAGAAGTAACAAAGACAGACCAGCTGTTTCCAAACTCCATTTTTGTCCCCTGGGAACAAACTGAAATGTCGAGTTGGGAGCAATATACCCTTCTATCAATATTTCCAGCTGATACATTGCACCTGGCTAACAATCCATACAAATGATTTTTTACAGGAAATAAACACAAGTTGAGACAAAGATTTGGGGACACTCTAATAAAAAGGCTCATTATCTGGCATATATAAGATCTTTGTGAGGCTTTTACAATAAAGACACACTTCACTATCTAACCAAATGGGAAATAAAAATAGTTATTGCATATCCTAGTAGCGCAGTACCATTCTAATTGTGCTGCAGACAAAACTCCTTTTACAGTTATTACCAATAATGTTGCTTAAAAGGCTGAAGTTGGTTAAATAAGTCATTCCCTCCATAACAAGGAGGAAGGAAACTGTACCAAGTTTGGGGACATATCTTAACCATATATTCAAGCCCACACATCATTTCTACTTACAGTGACAGATTTCAAAAAGTTACAAGAAATGCTTTTATTTTTCTCCTCCAACGAATAAGGAAACACACTGCGCACTAGAAAGTAATCTCCATGCACACTAGCTACCCTGGCAGAAACAGTATCAAACATTCAGTGCCGACATCAGAACACAAGTTGAATGCATGCTGGGTAGAGCCAATAGAAAAATGGAATTTCCATCCCCTGGGAAATTCTAATACCTTTACATTTGGATTTCACCCCCACCCCCAGAGTGGAATGGAAAGTTGAAATCACAAAATCACAGCCAGTTTCAGGTTGGAAATGTTGAAATGAATACTGACAAATTGAAAATTTCAGTTCACAGATCTTGGACATCAGAGGACTACCACAGTGGCTCAGACACAGGGAGAGATCATAGCGTATCATGGGAGGTATAATCTGTCAGGTGAGGAGACCCCTGGGGGCACGAGGGACCCAGGACTATAACTCCCAAGAGGCACTGTGATGGATCAGGCAGGCAGAGATTAATGTTGAAATGAAATGTTTTTGTTTCAATTTTATCAATGGAATAATCTGCCAAAATCTCCCTTTTCCCCCAGAAAATTTCAGTTTTGATGAAAACCAACATTCCAGTGGGAAAGTGTTTCTTTGACATTTTTCACGCCACCCATGAAGTTGTTGATATTTTAAGTTGTATTGTGAGGTAGATTCTCTCTTACATAGCCCATTTCTTTATCTGCGGGAGGTTTTCAATTGGCAGAGACACAGCTCCTTTTCTCCAGCGCCCTTTCCTCCTTAAGGTCTCTCTTCTATCCTTCAGAAGTGGCTCGCACACTGCAGACAAATTAAGGCTTAATTTGATTATTATTTATATTTGACTATTAGGCTTTTCTCTGGAAGACCCACCTGTCTGCTGAGCGGTTCTATTTATGAGGCTGACCCTGAACATCTTATTAATGTGAGAATACCCATAAGCAAGACTTGAAATACCAAGCCCTAAGTCATCAGATAAAGCCAGCAGCAGCAACACAAGGGAGAATAGAGGATGTCTGATTGCAGCAGCTGGATATTTCTCAAACAGTAGTAGCTGCCTAAAACGTGCCTTTAAAATCTTGCCAAAAAAGTCTCCAGCCTGCAAAGGTGTCCCCAAGCACAAGTACAGACTCTTACAAGATCAACGGGACTATGTGAAGCCATGAAAGGGGAGACTGCACTAGCTCATCTACTTGCCAAATCATGGCCCCACAGAGCAACTTGGACAATTAAATAATTGCTTCCGTATTTTAGGTAAATTGTAGAGTAAGTACAAGGGGCAGTGCAGAGAGTGCAGGAACCTTATTGATTTATCAAAGGCAAAACTGGCAAGTTTTAAAGGTGGCCAATGTGGATAATAGTTTCCCTTTAATTTTGTGTTGTAAGGCATTATCTCATCAGAGGAGATATTTCTATTATTTAGATGAAGCATGTGTACAAAGTCCAGCCTGGAATGCCTGCCAATAAAAAAAGATATTCCAACACACATTATGTTTAATGGTGAGCTGGGATGCAACTCTGGAAACTATTTTACATTTGGGATTCTCCAGCCAGCAAAGGCAGGGTTATGCTGACATAAAATACTCAGGATCTGTGTCTGGAGGAAGTTGTGCATGATTCTTTGAAGCACCCCTGGCAGCTGATAATGGAGAGCGGTTGGCAATGACTACAGAGGCAGATGCTTACCTGAACTCCTACAGTGTACAATCTTGGCTTGATGACAAGGTGAAAAGAAGGACAAGCCATCACAGAATGGGGGCAATTGCCAGCTGATACTCTACTGGGGAAGGGTAATCTGGTCACCTAGGGCTTCTTTCTTGGCTGTAGCAGGTCTCATCAATCCTTGCCAAGAAAAGCACCTGCCCGAAAACAAGAAAGCTCCTCAAACAGAAGAAATGAAGGAAATTAAGCCTGACCGTTTTTAAACAAACCAATCAGTTTTTGTTAACTATATTTTTAGTTGAAAAATATTGTCAGAAGAGTACAATTATAGCCTAACCAATATAAACCAGTGATAGAGGGAAAATGCACATTTAAAGTCAATTATGACAGACACAAAAAGAAAAATACCCTCTTCTCCACCAAAAAAACCCCAAGCTTGTATAACTGTATTTACTGTGTCCCTTGATTTTGTAAATAATCCACATGTTTTAGATATCCCTTCAATTGGTCTCTTTCCATGTTCAGTATGTTTCTATTATCATGGTTGACTTTAGTGATTTGTTAAAAACTCCCACAGCTAACACTAGTGAAAATGACAAAATGTTTTCACTGTATGACCCCACTCGTTCATTCTTAAATTCATAGATTACAGAGACCAGAAGAGACCACTGTGACCATCTAGTCTGACCTCCTCTATAACACAGAACATAGCACTTCCCCAAAATAATTCCTAGACCATATCTTGTAGCAAAACATCTAATCTTAATTTTAAAATTGTGAGTGACAGATAATCCACCACAACCCTTAGGAAATTATTCCAATTATTAATTACTTCCACTGTCAAAAATGTATACCTTGTTTCCAGTGAGAATTTGTCTAGCTTCACCTTCCAGCCATTGGATCATGTTATACCTTCTCTAATAAATTAAAAAGCTGAAATATTTGTTCCCCGTGTTGACATTTATAGACTGTAATTGTCACCCTTAACCTTCCCTTTGTAAATCTATATAGATTGAGCATTTTGAGTCTACCTCTAGAAGGCATGTTTTCTAATCCTTTAATCATTCTCAGGCTCCTCTCTGAACCTCCTCCAATTTATGAACATCACTCTTGAATTGTGAGCACCAGAAATGGACACAGTATTCAAGCACCAATCAAACCAGTGCCAAATACAGATATAAAATAACCTCTCAATTCCTATTCAAGAGTTTTTTTGTTTATGCATCCCAGAAATGCAATTAGCACTTTTGGCCACAGCATCACAGTGGGGGCTCATGTTCAGTTGATTATCCTCCACCAGTAATCTTTTTCAGAGTCACTGCTTCCCAGGATATAGTCCTCCATTCTGTACTCCTGGCTTACATTTTTTTCCTTAGATGTATACATTTACCTTTAGATCTACTGAAATTCATACTGTAGAATTGCAACCAGTTAACCAAGTGACATTGATTGCTTTGAATCAGGGACCGGTCTTCTTCATAATTTAGCACTGTCCCATTTTTGGGTCATCTGCAAACTTTATTAGTGATGACTTTATGGTTTTTTTCAAAGTCATTCATAAAAATGTTGACTAGAATTAAGGTTAAGAATTGATCCCTGCTGGACCCTGGAGCCAGATGTGCCCCACTCCCTCATATGCTCTTTCAAGTGCAACCGGAGCAGTTTCCCTTTCAAGTGAAGTTTGCACAATTTCCTGCTATGCTGTTAAAAAGCCACAAGCAGTGGAAGTCCCTGATGATGTTAGATGCTTGCTTAACGCTGTATTGCTCTATATCACCAATTGTTTTCATGCTTATGAACATGTAATCAATTAATATAAGGAATGAGTGAGATTGTGTGAGTGACAGACAATGGCAAAGCAAAGAAGCAAATATCGCCTTTTATAGAACCAGGCTATTATCTTGGTGAAGGTATGAATCTCGAGACAGACAGGTAGGTTACCAACAAAGGAATGTAACAGCATGCTAAACTCAGGACCGGCCTGGAAGCAACAGAGCCCTCCTGCGGATCCAAAAGGACTTTGAGAAAAGCAATTCCTGCAGCTCCCATTGACTGAGAATGGCAAACCGCAGCCACTGAGAGCTGCGAGTGGCCGTCCCTGCGGACGGTCAGGTAAACAAAGAGTCTCGCAGCCCACCAGGGGCTTACCCTGAAACAAGCCAAGTACCAACTTTGGGAAACCCTGTTCTAGATAATAGTCTTGCCATGAGTGCAAGGGACGGACTAAATTGACCTCTTGAGGTCCCTTATATGATTCTATGATTACTGATAAGTCTGCTATTTCCATCCAGTAATGGACCATCATCATCATCAATCAACCATCATCATCATATGATCTCATATCATCTTTTTTCCCCCCAAATACAGACCAGAAATATTTATTGACCACTTAGCATTTTCTGCATTATCATTGATGATCTTATTATTTCTATTTAGTAATACCATCATTAGGATTCCTTTTGTTCAAAATATTTCTTTAAACTACTTCTCATTGTCCATAACTCTGCTGGCATAAATTTATTCCTGTGCCCCATTGTTTCCCTTATCAGTTTTCTATAATTTCCAAATAATTATTTATATTCATTACTATTAACTTCTTATATTTGTTATACATTTTTTTCATTATTATTATTTTTTTATATCTGTCTTTACATCCACATTAGACCAGGGTGTTGGGGTTTTTTAACCACCACAGCCTTCTTCCTCAGTTGTGGGATAGTGGCTTTGGGGGTTTCTAGTAAGGTGTTCTTAAATGATTCCCCATTATCATTCAAATTTTTCTGATTACCTTTTTCCTTCCAACTTGTTTGGCTCATAATCATTTTCAGTTTTGTGCAATTGGACCTGTTAAAACATCAGGTATCTATATTAATGGTCTGGGTTTCATCATTCTGCTTGCACATTGCAAGTTTCAGCAATTCATGATCATATGTACCTAATCTACTATTAATTTTCTGTTCTGTGATGATATTCTCTTTATCTGTTAGGACAGGTTCTAATAAAGAATTCCCCTGTGTTGGCTGCAATACTCTTTGAGTTAAGATTATAGATAACAGTTTCCTATCTCCAATGTTTAGAAAAAGCCAGAATGCTTTAAAACTGGCAGGACAAGACCTCCAGAATATGTCACTCAAATTGGAGCCCGAAGTTTATTTTCCTATACATTATAGACAAGTGGTTCCTAGTGTCCCCTCAAATCCATAACAAAGTAAAACAGAGGAAAGGGATCAAGATTGCAGGCTTGATTCTACACTAACTCAGGTTTGACACCATTAAATCACTATAATGAGTTAGATGGGGTTCTTCCTGTCTTCACTTGTGTGAGAGGAGAATAAGGCAGTGATGAGATGGGATGTTGCTTCTGGAAAAAGCATACATCCTCCTGGAATCCCGTCTTTCTGTGTTTCACCTTTTCTGAACATGCCTTCTAACCAGGTGTAATTTGGTTAACTCTTCCTAGATCTTACTGCTCATTTAGGGCAAGTGTACACTAGGGACTACTGTAGCATTTCTGGTGAAGACACTCTATGCTGACACTCTGCTCTCCCATCAGTATAAGTCCATCGCTGTGAGACATGTAAGCAATGCTGGTGGGAGACGCTCTCCTGCCGACATAGCACCAGTGTGGACACTGCAAAACTAGCATCTTTGGGAGGGTGTGGGGAGGGGTATTTCATACTCCTGAGAGATGTAAGTTCAATCAACTTAAGTGGTAGTGTAGCCCTGCCCTTAGAATTATTACCATTCGGAACTGCTGGCGAGAAAAGCTATCTAGCCAGAAAAGCCTTTGTAAAGTGTCAAAATTAACAAAGCTCTTTGCCTGAGAATGTCTTCAATTTTAAAAAATATTTTGGAAGAACATCTCTGTGTCTTTGATGTCTATATGGCACAACAGCTTTGACTCATGGTACAGAGAGGACACAGACTATGTCTTCAGACACAATTTGCATGGCAGCTCTGTCATGGGGCTTTGCCTACAGCCTTTGCACATGAAGCTTGGACTCTTCATTAAGATCCACACAGGACCACATAAGGTATACAGTAAAATGAGCCACGCACATGTCCTAAATTATACATTATCAGTCTCTGATAACTCTACAATTATCCCAACTCTCCATAACTGCTGAAAAGCCCACATCCTCAGTGATGCCAGCATGACAAAATAATTTTGGAGTTTATAATTTAAACTGTTTCCAAGCTGTGCATTTGATGATGAAGGGGTAAAATTGTGTTTGGAAACTTTTTCAAAAGAAAACTTCTATTTTAGAAAATTGTCTAGCTCGCCTCAGGCTTCCCAGAAAGCCGTATTATGGCAGAAGACCATGAACACTGCTTATGAGGAAAACTGGTTATGTCTTGGTGGAGTTAGAGTGACAGAGTTTGTACTGCCATTATAATAGAATTGGAGAGTCAATAATATATGGAATATAGAATTGCTGCAGTATCTATCTTCATAGTAATGAAAACCTTTAATGTGTCTGGGAAAGATTAGGGCATTTGGCAGTACTTGTTTATTTACAGTTCTCCAGATATATATCACTGTTTTATTCATTGTATTTCTCTCAGACTCTTGAGAGGGTGGATTTAGTACTTATTTCAGAATTCCTGGAGTCCCTAAGCCTCCAAGTTATGTGAAGCAAAAGCCTGAGCCCATTGACAGATATCATTTTTCAAGTCATGTAACTCCAAAAGGGATTTACTATGTTGAATAAACCTCACTCTTTATTTCAATTTATCCTGTAATGTACTGAATAATATGTGTATAAGCTTCATTGTTGTTGATCATCACCCTTATGTCCATAATGAAGAAGGGTGTGTACCTATGTTGCCTTGACAACAGCTGGCCTGGGCAGCCCTTTTCAGTAATTACTGCACTACTTTCTATTTCAGTATCATATAGGTCTCTCTTATCCAACCAGCTATGACATAGAATGGGACTACTGTGGTTTGGCTTTTTACTGTAACCCATGAAATCCCACTAAAATTAATTAGTGTTGTTATAGCAACGCTTTTTATAACATTGCATGACACTCCAGGGACGAAATGACACAAGGGTGAACTGTATGAGAAATTGTTTTCTAAATTTCATTCTCAAACTCCCTAACCTCATTGCTATTTTTTTTATAATGCATTTTCCCCTTAAAGTGGTTTCCTACTATATTGAAGCCATTGAGAAGGCAAATCTCAGCTGAAATCTTATATTGGTCTTGTTCATGTGAATCATGAAAGACATGCACTAAACGTTGCCAGCATGAAGTACAAATATGGCCTGTTTTTTTAAAAAATTATATATAGTGACAAAGCTCAGTCCTTATCTTCATGGATTCTGCGTTTCCTGGCAGATTTCACTAGCCTCAAAGGCTCACTGTGACCCTCCACGTGGCCCTTCTCTCTCTAGAGACAAGGTCACAGCCTACCGAGCCATTTTCATCCAAAGCCAGTGAGGAGAAACTATCCTTCCTGGCACAGTCTGAGTTGTCTCCCAATCTCAGTGATTAATTAGGGGAGGTAGAAATGGGGGAGCCCGGGCCCGCCCTCTACTCCGGACTCCAGCCCAGGGACCCTAATAGTACCAGCTAAGATGGCTGATCTTTTAGCCACAAAACGTAATACAATTCCCTGGGCTACTTCCCCACAGCAGTCCCCACTTCTTCAAACTCCACTTCACCCTTACCTCAGGACTTCCTTCCTTGCGTATGATAGGTCTATCGCTCAGTCTCACCAACAGCACAACTTCTTCCCACAGCTCCTGACATCCGCACCCACCTGACTAACTGGAAGGCTTTTAAATGGTTTCAGATAGTCCCTGATTGGCTTCAGGTGTCTCAATCAGGCTAGCTGTTTCTACTGATTTCTAAAACGTTCCAGTGGTACCAGGGATTTGTTTAGCCTGAGACTCACATACCTGTTCTTCAACACTTTCCTATAGCCATCTGGCCTTGCCCCATCACTATATATATATATATATACACACCATGATTGCACACAGGATGGAAATTATCTGTAATGGATACTCTCTGCCTACATAGACACTATTAAAGAACAAAAGTTGTCTTTGAAATCAAAGCTGCTGGTCTAGCCACAGTTTTCCATTGTGCTTCACCTGATGTTCTGCTAAGCATTTAACTTCCAGTCCTTATTAGGAAAATTAATATAGCTTGATAAACTAAAAATATAAACCCAAAACTTAAAACTCAGAAGCTTGGTGTCCAGATTAGCCCTGTGGCTGAGTGGCACGCTCTGTACTCTCTTTGGGAAGACTAGCTTCTATTCCCAGTCCTAAATCAATAGCGAATGAGAACTGGCACAGATCAACGTTTTTAACTCCTAAGCAGAACTTTACGTCATATAGTACCTATAGCCAATGAACGTCCCCGCTTCTGCAAATACATGTGTGAACAAACTTATGTGAGTAATTCCACTGAAGCTATAAAGAACTACTTATTTACTCATGTGCTGGGTTGAATCCTATGGGTACAATCCCACTGCTGTTGAAATCATGGGAAAGTCACAAGCTGACTTCAGTGCAAGTTGGATCAGACGCCAAGAGCACAGCTGACAGTCTGTGAAGGGACTATCATCTAGTCCTCTTCAGCCTATTTGCAGAAGTTACATGAGAGGGAAAATGGAGTTTAAAAATGACTTAAAGGGGTGTATACAGAATACCCTTAGAGTAATAAACCTCAAAAAGCTCTACCACCATAAAGGAAATGCTTCAGAAAATTGCACGAATAACAACATTTATGGAAATGTCCAGTTTAAGAAAGACAACCCAAGTAATCTAATTTAAAAATGGTCATAAAAACTCAAGAACAAAATATACTTCTATATTTTCCCATAATTCATTATGATCACAATAATGATGATAATTTTAGTTTTACTAATAGTACAATGTCACCTAAGAGCCCAAATCAGGGATCAGGATCCTACTGAATTAGGGACTGTAACAAAGGCCCATATCCACAAAAGCACCAAAATCCATCAATGGGAATTAGGCACCTAATATTTTGAGGATCAGTTGGAGCTAGGCACTTTATCTTTGAATACCTTGGACAAATTCTCTTCCATAGATATGTTATAATCACTTTCAAAAGTGCATCAGTGATTTAGGAGCCTATGTCCCATTTAAATCATGTAGGCACTTTTTCAAATTTTTGCTCTAGGTGACAAGAGACAAACGAGGTAAGTGGAGTGGGAAGAGAAAGTAACAAAACAGAGTTTAGCAGAAAAGTCTCATAGCATTTTTGTCTCTCCTAAGCTACATTAGTGTTTATAAATGAAATTAATATAGGTAGGACTGAGCTCTCGACCATACTTGTTATGCAAATGCAGATAGAGTCACACTCCTACTTTTCCTGGATTTATGTTGTATTCTAGGGTATGCTGACACCAAAAGAAATGAGCACACAGATGCGTGCTTTGAACTTCAATTAATAAACTAAAAGCCTAATACAATTATATCAAACATATATATTTTATACTGCAGACTGACCTTTGATTTTCAAGTAGAGCAATGGAATTATGATAGTACTAGCAACTATTTTTAGTAGTGCAGCTCCTAAATCAAACTAGGCCTACTTTTACTATCTTAGGCTGTAATAAAATATCTTTCTTTTAAAATAAACTGTGTTTATTATTCTCTTTAGATCATATCCCCCAGGATATGTAAAACACAAATGCTCTATGGAGAGTCACTATATCATTAATACTTAGGTGGACCGATAATTACCACATATCACTGATGGTCTGATATATAAAAGTATATAACGCTATTTTGTGATCTAGGTGGGAAACTTGCCATGTTTCCTACAAGCAAAGTGATAGGATGATATGTAGGGATTATGTCAGTATGGTTACACAATCAGCAGAACACAGAAATTTGGGAAACAATGTTTTAAGAAAACAATGTTTTAAGAACTGGGACCACAAATTATTATTACATTCTCCAAGTTTGTTATATCTAGAAAAACCAATGAAAGGCAGAAAAATGCCACACAAACCACATCACAAATCCAGATAGCAGACAGAGCATTTGATTGGGTCTTGGGCTAACAAACTGAATTTTTCCTTTAAAAGAAGGCATGGTTTTCTTCCCTCTTTTGTAATATTTAATCTTAATGGCTTCTATAATTGCAGTGATACATAGTATATATACACACACTCATAAAGAGATTTTAAAAATGAAATGGCTGAATATTTCATGCAATTTACTCCTTGTGCTTTCAAAAGCAAAACAAATGGACATGACTTGTAAAGTCCTTTTTTGGTAACATATGATAGGGTGAGCTGATAGTAAGTGTGAAAATCGGGGCTGGGGTTGGGGGGTTATCGGCGTATATAGAGGACAAAGCCTCAAATATTGGGACTGTCCCTATAAAATCAGGACATCCGGTCACCCCACCATATGAGCATGTCTGGTTTAGAATTCATATAGATATGATGCTCTGTTGCTTGCTCTGCAAGCAAAACTTTCATCTTGCCAAAGCCCAGTTGTGTGACATTGGACTTTACAATGGGTGACAAATAGTGTCATTAATTCAAAGCAACCAGCTGTGAGGAAAGGAGATTTATGTGAGACAGATGTACATTTGGCTTTAAACATGAGTAATGTTCTTTGTGATGAGACAAAGTTGAGAGACATTTCCACTGGCTCCCTTTTGCCCACACTAAGATTAAACACTTAGTCCTTGCCTTCAAGCCCCCCCCACAACTCTTCCCTGACCTGTATCTCAGATCTAATTTTTAAATGCATCCCCTATGCCCTGAATTCCAGGCAAGTGATGCCAGCCTCAATGCCCTGCTCATTTCCTTCTTCCATTTTCATCTCTGTGCCTTCTTCCATGGTAGTACTAAGCATGGAACAACCTTCCAATCTCACCACAGCAAGAACATATTCTCTCTTCATTCAACTCCCTCCTTGACACCAATTTATTTTGCCTATGTCCACAATCCAAATCTTATGAAATACCTGGATATTACAGCTGAATTTTTAGGATTGAATTCTAACAATGATTTTAAAAAATCCCAATCAATCCTCTGCATTTCCTGTGTCTGTCTTTTATATTATAAGTCTTTGGGCCAGAACTTGTCTTTACATTTCATGCTCCATACAGTGGTAATAACAAGCAGGGATTTTTTTGTGAGATGTAGGACCATCAAGTCACATTTAATTTTCAATCTTTTCTGGACAAGGATAACTTTTTATAAAGAGACATAGATGAGAACTGTCTTAGCACAAGTCTGGAAGTCAGAAACTCTTGAAAAATGCTTATGCAAATATTCACAGCAAAACGCTGAACAAAGTCACCTGGTATTGTGTCTCATTAGAAACTTGAAACTCAGACAAGATTTGTTGAAAGATTCATGTGCCTTTCACATGCACTTGGGCCTGTGTGAATCTGGACCGATTTCCTGTCTTGCATCAAAATCATGTAACATTTGTACTGTCTGCTGGGTTTAACAAAACATCAGGTGAATGTCAATGATTTCTACTGAGTTTTTCTTAGGTTTTGGAGTTGTTTGAACCTGCAACTCAGTTTAAAAAAATCAGGGGATATGGATTGGGACAAAAAGAAATGTTTTCATAAACACACACCACACACCATGAAAGTAGGCAATCCAGTAGTCTCCATTTGTACTACAAACCTCAATTCCAGCTCTAATTCTGCTTCCATTGATAATCCTGGGCAACTCATTTAACCTCTCTGTATAAAGGTATCAATACCACTAACTTAATAATGTACCTCACTGAATGAAAGGTGTCCTATAGTGTCTGTCTTGAGTATTACTACAGCAATTGTCAAAAATATTTTTACTTAACTAGATCCCTTTTTAAAGGTCTGGAAAGGAAAATGAGTGTCAGGAACTTCAAACCTTTTAAACAATGGCTCTCAACCATTCCAGACTACTGTAGCCCTTGCGAGAGTATGATTTGTCATGTGTACCACCAACTTTCATCTCACTTAAAAACGATTTGCTTCAAAATTAGACATAAAAATACAAAAGTTTCACCACACACTATTACTGAAAAATTTCTTTCTTTCTTATTTTTATCATATAATTGTAAAATAAATCAATTGGAATATAAATATTGTACTTATGGTTCAGTGTATAGTATATAGGGCAGTACAAACAAGTCATTCTTTCTGTGAAATTTTATTTTGCATTGACTTTGCTTGTGTTTTTTTCTGTAGACTGTTGTAAATCTAGGCAAATATCTAGATGAGCTCAGATATCCCCTGGAAGACTTCTGAGTAGCCCAGGGGTACGTGTACCCTTGGTTGAGAAGAGCTGCTCTAAAGCCACTATAACCAATATAAGAGTGATCATAATTTAATACACTGTCTTTTCTCACTGATCAGAAAAAAATGTTCCTGAAACATATACTTGATATGAGATTAACAGTGCACTCTCAGAGCCAACTTAAAAAGGTCAGAATTTTGTTATGAATATGAGACAGGAATTTAAGGGTTCCAAATGAATGACCAATTGGAAAACATAAGTCCATGAATCAACCATTAGGGCCAGAAGGGCATTTACAACATTATTTATTTTTTCCAACTGCAGAAGTCATTGGTGGATCTTGGCTCTTCCTGTCTGTTTCTACTCCTTTATGATAACCAAAAGAAATAATATGCCAAAGTAGAAATAGAGGTTGCATGAATAGAGGAGTGCTGATCAATTTATTGCTATCATGGAGATGGGTTTTTACCCATATAGAAGTTGGTGTTTAGGGATATCCTCCAGAATGGTTCATTGGGAGATGATCTTTTATCATTCCTAGTGTCAATCTTCCTTCATAATAAGCTAAATGCTTTTAGAATGACTGTTGCTTCTCTTCTATCCCAGCTCTTTTTCTGGTTATGCCAAAAGAATGACGGGAGACTTTAGATATGCTTTTAATCAGGCCACAACTTTATTCTTAGATAGATGTCCGGGACTAACCCGGGATAAAATGTGCAGTGCAGGTGCAAAATGTATGTCCCTCCAGCAGATCCATTGCCAGGACCCTCCAATTCCAGCCCTCCTGACCTTTTTGGGGTGGGGGTGGGGGGCGGAAACCTTCCACCAGCTCCCCACACACACTTTTCATCCAGGTCCCTCCAGCAATTCCCTTTCTATGACCTTACCAACACTCCCTAGCCCCCGTAGAAGGGGTTAAGGTGGACTATAATGGTGGGCTTTCACGTAGGGTTTCTATGGAACAGAGAACCTGTGTCCACTCCCTCCTGCCACCATGTGAAATTCCTTCCTTATTTATGTCCTGAAATGGGGAAGGGATCCTCGTCCTCTCCCCCGCCCCCCCCCCCCCCCCGCATCCCTGCTCACTATTTGACTGCACGTGGAAGGGCCAGGGCCAGGCTGACCTTTTTAAACCCGTCATTTCTACATCATGAATCATCCACCATACTGCCCGCTCTTCCAGCAAATTTAAATCTCTCCTCCTCCCACAAGCTGGAAAGCATTGCCCTCTTCTCCTGGCCAGCCAGACAAACCCCTCCCTGCTTAAAGTGCAGGGTGGTAAGTCTCATTATTAGATTTTGTTTCCTCCTCCTCCAACCTGTGTAACACATCATTTGCAATTAAATTATAAAACAAAACAAAGTGATTCCGCCTGCTACAAATTGGCTCTATGTATCTCATGCTGAGTTTCCAAGAATCGGGCATATAAAATGACTAGTCACTTCTGAAAATGTAGGCTATGTGTCTTGATCTTTAACTAATTCATTATATACATATTTGACAGCCAGAAATGGGTCAAGTTGTTTATATGGCTACTTATTCCACCATCATCACCACTGCAGCATGTAATCAAGCGGTCAAAGTGTTCTCTGATTATATAATGTTTGGAATATGACACATATCCTGATTAAAAATCTGTAACATGGATAGAATTTCTATGGAACCAAGTACTGATTTAGATTCTCCCCCTCCCACTTGATTGTTCAGTTT
This sequence comes from Dermatemys mawii, assembly GCA_007922305.1. Taxonomy (NCBI): domain Eukaryota; kingdom Metazoa; phylum Chordata; order Testudines; family Dermatemydidae; genus Dermatemys; species Dermatemys mawii. The sequence continues at coordinate 25,855,012 of ML677348.1, read as the reverse complement.
CGATTACTGATCACTGCAAGATAATGGAGAGGCTGATCTAGGACTAGATTAATAAAGAATTAAAGGCGGGTAATGTAATTAATTCAGATCAATGAGGGTTTATGAAAAATTGATCCTGTTCAATTAAGTTTAGTTGAATGAGTCTCTTAACAAAATCAGTTATTTTTCTTTCTATCTAACCTCTTTGCTCTTCATTATATTTTATTTTCCAAACATCATTTTTTTCAAACACAATTGAATAGTGGGAGAAAAAGGCAGGGCATAGTGTTCATTAGAGTGGTGTGTATGAATTCTCACCATAGGAAAAGAAAGGAAAAGATCATATTTTCATAGATCTGTGAAAAACTCAAATTTCAGAAACTACTATTGTTGTATAACAATATTCTAAGGCCCTGATCTAAGGCACATTGAAGTCAATGGCAAAAGTCCCACTCATATGAATGGGCTTAAGATCAAGACCAAGTGGACGTTAATAATTTTGCCCAGCTTTAAATGTAGATGCAGTTTGATGGCATCAGAAAATCCATCAGTAGCATGTTGTCACGGATGCATTTCTTTTGGATGGCACATAACTCTTGGTGTGACAAAATGTGTTTCAGGTTTGCCCCACATCCCTTTTTTGTTTCAGAGATGAAAAACATCCTTTGAAGCAACTGTGCAGGACTTTTTCCAGTTTCTCATATGAGAGCCTGATTTTTGCCAGCTGTGTCAGGACCATGCCACTGCTGTAGTCCTGTAACAGAAAGTTATTAAGGGTATTAAATGGCTCAGCTAATACCCTCCCCTATGACTATATGATAGGTGGCAGGTATACAGGCTGGATGAGCATGTGCTCAATTAAGTAGCATACCCCTAATGCTATCTATCATCAAACATACAATTTTCAAGATCACTTGTTTAGTGAGATTTATTTTTTAAAAAAAAAAACAGAATTTTCTTTATTTCTCTGTCCTTAGCTGGTTTCTTCTTATGCTGAATGCAGCAAAATGTCACTGCACTGGTAGTCGAAATGTTCAGGTTCAAGTGATCTTCAGATGGGTCAAAGATCCAATTATGTCCTGAACATGAAAGTCGGGCTTCTTTTTACAAGCAACATATTGATTCACTGAGTTCCATAACACTGAGCCTGCACCCATGTAATATAATTTAATGGATAAGACAGAAGAACTGATCATCTGTTCCCTAAAAAACAACAAAAAAACAGATTAAAGCTGAAATTACACCTTCCAACAACTCACATTGTTTCAAAGGAAAAAATATTTTGAACAGTTACTTTAATTTTGAATTCTGCATTTGCTTAATTGTTCTAGTACGACTTTGATTTATTGTCAGCTACAAGAGAATTTTTTTCTTAAAGAACGTCTGACTCAATTGTACATTTTTGAATGGTGAGTATATGTCTGTTTAAGGTGTGTTACTATTTCAAATTGTTTTTTCAATATAGTTTGAAAGCATTTTAAAGTAGCCTTTGAAAATTGCTAACAGTCCACAGAAGGCTTCAGTATTAGAAAGTACAGCTATGATTCAGTAAAACAATTAAGAACGTGCCTGCCTTTAAACAGATGAGTTGTCCCATTGACTTCAATTTACTTTAATAGATACAGACCCATATCATTATTTCGGAAAGAAATGTAAACACTGCAGGGGAGGGACATTTGGGATACTAATGCTACAAATAAATTAACAAGATAAGACTAGAGATGGGTCTTATGCAGAATGCTGACATTTATCTCTGTCTTTATAGATTTCTCAGTACTTTTACCCTTCCCTACTGCATCCTCAGAACACTGCTGTAGTTCAGCATCTCTTAAGGCTATTCTAGCCTTGCTGCAATTAAAATGTACTTTGATCATTGGAATGTTGAGTAGCTGCTTTAAAATAACTATGTTAAAAATGTTTTATACATTTGGTCGGGGAGGAATGTCCCCTATGGGAACTGTTAAGAACAAATTTACCAAAAAGGAATGTTTCGTAGTCACAGCAGCATTCCTGAATTAAAGCAGTGGATTTGCTTCTGCTCTTCTCGCCAATGCCCAACTGCTCTCTTGCCCTGTGTCCTCTTTGCCCTCCCTTATCTAGTGGGAAGGAGGTTGTGCAAGGCCTTTGCACATGTAACAGTAGCCCTTCCTGCAAGTTCTCTGACCTTCTGTTGGAGGACCCACTGCCTCTTTCTCTCTCTCTCTTTTTCTCTTTTCTTTTTTAAGAAACAGTTTATTTTATTCCATGTAGGGGTTCATTAGAACCTTTAGCGGTTGTTTCTCATTAGAACCATTAGCAGTTGTTTCTCAGTGAGCATACTCCCTTTAGTGACAATCTTTGCATTTTAATTTGAACTTTTGTTGCTGTCTACTAAAATTAAAGAGTTATGAAGGAGTCTTAATAACTATCTAAGCATCTACATTAGCCTGTGGGGAATCTATTTTAATCTGCACCAAAGCTTTTTTTTTTTTTGCTTTTTTTTATATTCCTACATTTTCTGCCTGGCTTTACTGCTTTTGCTTTTTCTCCTTTCTTTTAAATTGGGCTGAAGAGAAGCTCAGGCAATTTATTCATCCCCAATCCCTATCAAACCTTCAAAGCAAGTCAGCTAATTGAATTTAGGAAATTTCCTGTCCAAGTCTCCACTCCTGCAATATGACCTGTTGTGGGTATGTGGAGACCCACTAAAGTCATTGAGGCTCTTTACCTAATGAGGCAGCCACAACACTGAGTGTAATTTGATCAGATCAGCTTCCTAGGCACAACAAAGGGAAGGACAAGCCCCCTTGGACTGTGTTATGAAATAGTTTTAATGCAAGAAAAACATGATCTGAGTTTAAGAGAAAAGTGGTTCTTGAGACCGTGAAGTGAAGGAAATCATAGTTTAATAGATTCCAAGTGAGAGGGATCCATTGTGATTATCTGATCTGACTCCAGTACAGCAAAGGCTGGAGAAATTCCCCAAAATAATTCCTATACCATACATTTTAGAAAAAAAAATCCAATCTTGATTTAAAAATTGTCAGTGATGGAGAATCCATAATGAGCTTTGGTGAATTGTTCCACTGTCAAAAATGTAGGTCTTATTTCCCCATCTGAATTTATCTACCTTCATTTTATATCCAGTGGATAGTGTTATAACTTTCTCTGTTAGATTGAAGAGCCCATTACTAAATAGCGTTCCCCGTGTAGGTACTTATTGACTATAGTCAAATCACCCTTAAACCTTCTCTTTGTTAAGATTAATAGACGGATTGAGCTCTTGGAGTCTATCATTATAATGCATGTTTTCTAATCCTCTAATCATTCTCATGGCTCTTTTCTGAACCCATTCCAATTTACCAACATCTCTTGGGAACTGTAGACACCAGAATGGGACATAGCATTCCAGCAGCAAACACACCAGTGCCAAATACAAAGGTAAAATAATCTCTCAATCTCCACTCAAGATTCCTTTGTTTATATATTTTAGGAATGCTATTAGCTCTTTTGGCCGCAGCATCAGAGTGGGAGCTCATGTTCAGCTGATTATCCACCATGATCCCCAAATCTTTTTCAGAGTCTCTGCTTAAGGCCTAGATTTTTTTGTTCCTAGATCTATACATTTATATTTTGCAATATTAAAATGCTACAACCTATTTACCATGAAATCCAGTTGGCTCTGAATCAGATATATCTCCTCTTCACTATTTAGTATTTCCCTGGTTTTTGGGTCATCTGCAAACTGTATTAATGAGAATTTTATGTTTTCTTCCAGATGACTGATAAAAATGTTAAAGAGCATAGGGCAAAAGCCGATCCCTGTGGCATCCCACTGGAAACTGACCCTCACAGTTGGCCATAGAAGAAACTCATTCCACTCATATATCTCTTTCCATGGCAGAGAGTAAACAGCCCCCTGGAATAACACTGTTTTTCCTCTTTCCTGATCTTATTCTCTAGACTGTGGATTTACAACTAAAACCAACATATTCACCTATGGACAGAGGATCTTCCCATCTTCTGGAAGTACCAAAGACTTTACAAGCCAGCAGTCCATAACATTACTGATACTACACTGATATAAGAACATTGTGATTATTGTATGTTTTGTATTATGTATATATCTGTGACATTATTGACATGAACTGTGACCATATATATCATTGTTGCAACCAAGGTCCTATAGTTGCATCACATCTTGTACAAAGAAAGTCAAGTAAGATGTCTATGGAAATTTGCTAGGTGTCTATGTTGTAATTTGCTAGTTATGAGTACGCTGTCTGTATGTGTGTATCATTTTCTGTTTGAAGTTATGGATATTGGCTATGTACTTGTACCTCAGTATGTTTCATTCTAAGCAGCATCAGTGAAGTATTTGGTCAGCTTCTTGAAAAAGAACTATTCTGAGTAAGTGCCCAATCAAGAAACATTTAACTGGCAGTGGACTTTGGGAGATGCCAATCCACATCTGAGCTTTCCTGGGAACGTTGAAACTAACATGTAAACAAAGTTGTTGGCCAACAAAAAGCTGAATCATTCATGCCCAGGTGGCTTCAAACTCAAATCTTGTTGCTGTGATTTTGCACAGAAGAACAAAGGGATTTCCACACACAAGAGGGAGAAAAGAAAAGGCTCCAAAAGCCTCTCCATCTGATCTTCAAGTGGCTCAAGAGATGGCCTCACCACCCCAAAGAGATGCCTCAAAGAAACTGGAACAAAGGACTGGAACTATGGGGGGGGAGGGGGGAGTGATTGCTGGACCCAGGCCATAAACCACAACATTGGTATGAAAAGGATTGGGCCCAGACTAGGAAGGAGTCTAGTCTGTGAAAAAATCTTATTGGAACATCTCTAAGGGTGAGATTTACTTGTATTCAGTTTCCTCCTCTATAGGACTTAGACTTGTGTGTTTTGTTTTATTTTGCTTGGTAACTTACTTTCTTCTGTCTGTTATTACTTGGAACCATTTAAAGCCTACTTTTTATTCTTAATAAAATCACGTTTACTTATTAATTAACCCAGAGTAAGTAATTAATACGTAGGGGAGCAAACAGGTGTCCATATCTCTCTCTCAGTGTTATAGAGGGACAATTTCTTAGTTTGCTCTGTATAAGCTTTAAACAAAGTAAAACAGATTCATTGGGGGTTTAGGCTCCCAGAAAGATTGAATATTGGGTGCTGGAAAAGTCCCAGTTAACTGAGAAGCCCCTGGACTAAGTGAATCTTAGTTTCCATGAAATGCAGATGGGCATGACCCAACCTCTTGGTCTGTACTGTAGCTGACTAGTGTGTCAAGCTCAGCAAGATGGGAGTGGAAGGAAGCCTTCTCTGGAAGGTGAGGGGGAGGGTTGTTCTCAGTGGTATCCCAGCATATCTGGTGACAGTTTTGAGGGAGTTTCTGTGACACAACCCATCACCCCATTAACCATTTAAGCTTTCTTCTCCTTTTCTTTATTAATAAACCTTAAATTTTAGTTACTAAAGAGTTGGCAGAAGCATGATTATTGGATAAGATCTGAGTGATATATTGACCAGGCTATGTGACTGATCTCTTGAGATCAGAAGACCACTTTGTTTGATGAAACTGGTTTTCAGTAACCACTGTGATACAGGAGGGCCAGGGAGCAGTGGCAGAGTGACAGAGGGGAAATATATAAGCCCTAGGCAAATTAAGATGTGGTTCACTGTAGACTAGGAGGGTGGCTACAGGTTAATTGGAGTACCTGCAGTCAATTAAGGCCCTTTCAGGAACTTAATAAACCGTACCCTGCTTCAGCCAGTCAAGGAGAAGGAGAGAGGACTGGAGCTTGGAGGCGTGCTGTAAGACTTGAAAGACCAGAGAACTGAAGAAAGGGAGACCCTGCCCCAGCAGGGAAGGGAGATTCCCTCCCCCAGCATCTAAGGAACAAAGGTACCCCACCCAAGGGGGGCAAGGGTAAGAACTCGCAGGGGTTGAGAGGGGCTGGGGCTCAGAGTGAGGAGCAAACCTAGACCCCTCAGGCACCAGGGAGTGGCCTGAGACCCAAAGGGACCTGAGGGTCAGGGGGAGAGAGTTGAGGGAGCGAGTCCAAGGGCCCAAAACAGTGGGCAACTTCCGGAATGAGATATTGCTTTTATGAGTGTGGGGAGTTGGGGCATTTAGCAGGAAGGATGAACAGTGTCCAGACCATAGCTTTGGTGGAATCTGGGAGTGCTGTCATGCTGGTCTCAGGGTAGTTAGTGGGCAAGATCAACTGAGCCAGGCCAAGAGCACCAGAGTGGCTCAGTAAATTTCTACCCCACAATTTCAATATAGATTGAGATCCAGAGAAATACTACCAAGGTGACTGCAGGGGTGGTCCCCAAGCTCCCAGTCTTAATTGGCAGGGACTTTCCTGGGTTCAAGAGACTACTCCTCCTATCGAATTAGGGGAGGGAAGTAAACCCTGAGCAGAGTTTGAGGCATCCCTGGATGACCCTACCACAATTTTTCCTGGGTTTTCCCCAGAGTTATTTTTAGTCCCCAGGAAGTCCCAGAAATCTAGATGGGAAAGGAGAACAAATTAAAAATTGTGAACCAGGATTTTGGCGGCAAACCAGAGAGCTTCTCTGGTGGGGAGAAGGCCCCGTCAGGGAAACCGCAAGGTAGCATGGACCAGTGGAGACCCAGCGATGGCTCCTAGCACCAGGGTAAACAAACTGGCTGGGCCCTCCAAGGGTGCTTACTCTGGGGGACCATGTGTCAAGGCTGCTGATCCCTGGTATAGATTAAAGTAATTGTTAAATATATTACATATATTTGGTGTTTAAACTTAATGAAAACTAATGGGATATTACATGAATTGTTTTCATTTATGTATCCTGTTATAATGTAATAGCAAACATTTACATTGTGTGTACCCCTGTAAATAAATAGCCCACCAAGCAAGTAAGAAGCCTGGTCGGATGCAAATTAAGAACTTAGCAGAAAAGTGATAACTTCAAAGCAAGAGGTCATTGTGTGCAAGGCCTGATGTGGGGAGGGGCATTCAGGAAGACCATTTGGCCTGGGTCTCAAACTCAAAGGTGGCCTCAAATTTAGAAACTTGTTATTTTTTTTGGCATTTGATAAGTTTCACATCTTGTTTTTATACACATTTCTACTAGACCAAAATGTGGCACCCTCTCTCAGCTTAGAGCTGCAAATTTAAGCAAATAAGAGATGTGATCTCATAAAAGATATATTTTTTTTGTTAACTGATGTAGATTTTTGTCATGTTAAAAAATTAAAAATGCTCATAAATATTAATAAAAAATATAGGTTCTGATAGCACAAGATTAGACTGATGAATGTGTCCTCTCAGATCAGCTGATTATATAAACAAACCACTACTAGTAGCTGGTGCTGGATGAAGTGCATGTTGAAAGGTAGAGAATTGTTACATTTTAGTGTCTTTATAGTTTTACATCTCGTTGACTAAGGAATTATTTATGTGTGAGAATTCCTCATTATTATCTTCATAGGGTAGCTAAAAGAAGTGACTGGTTGAACCCTAGATTGGTAGCTTGGCCATCACATACGCTTTTGTAGTCTATAAGCTCAGATTCAAGATGAAAATTTGTGAGGACGATTTTGGACAGTGAGTTTCCTGAGGACACAGGTTTGAAATTTTTGGACATTATCTCTCTCTCTGTATCCATGTCTGCGTTTACTATGTATGTCATTCCTTTGTTTTCAGCTCAGCTTGTTATATTATACCTTTTGTACTTGAGTTGTGATTCAGTGATAAGGATAATAACCTGTCTGATTGTTTCATTTTGTGTTCTTAATTAGTATTCCTCCATTTTAAGCCTTTTCAGCATTTCTGTAACATTCAGCATTTGTGTATATGTTTAGAGTAGTCGATTTCAAGTGTAAATAAGCTAATTTTTTACAGCAGAATATTTCAAGTGTGGATAGGCTACATATTGACCAGCTAGATCACTATCAAGAGGAAATCTGAAAGTGGTGCATGCAAGAGATGGAGAAAACAACTGAGTGAAGCAGCATCTAAGAGCTCAGATAACTTCATTTCTCAAACCCCTGGAAAACACATCTTATCCAACAAATATTACAGATAATGAAAACTCTGCAACTGCAACAGGTGACATTTCAAGCCAATACCTGAACATGAGGACAGTAGTCAAGAAGGAGATGTGCCAGTAGTAATAGATGCAGTAGAAGATCCTGTGTCTGAGCAAGAAACTCATCAGCAACAAGAAGATGTGGATCGTATGCAGCAATAGCAATCATGAGCACCACAGGTTTGACTGTGACTGATATTGGAATTATTGACAAGAACAATGCAGCCCAAATTCAATCTTTCATTCAAATTAGTTGTTTTGAAATTCCGAGTAGCATTCCACGAGATGCTGATAATCATACTTTCCCTGCTTATCTGCTGGCAAAAACTCTTCCAAATGGTGAGTCCTGCACAAGAGACTGGTTATGCAGGATTATGGAAAATAATCTCTGTACTGTGCACTCTGCTTCATTTTGAACAAAAGCGCTGCAATCTCTTAAATTCTCTCTGCTCAGTCAGGATGGAGCATCAACAGAGGTTGGAGGAAGCTGAAAGACCTAATTCCATTACGTGAGAGTTCAACATCAGACAAAGAAAATTATGTTGCATAGAAATCAGCCAGTAGGGCAGCATCAGCTGAAAGTTCAGTTGAGAATTTACTCTACTGAACTCTTCACAGAAACTAATAACTGGGAAAAACGTCTTGAGCACATCCTGAACATCATACTTTTTCTTTGTGAGCGGGGATTGGCTTTCTTTCAATCCAGTCAAATGATTATTATGCAAACTTTCTAGGCATAGTTAAGCTCCTCAGCAACTATGAACCACTTTTATCACAGCATATTAAATGTCTTTGAGAATCACAAGGGAGTTAAAAGCACATGCAAGTCCATTATCTTGCCACTCACATACAAAACAAATATATTGAGCTAGGTGGGTCATTTGTACAAACAACAATTCTTGATGAGATTCAAAATGCAAGTATTTTTCAATCATTGCTGATGCCACTCCAGATTGTTCTGACAAGGAACAGACTACTATGGTTATTCAATATGTTAATATTGTAGACAGCTCAAAATTTTCAATGGAATAAAGACTTATTTTGTTTGATAATTTCACAAGAGAAAACTGGAAAATAAATTGCTGCTCGAGTACTAGCAATTCTAGAAGAACAATAGAACATAAGAAAGGCTGTGCTGGGTCAGACCAAAGGTCCATGTAGCCCAGTATCCTGTATACCGACAGTGGCCAATGCCAGGTGCCCCGGAGTGAGTGAACCTAACAGGTGAAGATCAAGTGATCTCTCTCCTGCCGTCCATCCCCCAGCTCTGACAAACAGAGGCTAGGGACACCATTTCTTACCCAGCCTGGCTAATAGCCATTAATGGACTTAACCTCCATGAATTTATTCAGTTCTCATTTAAACCCTGTTATAGTCTAGCCTTCACAGCCTCCTCAGGCAAGGAGTTCCACAGGTTGACTGTGCACTGTGTGAAGAACTTCCTTTTATTTGTTTTAAACCTGCTGCCCACTAATTTCAATGGGTGGCCCCTAGTTCTTCTATTATGGGAACAAGTAAATAACTTTTCCTTATTCATTTTCTCCACGCCACTCATAATTTTATATTCCTCTATCATATCGCCCTTTAGTCTCCTCTTTTCCAAGCTAAAAAGTCCTAGCCTCTTTAATCTCTCCTCATATGGGACCCGTTCCAATCTTCTAATCATTTTAGTTGCCCTTCTCTGAACCTTTTCTAATACCAGTATATCCTTTTTGAGATGAGGAGACCACATTTGTACACAGTATTCAAGATGTAGGCGCACCATGGATTTGTATAAGGGCAATAAGATACTCTCCGTCTTATTCACTATCCTTTTTTTAATGATTCTTAACATCCTGTTTGCTTTTTTGACGGCGAATGCACACTGCATGGACATCTTCAGAGTACTATCCACGATGACTCCAAGATCTTTTTCCTGATTAGTTGTAGCTAAATTAGCCCCCATCATATTGTATGTATAGTTGGGGTTATTTTTTCCAAAGTGCATTACTTTACATTTATCGACATTAAATTTCATTTGCCATTGTGTTGCCCAGTCATCTAGTTTCCTGAGATCTTTTTGAAGTTCTTCACAGTCTGCTTGGGTCTTAACTATTTTGAGCAGTTTAGTATCATCTGCAAACTTTGCTACCTCACTCTTTACCCCTTCCTCCAAATCATTGATGAATAAGTTGAATAGGATTGGTCCTAGGACTGACCCTTTGGGAACACCACTAGTTACCCCTCTCCATTCTGAAAATTTATCATTTATTCCTACCCTTTGTTCCCTGTCTTTTAACCAGTTCTGTCCACGAAAGGATCTTCCCTCTTATCCCATGGCAACTTAATTTACGTAAGAGCCTTTGGTGAGGGACCTTGTCAAAGGCTTTCTGGACATCTAAGTACACTACGTCCACTGGATCCCCCTTGTCCACATGTTTGTTGATCCCTTCAAAGAACTGTAATAGATTATTAAGACAGGATTTCCCTTTACAGAAACCATGCTGACTTTTGCCCAAAAATGTATGTTCTTCTATGTGCCTGACAATTTTATTCTTTACTATTGTTTCAACTAATTTGCCCAGTACGGACATTAGACTTACCGGTCTATAGTTGCCGAGATCACCTCTAGAGCCCTTTTTAAATATTGGTGTTACATTAGCTATCTTCCAGTCATTGGGTACAGAAGCCTATTTAAAGGACAGGTTACAAACCCTAGTTTATAGTTCCACAATTTCACATTTGAGTTCTTTTAGAACTCTTGGATGAATGCCATCTGGTCCTGGTGACTTGTTACAGTTAAGTTTATCAATTAGTTCCAAAACCTCCTCTAGTGTCACTTCAATCTGTGACAATTCCTCAGATTTGTCACCTACAAAAGACGACTCAGGTTTGGGAATCTCCTTAACATCCTCAGCCATGAAGACCGAAGCAAAGAATTCATTTAGTTTCTCCGCAATGACTTTATCATCTTTAAGTGCTCCTTTTGTATGTCTATCATCCAGGGGCTCCACTGGCTGTTTAGTAGGCTTCCTGCTTCTGACGTATTTAAAAAACATTTTATTATTACTTTTGAGTTTCTGGCTAGCTGTTCTTCAAATTCCATTTTGGCTTTTCTTATTACATTTTTACACTTAATTTGGCAGTGTTTATGCTCCTCTCTAGTTACCTCAGTAAGATTTAACTTCCACTTTTTACAAGACGTCTTTTTATCTCTCACTGCTTCTTTTACATGGTTTTTAAGCCACGGTGGCTCTTTTTTAGAACTTTGACTTTGTTTTTTAATTTGGGGTGTCCATTTCAGTTGGGCCTCTGTTATGGTGTCTTTGAAAAGTGTCCATGCAGTTTGCAGGGATTTCACTTTAGTCACTTTACCTATTAATTTCCATTTAACTAACCCTCTCATTTTTGCATAGTTCCCCTTCCTGAAATTAAATGCCACAGTGTTGGGCTGCTGCGGTTTTGTTCCCAGCATGGGAATGTTAAATGTTACTATATTATGATCACTATTTCCAAGCAATCCTGTTATAGTTACCTCTTGGACCAGCTCTTGCGCTCCACTCAGGACTAAATAGAGAGTTGCCTCTCCCCTTGTGTGTTCCCGTACCAGCTGCTCCAAGAAGCAATCATTTAAAGTATCGAGGAATTTTGTCTCTGCATTTCGTCCTGAGGTGACATGTACCCAGTCAATATGGGGATAATTGAAATCCCCCATTATTATTGAGTTATTTATTTTGACAGCCTCTCTAATCTCCCTTAGCATTTCATCGTCACTATCACTGTCCTGATCAGGTGGTCGATAATAGATTCCTATTGTTATATTCTTATTAGAGCATGGAATTACTATCCATAGAGATTCAATGGAGCATGTGGATTCATTTAAGATTTTTAATTCATTTGATTCTACATTTTCTTTCACATATAGTGCCACTTCCCCACCCCCATGACCTGTTCTGTCCTTCTGATATATTTTATACCCCGGAATGATTGTGTCCCATTGATTGTCCTCACTCCACCATGTTTCTGTGATGCCTATTATTTCAATATTCTCCTTTAACACAAGGCACTCTAGTTCACCAATCTTATTATTTAGACTTCTAGCATTTGTGTACAAGCACTTTAAAAACTGGTTGCTGTTTATTTGTCTGCCCTTTTCCGATGTATCACATTCTTTATGTGAAAGTTTGTCATCTGATCTGGCCTCTCCTTTATTCTTTACCATCCTCTCCTTCTGACTAAAACTTAGAGAATCTCTATCAGTAGATCCTCCTGTAGGAGAAGTCTCTATCCGATCCATGTGCTTCTCTGCAGCAATCGGCTTTCCCTCATCTCTTAGTTTAAAAACTGCTCTGCTACCTTTTTAATGTTAAGTGCCAGCAGTCTGGTTCCACTTTGGTTTAGGTGGAGCCCATCCTTCCTACAGTACAACAAAGAAATCTGAAAAGATCTTATCTTTCTCAAATGAATATATTCCACAAACTTTAAATTGGATTGTGCTTCAAAAAATACTCAAACTTGGGCTCTCTGGGGCATTTCTTAATATCACAATTGCATTGCATATTTTCGTCAGTTTGCCTGCATCTGTAGCTTCAGGTGAACTCACCATCAACATGGTGAAGTAGGTGAAGAACCATCACCATTCAGCTATGGGACAAGAGCATTTGAATGGGCTCTCCATGCTTAATATCAACTATGACATTGCACAAAAGCTAGATTTTTCCTCAATAATTAGTGTATTTGCTCAGAAAAAGGCTAGAAAAGCATTTGTTAAATAAAAAAAAATCAAATTATGTCTCAGTCTTTTTGGTGCCTTATTTTGTTTTCATGTATCACTGTTTTTTTTATTTTTTTATTTTTTTTGTGGTTGGGGCCACAAAAGCTGGAAGTGGCCTGGGCCTCTCTGAACCTCTGGAAGGGCCTGATTGTGTGTAATGATCAAAGTTTAAAGAGCCTAAAGGCATTCTTCTCTCTCTCTGTCATCAAAGGAAAAGCTCAAGTGTGTCATGGCCCTCTCGGCTTCTTTTCTGTGGATTCAAGGAAATATTCTGTATCTCTGGACTGTTTGGATTCTAACAGGGCGGAATATCAGAAAGAGATGGCTCAGATCCCCAGAGTTCTCTGGATAGCCCAAGAGACTTTTGAGAAACTGGCAGATTACTAAATCTCTAAATCTATCATTTGGAATTAAACACTGTGGAATTAAAAACAGTTGTACACATATTTTACCTCCCAACAACTCTCATCCTTTTTCTTGGCTAATAAACCTTTAGTTAGTTTATTATAGAACTGGCTACCAGTGTTGATACTAGAGTAAGATCTCGAGTATCAAGTGATCTAGGGAAAGTGGCTGGTTTCTTGGAACCGGGAGCAACCTGATGTGGTGTGATTTTTTGATTGAAGTGACTTTTATCAGAAAGTCCAGTTGTCTGGGTGGTGAGATAGACTGGAGAATCTGAGGGGACTATCTGTGACCAGGGCCGGCTCCAGGCACCAGATGAGCAAGCCCCTTTTTGGTTCGCCATTCTGGCTGCCCTGCGCCCTGTTTTGTTTTGTTTTGTTTTGTGTTTTTTGGCTTTGCTGCTCCGTCTGCGTTGTATTTTTTTCCCTTGGGGCAACAAAAAAGCCAGAGCCAGCCCTGCCTGTGACTCAATGGTAAGAATGTTACAGTAATTCCAGGGGTTCACATTTGTTACTGGCATGGTGAAATATAATAATAGATTATGCCACCAGGGTGTCTGTCCTGTTTTCTGACAGTTTGCCCTGAGTGGGCACTCACAGTTGTGAGCTACTACAGACAGCTGGCAATGGGTCTTGTGCTTTTTACCTCAATTTGCTGACTTGTCAGAACTACTTGTACCATTAATTAACCACTTGATCTTAAACTTGCACATATTTCTTCCTTGTTTTAACTGTTCATTAATAGCACAAGTAATTCTGACAAGGCAATGAAATGAGGCAAAGAGCATGAGACCCATATTACATCATTTTTGACCAAACACTGCTTGCATTAGTCTCAGGAATAGTCCTGTCAAAGTCAATGGGGGGCTCACATGAATAGAACAGTCAATGTTGGTATAAGTAGAGGAAATTCGGTAGTAATTATTTCCAGAAGCTGCAAAAAGGATCAGTGTTCCTTTGTGCCTGGCTGCTGAACACCAGGCCCTAAAAGAAGTCGAGACAACAATATAATTAATATTATCTTGTACTATTTTAAAAAAGAAACATTTGTTTTGCAGATTATCTGGGTGTATTGATCTGAGAGAAAAATAGAGGCTATAGGCAGAATCTCCATTGCCCTGCATCTTTACATCTGTGTGGATATAAAACACTACTAGGTGTGGACAGTTAGGCCCGCTCCAACTCCCAGTGATGAAATGGAGCAGGATGTGGCCCTTTGTTGAATTAAAAAGAAAAACTAACAACCAATAAACTTTTACATTTTTATTAGAATGTGCCACAAGTCTATTATCTGTGTGGGGGGGAGTTGCTTTATATCAGGTTGTAAATAGTCCAGGAATCACCTGGATGAGCACGCACTGAAGTCTTTCGACTATAAACAACAGTACTTTTATTATCACTGCCAGATCAAGAGCAGTATTATGGTGGTGGAGCACTCCACTAAGAACCTACCCCAAGAGCAGCTTCTTTTGTATTTGCCTCATCCTTACTAATTCTTCTCAATAAGGTTTGCCCAGAACTGTGACTCCATGTGTTTAAAAATCATAGTTTGGGAGAAAAAATATGATATTTTTAAGAAATAACGTTGTTTTTATTATATTTTTTATCTGCTGGTTTTTAGGACTGACACGTTCAAGCTTCCCTCTTCAACCAGGAGGGCTACAACTTACATGAAACACATAAAGAGTCTCACATAATCACTTGGCTGCAGGAGAGGGGGCACTTTTTCCCCTCATGCCTTTTTAGGTGACCAGTTTTTTAAATATGGAAGAATGAAGGTGCTGCCTCCATTTTGCAACAGTCTGCTGTGTGCTGTATCAGCTTCACATCTCTCTGGTAAGATTTTTTAATTTCTTATGTTTTCCCTTATTAATCCTGAGGAGACAGCACATTCTGCAAGTAACATGAAATCAACCTCTTTATCTCAGAGCAAATGAGCTTTGTCCTTTGTCATCTGTTAATGTTTTCAGATGTTTGCATTTTGTTTGTTTTTAAAATTTATTATGCTTAGAATCAGAGGTCTATTTACTTTCTTAAAACAGTTTGTAGGTAATAAAGAGGGTCTCCCCTCCATTTCCTAGAGGATGATTAATGCCTTTTATAGTGAGAAATGTGATGAGCATTTATAGATATGAATGTTCTGCCACATTTTTTAAGTGCTAAAATATAGCATTAAAATGGGTATAAGTCTTCCCTACAGAGTTAAGTCAGAACTGTGTGTGCAAAGGTAGCTTAAAGCTCACTTTTGCATTCTTCTAATTCTGGCACTTCTCATTAACCCCCAGTTTGCCTCCTTGAATCTTTCTCTCCTTCCCCATGCAGGGAGCTTCTACTACTCAAATCTGGGGGTTTATCTGCATCCAAGAACCTGGGAAGAACACTTATTGTGGGGAAGAGGTAGACATTGCTTGGGAAGAAATTTGGATCTCACTTATCCCACTTTGACTCCTCCTTTGTTAGCCATGGGGAAACCTGTAACTTTGACCAGATCTTGACTAGATGTTGCCAGCCTGTACCGTGTCCTTCATGTTTTAATCCTGAGCTCATGGGCCATAGTCTGTTATTTCACTCCTTCTCAAAAGGGGAAGAGTTGTCATATTAAGTTCAACAGGTCATAGTGAACTACACAGCTCCAGCCAAGACCATAGTAACCTAGAGAACCCCAGGTGAACCAGTTTAAGAAAACAATGTGAATCCACCCTAAAGAAAGAAGTCCTAAATATAGTTTATTAAGTCTGCAATATTTATAGGGCAGATGTATGCCTGTGTCTCTTTACACACAGTCTACTTTCTAACAAAACTGGAATCTGGTTTCTTCCTCAACAGGGGAAAGGAACAAAGTGTGTTTAATTAATTTGTTAACTAATTATTCTTATTGTCAGTATCATATTCATGGTCATGTATCATATATATGACTGCTTTTCTCTAAGGAAAAAAGTAAGGAAAACTGTTGAGACTACTGGAATGAAGCTCTAATAAATATTATTCTGAGGACACTGTTATTATTTTTTTTTTAAAAAAAATCTGTCCTAGTTGAGATGTTCTCTTCTGAATTCACCCGGGGGCAATAATTATGCACAGTACTATACTCACAGTATTGTAATTTGGGCAGGCTAAACATGGTGGATATTCATGGTATTGTGAGAGATGGTGGAGCTAGAGACACCAAGGGACCACATATTTTATCCCCATCTTTGTTATCATGTAACCAGAAGCTGGCAGGATTTTTTTATTCTTATGATCATCTTAAACTATGTGAATTACTGTACTGGTCTTTATTGTCCCAACAGCAGATTCATAACACTGACTAAATTGTTGTGCTATTTTCACCATTTGTGGACTTTCCTTCATTATATCCATGCTTTACTTCAATGCTAGACTTATTAGGTCAATATTTATCCAGGGTCAGGCCAACTTCTATCTGCTGTAAAACAGAAAAATGTTACTAGCACACTGAAATGTTGAATTAGGAAAACAATCTTACTTTATGCTTTGTTTGAACTGCTAATTTACAGACCAATTAGGCCTAAAAAGATGTGGTTTTTGATGTTTAGAAAGTGAAGAAAATTGCAAAAACATATGTCATCTTTCTTATGCACTCTTTTGTGTTTGTATTCCTTTTACAGTCATTACTATTCCAGCTGTATTTTTATGGCTAATTATAATGTGTATTTACTGGGCTTGATTCGACACTGAATTACTCCAGTTTTTGCTGATGTAAGAGCACTGACTTCAATGAAATTACAGCTGCACACAACTAGAGGAACTCTAGTGAATCAGGCACAGCTGTTTATAACAGCTTTCATCTGAGTATCACCAAAGTGCTCTACAAACATAAAGTAAACAAGTAGTTTTGAACAGATTTTACAGATGGATAAACTAAAGCACACATAGGTTAAGTGATGCACCTAATGTAACAAAGAAAATTACTGTTAGAACTTCGAAAAGAACAACTAAACCTGACTAGAATATGGTTCTCTCCTCTACCATCTGGCCACAGTATATATTTTGTTAAATAAAAAGCTAGACTGAAGGGTAATTTTTCTTTGTATTAACAACCACGCACTATATTGTTGTCATAACCTTAATATGATCGCCCTTCATAAGTGCAATATAAGGTCTACACACAGACTCTGAAAGAATGAAAGGTGAAATGTTTGATAATATATAGTGAACCAGAACTTTATGATAAATTATATATTTTATTATATGTCTGGGAAAACTATTATTAACCTCGTAATGTATTAATTTTATAATGAATGAGAGTTTAAAAGGTTTGACTTTATGGACTCAGAGAGGTTTTAGTTCAACCTTGGAATCTCTTCCATATAACAAAAAGGGGAAAGTTTGGACAAAAGCTTCTCCATACTGAGCTCTATTTTAGTGAGATTTAGTTTTTCCCCACATATAACATCTGCTTTTCCCATTTGTACCTTCAGGCTTTATGGTAATTTATTTATACAACAGGACTGGGCTAACGCAACTGCAATCTATTCACAGAACATCATTGTGGATAGGTAAAAAAGATTAATTTAGCTCTCCTTTGAGACATTGGAAGACAGACAAAATGAAGTACATTGTTACACAGTCTCCCTTTATGGGCATTTATTTTAAAGAATTACAGAAACTCTCTATAGAGAGCTGTGGGGGAAAAAACATATCCTTTATGGATATCTATGAAGTCTATAGAGATTACTGTGAAATATATTACATTCTATACAAATCTTGTGAAGTTAGATACAGACAATATATGTCTCCTCCATTTTTCTTTCCCCAGTTCTACCTCTTCTTTGTGTCCTGTCCCCTTTCCCCTTGCTCATACATATGGTCCTTTTTTATAGGGATTGAGAGAAAAACCTGACCAGATTACTAAGAATCAAGAATCCAACTATGAGTCAAATTCTGATTCACCTACTGTGACCTCACCTACTGTGAGGTCATAAAACCCTGTTGGTCCTTGGAGTGGACTAAATCATTAGTGACTGCCTAGCATTTATACATCTTCCAAATCCTTCCTCCTTCCGCTGGGCAGAGTTCCTAAATCCACCACTTACCACTGTCTGTGTTCTTATGCATACTAATACATAGTCATTAAAGCACTGGAAGATGAGAACTGAGGAAGTAGTGCAACCGTGATGGCTAAACTGGGCTGGCCGTTGATGCATTTCTCCCCTGTTTAATGAGACTGACGGGTTGACAGTCAAGGACTACATTTTGATCTGACAGCTCTCAAAGGAATATTTACTACAGGCCCATCAGGGAAAATATTGCTCCTACATATCCTGATCTGAGGGTAGCACTACTGGGTAAGCAGGATCCAGAATTTGTTCCTTTGTGATTATTGGCTAAGATCCACATCCGTTGTACCATTTAGCAACTTTATGTTGTTAAAAAGGTGGGTGAGCATTGATAAACGTGATAAATTGATCTCCAAACACACTCCCCGTTTACTCTGGAACTCCATCTTGGCAAGAGGAAGAAGCGGAGTTGACAGGGGAGCAGCAGCGGTCAACTTGCCACTGTGGGGAGGGCCAGGTAAGTTGACCTAAGTTACTATGACTTCAGCTATGCTGTTCACGTATCTGAAGTTGTGTATCTTAGGTCAGCCCTGCCCCCAGAGTGTAGCCCAGCCCTAAGACAGAAAAGTGATGTGCATAGCTTGCAAGTCACGGGAGGTGATAGTACTGCTCCACTCAGCGCTAGTTAGGCCTCAGTTGGAATACTGTGTCCAGTTTTGATCACCAGTGGATAGAAAGGATGTAGAGAAACTGGAAAGGATCTAGAGATGAGCAACAAGGATGTTCAAAGGGATGGAAAGCAAGCCATATGAGCAAATGCTGAAGGATCTGAGTATGTTTAGTTTGGAAAAATTGTGATTAAGGGGGGGTCATGATAGCAGACTTCAACTACTTAAAAGGTTGTGTAACTGGGCTGTCGCTGGTCCTCTTCACAAACAAGCCTGGAGACCACTCTATGTGCAACACCTGTGTCCCTGATTGCTGTGTTTGTTCCCGCCACCGACTATTTACAGGTATATACAAGTATATACAGACCAGGGCCCAGAGAGACTGCTAGCTTCCTGGCTAACAGGGATCTAGAGCCCCACACTCTTCCCTTTCCTGTCTGTTCCCTGGTCTCTCTCTCCTTCTCCTCCTTCTGCTCTGGCCTGCTTCCTGCCTGCCAGCTTTTATAGCTGGCTCCTCAGGCCTGCAGGTGTCTCCCCTCAGGCAATTAGGGCGTGGCCTCCCAGCCAGCTTCAGCTAGTGCCTTCTTCTCTCTGGGTATGGGCTAACAGGGGCCTGGCTTGATCCTCTGATCCAGCACCCTGTTACAGGTTGTTATAGGAAAGATGGAGAAAGATTGTTCTTTCTTGCCACAGAGGGCAGGACAAAAGGCAATGGATTCAAACTACGGCATAGCAAATATAGATAAACTCTCAGCAAAAACTTCCTAATTGTAAGAACAGTAGGACATTGGAACAGATTTCCTAGGGAGGTGTGGAAAGTCTTTATATAGATATTTTCAGAGAGAGATTGGATAGTCATCTGTCTTGGATGGTTTAGACTCTCAAATCCTGCATCCTGCCAGCGGATTAGACCAGATGACCCTTGTGATCCCTTCTAATCCCATAGTTCTATGATTTGGCCTAAAGTTATTTTGCACATACTGCCAGCAAATATTTATGACTTTAGTAGGACCGCTGACATGAATAAAGGTATTCATGTGCCTATATATGAGTCTAGGATCATCTAAATCAGGGATCAGCAACCTTGGCACACAGCCCCGCCAGGGTAAGCACCCTTGGTGGGCCCAGACGGTTTTTATACCTGTTGCATCTGCAGATTCAGCCAATTGCGGCTCCCACTGGCCGCGAGTTGCCGCTCTGATCCAATGGGGGCTGCAGGAAGCAGCAGTCAGCACCACGCCGCTTCCCGCAGCCCCGATTGGACCGGAGCTAATCTAAATCTATATGTGAGGTTGAAACAGAGTCCAGGAATTTGTCATTCTTCATCTCTCTAAGAGATCTCTGGCTCATATTTCGTTACAATTTCTGAATTTTCCAGACAATTGTGCATGTATTTAGTTCAATGAGTGCCTCTTACCTGCCCCAGTAGCTCAATCTGGTGGCTTTTCTTCCACATACTTCAGACTTTTGAAGGGGTTTGTAGGATTTGTAAAGCTCGTCACAAAGCCAATGTTTGGACACTTTGGTCCAGTTTCAAATGGCTGTTCAGTTTCATCATGTCTATGCTCTGTTTTACTTGCTATTGGTAAAATTCACCCCTGTGCAGAGGGTAGCACAAAAACCAGGAAACAGAGCTTAAGTGCAACTTAATTGTGACAGTTGCTTAGGCAGGTTATTGTTTGAACAAATGTTTGGGGAAAGGGTGTTCTTCATACAAATATACATATTCACTTTGAGCACAAGTACTCCTTCACACAGAAGAGTATCCATATTTTCCTCTTTAAATAGGTTCAGCCTTCCTATCAGGGAAGCAAAGCTTGTACCATGTGACTTAGATGACCAATTAAACACCACAGATGAATAATACAAAATGGCTGAAGTGAGCAGTTTAACACAGTGACTGAAATGTATTCTTAAAATTTTTCAAGCAATTAAAAGTAGTAAATACTTTAAAAAAGAAAAAACAGCCATTCATCCACAAAGGGCTAAAATGATTGAATAATTTATAAAAGGGTGCTCCAATAATTCCCCTTTATAACAGTTCATGTAATAGCTATGAACATATACCCATACAAGAGGAAAGCTGGTCAACTAAAGATCTTTAGGGCATTACCCTTGGATTTTAGAGGCAAGAGTTGAATTCCCTGATATACCAATCTTCCTGTGAGGCCTTGGAAAGGTCACTTGGGCCTAGATCCTCAACGTTATTTGGGCATCTAACTTTGGTCTGGGCCTTAGCCTCTCTGGGCCTCATTTCCCCTTCTGTAAAACACTGATAGAAGCACTTTCCTATGTCACAGGGTTGTTGTGAAAGTAAATACTCTAAAGCCTGTGAGGCACTTGGGTTCTATGATAATGAGGACCATAGAAGTACATAAGATAGATCAGTACATGTTTGTTGAAGATGCGTGCAATGCACACTGTCAAAGTGCAAACACTGAAATTTTAAAGGACTGCTTAGCGTTTTTGGTTTGGTTTTTTTTTAGCTGAGGCTGTTGTTTGTCATGACAAAAAACAGGAAATGGAAAGACCTATGCTGTTGAATTTGTTTGTTGTAGGAAATTAGAAGAAGATGAATATCATTTGTTTCATTTTATATATACTGGTTAAAATGGTATAATATTATTTCAAACCCCATATTCCATTTCACTGGAAAGTATGGAAGCATACTTGTATTTACTAAAACATTGGGTAGGATATTTGTTCAGTAGCAGCATGGTAGGAATGGAAGAGATGACAGGTGCCATCCTCCTTATGTGTAGCATTTTAGTGCAGTGCTGTTAATAGATTCTAGCTATACAGCCAATGTAACTGACCTTATGAGCATCAACCAGTACCAAAGGAGTCTTCCTATGGTGAAAGAGCAGGACAGAGATGCCAAGAGACAGATAATCTCCCTCTGTCATAAGTGTAATGAGTGTGCTAGGGCAAGAGATGTAATGGAGATACCACCATACTGCATCAATCCCCAGTTGCCATTTTGGCCCTCTGGGGTATTAGGAATTGGCATTAATTAATGCAGCCTTCAAGATTCTGTAACTCATATTTGGGAACCAGCTCTGCAGACAGCAGCCCCAGCATCATGGAAATGCAAATGTGAGTTTTTAGCCACCTTTTTACACCTCTCTGACTTCAAGATGTCTGTTCCTCATCCATACCGTAACAGATCTGGGGAGGGGAGGGGTATTATGTAAGTTGTTGTTTTCATTATTCTTCAGGAGCCCCTGGGATGACTCATCCCTGGAATTTCTTTCTTTCCCAATCCCACATAGCCCGGGGAAACAGGGTGCCAAGTAGGTTCTAGTTCCCACTTGGCCCTTACTGGCTTCTGGGAGAAGAAGGATGACCCCTGTAAAGTTTTGAGCTCATGGATGCTGGGGAAAGGAGAAATTCTGACCAGACCCCAATATTATAGCACCTGCCACAGAACTACTGACTGTATTCATATAATGTCACTTTATGCACAATGCTGAAGAGGTAGTGTAACAAATAGATCTTTCTACCAAGGAGTTTTAAGGCACAGTGGGATCAAAACAGGGCAATATGGGCGGGGGGACATAATACAAAGCGTTTCCTAGAGCTAGAAACCTTCAGCAGAAGTTTTAATAAGATCTTTGAAGGAGGGATGGGAAGCTTGGCAAATCATGACTGGGAACCTCATGCAGACATTTTAGGGTGTCAGTAATGAAAGATCCAGTGGATTAGACAGAAATGGTGTGTTGGTAGATAGGTGATAACACCAGATAGGAGAAGATGAGAGTAGAGAGGGATGCTGAAAAAGACTTAAGGAAGTACTTTATATGCAAAGAGAATATGAACATGCTGTGTTATAACTATACAAAGATCAGATGTTGAAAACTGCTCAACATATGCTCTAATTTTGCATCCAGAAATGTTGGATGCAACATTAGAGGCTGTTTTTTTAATATTTGGCCTATGGATTGCAAAAATCAATGAACAATTTCCAAGTATATAAAAACATATATCATAGGCCAAAAGCATATTAGGGCATATTAACTTGTGATCTAATGAAAACCACTTTGGTTCTACATTCATATTTTATCATTGTAGAAGCACCTTCTAATTTTTGTATAGAATTTTTTTAGCTATCCAGTGAGCAAAAATACACTTGCTAGAAAATGCAGTTTTTAAAGGATTGCTGTTCAGAATAGTCCTGCCTATGTGAAATTTG
This sequence comes from Dermatemys mawii, assembly GCA_007922305.1. NCBI lineage: Eukaryota > Metazoa > Chordata > Testudines > Dermatemydidae > Dermatemys > Dermatemys mawii. The sequence continues at coordinate 25,831,934 of ML677348.1, read as the reverse complement.
TCTCTCACGAGAAAGAAAAAAACATACTCAAGAGTCAGTTATTGTCCAAAAAGCCCATTATTGAAAGCAAAATTCCTCTCAATATTTTCCTTGGTTGTTGTATGATTAATGCAAAATACACTCTCCCAGGGAAACAAAAATGCCACTATTTCCTTTGCAGAATTATAAACCAGTTTATAAGATTTACTGTCTCCAAATGATTATTTAATTTCCTAGGTTGTAAGCTCTCCCAGCATACAGAATGTTATTGTTTTTCACTGCATTGTCTTCAGTACAACTTTCCCTTCTTTGTTGCTTCTGAGCTCCAACATTTCAATTCCAGGAAAGGTATTGCTAGTTTATGTCTAATTAACATATTGAATTCATGTATTTTTAGGAAATCCTCTCACTTGGCATCATACGTAGAGAATTTGAGGTCCACATAGCTTCCACTGTTTTTTGCTATTCCACATGCTGTGATCAGATATATTTTATGGTCTGCCCTAATACAGGCTTCTTTCAACTGAGCTCAAGAGTTCTCTTTGTTATGTGAAGCAGTATTTTCACTTATATCCTCTATAAGATGAATATTAAAGGCTGCAGTGGGATGAAATTTCAACTTATATTAGGTTCGTGTACAAAAACTGCCATCAGTCAACTGTTTGTGTTTGACTGAATAGAGCATGGAGGATAAAACCATAAATATAGGCCTACAATGTCAAAATTATGTGCCTAAAATTATGTTCTTATATCCATATTTAGGCACCTGAATGAAATGTCATGATTTTCAGAGATGCTGCCGAAAACAGCAGATTGCTCTGAAGCAAATAGGAGTTGTGAATATACTGCACTTCTAAAAATCAGGCCACTCTTTCAGTACATGTATCTTCACCAGAAAACTTGTAGGATTCAAAAAATAGTTTTTGTTTTGATTCATTTCTTAAAATATAACCCCCACCATCAAATTTGATGAAACATTTTATTTTGATGAAACAAGTCATTTTCAATGACTTTTTTGGTTTGCCAGAAAAAATAAATAAATAAAAGTGGTTTCAATGTGCCCAAAACATTTTTTTCTGATTTTTTTTCAATTTTTCAGTTTATCTACTAAAAAAAACCCAAAAAACCCTTATTTTGCACAGCACTGCATGTGTTTTAAGTTAAGCATATGCTTAAATGCTTTCCTAACTCAGGAAAACTTTCCTAACTTTCCTTCACTCCTGTTTATTTTTGTGTGTATATGTTCCTTAAACTTTTCAAGACTTTTGAAAGTGAGTTTAAACCTGAAAATATTACACATAATCATCTGAATTTAAATGCTTTATTACAAGTTGTAATAAATACAGAAACAATATATATTTTACATCATAAAGATTGTCCATGACTCACTTCATTGTATTTTGATTGAATCAATAGCATATTTTCTGCTACCACTTGATGTAAATAACGTTTATTGAAAAGTTTAATCAATTTTTTCAGCAATTGTTTGTTATTTAAAGAAAAACACGTTGAATTATGAATCTTTACCAATCAAAGTATACTTTTATGGTTATTTTAAAATGAAAGAATATTTTTTCATATGTATATAGAAACTGACAGAAACTGGCAAAATGGAATGTTTTGCAGAATTTGGATATAAAATCTGACATAATTTTCCTAAATGTTTTCACTGATCCTAAAAGCCCAATATATTAATGACATCAAAGTTAAATACTCTGGAAATTTTCAACTATATTTTAATAAATATATTGTGATATCCGAGAGATTTCAGTGATACATTCTGTAAGATTTGTTCTGCTCAATTTGCTCATTGATTAAAGTTTTAAATGAAAATAGAAACTGAAGTCCCAATCCTTCATGCAAAACTTCCATTTAAGTTTGCATGAATTCGGCATGCACAATGATTTTGGAGTCTAGCTTTGTATCTGTAGACAGGTTAATTAAGCAATGTGACTATTATTTATTTCATATGCTCATTGTGATATTATATATGTGGATTGCACCTTGACATGATGGGAAGGTTTATGTATTCAGTGACCCTGACAGCTCTACAAGTGAAACCTTTAAATCCAGACTGGGCTGCTTTAGCTGGAGAAGTAAAAGGGTAGGGACCGTATTGCTCCAGAAACCTTTCAGAAGAGAAGTATTTAAACTTGATTTCCTCATGCTACAAACCAAGCATTCTATGATCCCAAATATGAACATAAGATTTTTTTTTTTACTATAGTCTAAATTAACCCTAAATTGCATATGATGCAATGTTGTCTGTCATATACTGGAGTAAATCAGTAATCCCAACAGGGAGTAAATAAATGAGAGTAAGATTTGGCGAAGTGTCTGTATCTGTATTTTGGATGTGTTTATTCCCATGACATTTAAAAAGAAAGAAATTTGATTTGAATGTATGATTGGTAATCAAACAATTCAGTAAACAGTACAGCAAAGGACAAAGGGACAGATTGTTCATTGCCTTCCGATTTGTGTGACCGTTTCCAATGGTAGCAAGATGGGCATGAAAATGTAAATAAGAATAGTAGAATTTTTGTTCCTACTCTGCACAGGTATAAATAACTACAGGAAGCAAATGACCATAAAGAATCCAAACTGTTTGAGTTTGTCTTCTGGATATTCTGTACTCTTCAGAGTTCACAAATCCTCCCAGACTGATCTGATATCTTTGTTTTTCACTGAATTATTTTCCTTGATTTGAGTCAGATGTTTTCTGTCTGTGTTTGAAGGTTACTGATGTTTATAAGCACATGCAATGTCCATAAATATTACTAGAAGTCACATAAGTTCAGTGACCTGAAAAAAGTATCTCATTACATATTCAAGATGTAACACTAACTGGTAGTTGATATTATTTTTCAGTTCAGTACTGGAAGTGGAAGGGATGTCTCTTAATTTTCCAAGTTTTCATTATTTGCTTCTATTGTACCTACTGTTTTTTCTCCCCCTCCAGGAAAAACAAGTCTTGCCTAGTATTGTTACCTGTTCCTTCTGGAAGTTTGTTCAGAAGAAATAAATAAGAAATGCTCTTATTTTGTCATTATCAAATAATTAGGTCAAGAGTATGATACTCTGGTGTTCCAGGAGAATCACAAAGAAGGCTGAGCAAGTAATGGGAAAATTTTACCTAGAAACCACAAAAAGTGCTCTCTGATTTAACAATGAATTCCTGTAAAGGAAATGTATTTTTTATTACTCTTTAATTGTTTCCTAATATCTGTTGTCAACCTGCTTTTTAGGATACAAAACAGGAAAAGGAAATGGATAGAACTCCGGGACCAGAAAAAATGTTTTAGTTCATTAATACAAAGTAGTTCAATAACCTCTGGCTGAGCTTTTAAAGTCCTCAAATCACATTTTAAAGGTTTTGAATTACAGAGAACCCACCATTTACTCCACTACAAACTAGGAAGTGACCAGGAAGTGACCCATGTCCCACACTTCAAAGAAAGGCAGCACCGCGCTGCTTCCCGCAGCACCATTGGACCAAAGTGGTGAACTGTGGCCAGTGGGAGCCGCGGTCAGCTGAACCCGCGAACGTGGCAAGTAAACAAACTGGACAGGCCTGCCAACGGCGCTTACCCTGGGGGGGGGGGGGGGGGCCCACATGCGAAGATTGCCGATCCCTGTGCTAAACATTCATATGCCCCTTCATGCTTCCACCACCATTCTAGATTATATGCTTCCATGCAGATGACTCTTGTTTAAAAAAATAATAATGCATTAATTAAATTTGTGACTGAAATCCTTGGGGGAGAATTGTATATCTCTTGCTCTCTGTTTTACCTGCATTCTGCCATATAACATGACTTCTGTTATAGCAGTCTCAGATGATGACTCAGCACCTGTTGTTCATTTTAAGAACACAGTCACTGCAGATTTGACAAAATGCAGAGAAGGTACCAATGTGAGATTTCTAAAGATATCTAACGCACCCAATGCAATGTTTAAGAATTTGAAGTGCCTTCCAAAATCTGATTGGGATGAGGTATAGATCATGCTTTCAGAAGTCTTAAAAGAGCAACACTACAATACAGAAACTACAGAACCCGAACCACCAAAAATGAAAATCATACTTCTGTTGGTGGCATATGAGTCAAATGATGAAAATGAACATGTGTCAATCTGTACTGCTTTGGATCCTTATCAAGCAGATCCCATCATCCGCATGGACACGTCCTCTGGAATGGTGGTTGAAGCATGAAGTGACATATGAATCTTTAGCACATCTGGCACACAATATCTTCAGATGCCAGGTCCAACACTGCCATGCAAAATCCTGTTCTCACTTTCAGGTGACATTGTAAACAAAAAGTGGGCAGCATTATCTCCTGCAAATGTAAACAAACTTATTTGTCTGAGCGATTGGCTGAACAAGAAGTAGGTCTGAATGGACTCATAGGCTGTAAAATTTTACATTTTTTGTATATGTAGTTCTACTTTTCTAAATTTGACTTTCATGAAACAGAAATTGAACTACAGCACTTGTAATAGGTGAATTAAAAATGCTATTACTTTTGTTTTTTTATAGTGCAATTATTTCTAATAAAAATAAATATAAAGTTAGCATTGGCTACTTTGTATTCTGTGTTGTAATTAAATTAGTATATTTGAAAACACAGAAAACATCCAAAAATATTTAAATAAATTGGTATATCTATTGTTTTACAGGACAATTAATTGTATGATTAATTAAGATTATTTTTTATAATCTCTTGACAGCCTGCATATATAGATATAGATAGATATAAATATACACATAAAATAAATATTGGGGTGAGATACTGGACCCATTGAAGTCAATGGGAGTTCTGCAATTGACTTTAAATTGGGTCAGGATTTCATCCGAAACATTTTAGGTCATAACTCCTTTTTCTTTGTTTGGGGACTTTATCAGTATTTCAAGCAGATGGTGATTGCATAGGCAGTTGAAACTTAACTTCATTTTCTGTCTTCCTCTTTAATGGGAGACAGTATGAGATAAGCGGAAAATACCAGAGAAGGTGGTCTTGAATTCTTTTTTAGTCCTTTACAATGTTAGCTTAAATTTCCATGTAAAAGTGAGGGAGCATTTTTCCTTGCAAATAGGTATGTTTTGATTTTGATTACAAGACCAATAAGGATATAGAGTCTTATGGTTACTACATCTTACTTGTGGAATTGCCAAGCTTGTGAATAGACCTCGGCAAATAATTTGCATTGAATAATCAACTAGATAAATATTGCCTGTTTTTTTTTAGTTTTAACAAGTTGTCTCTGAAATCAGTGGGAGTTAGGCACCTAAACTGCTAAGGAGTTAACACCTAAACTGCCAATCAAAATTTTTAGGCAACTAATTTCTTTGAAAATCTGACTCCATTTGACATCCAATTAAGACCTACTTAATGTTGGTTTTCTGCAAATGAATTGCATTTCCTCTGGTGTGAATTTTAAATTGCATGTTGTAGTACATTTTTGAAGTGCAATTTTAAATTGCATATTTGAAATTCACAGTTTTTGGCTGCTTATGTAACTGCTTTTGGTGAATGTTCATTCCAACTTACATTACCTTTTCATGAGTTTTCTCACTATTTAAGCTTGTTCACTAGAACATTAACAAAAAACCAATATAAAAGAAGCAGGAAACGGTGTAAATAATTTGTTTAAGTATATAGAAGAAAAATCATGGACATTGTTTGAAGTATTCTCTTACCTCTACTTTTTTTCATATGAACAGGAGTATTTGGGAGTAAGATTTTTAAACTTATTTTTTTTTTATTAGTTTTGGGGTCAAGCATATATATTGGTGAAAATTTTCCAAGGCACAAATTGGAATTAGACATTGAACTCTCACCGATTTTCCAGTAGCAGTTGGGAACCTAAATCCTCTTTTGTGTCTTTGGAAAGTTCCCTCAAAATATATGAGACTATTTGTTTTGTATTGCATATAAATGTTTGCAAATCAGATAATAAAGAAAGCCATTAACCAGAGTTCAAAATAAGAGACTGCAACAATTTGGCAATGCAGAACAGCCTTGTCAAGTTATATTTCATCAGTACAATTGGTTATATTCCCAGTATTATACCTTCCTAGGTACACAACTAAACATCAATTTCTCACAGTGCACAACATCTTACAAGCAAAATAAAATTGACTCTTGAACAGCTTGAACTTAGATGGTGGATGAAGATGCTGGAATAAATTTTTGAACCAATGAAGAATTAATTTGGGTCCTCTGTAGAGGAGAATCCAGATTCTTTTTATTAGCCACAGGAGCCAGAATACTGAGGGGAAGACAATCTATTACCTGTCCAAACACACTAGGTTTCAATGCAACACGTTTTTTTTTTGTTTTTGTTTTTAAAAATATCTCAGGCGTATAAGGCAAGACTGTTTTTCAGACCTCAAAATGCAAGTTTTTAAAATTATTTTTGATGTCTCTCAATAAGGGCTGGTCTACACTGGGGGTGGGGAGAAGAATCGATCTAAGTTATGCAACTTAGGGGGAAGGGATCGCTCAGTGGTTTGAGCATTAGCCTGCTAAGCCAGAGTTGCAAGTTCAATCCTTGAGAGGGCCATTTAGGGATCTGGGGCAAAAATCTGTTGGATGATTTAGTTGGAGATTGGTCCTGCTTTGAGCCGTGGGTTAGACTAAATGATCTTCTGAGATTGCTTCCAACCCTAATATTCTATGAACTTCAGCTACCTGAACAGCATAGCTGAAGTCAACATGCTTATATCTACTTACTGCAGTGTCTTCACTGTGATAAGTCAACAGCTGACACTCCCCTTTCAACTCTTCCTGTGCCTCTTGCTCCAGTAGAGGACTGGAGTCAACAGGAGAGCGCTTGGCAGTCAATTCTCTCACATCTATGCTAGACACAATAAATCAACCCCCCGCTGGATCGATCGCTGGCTGTCGATCATGTAGCTGAAGTTGCATAACTTAGATCGGTCCCCCACCCTAATGTGGAAAAGATCTCAGTATTGTCATTTAGCTGTTGCTTCTGGTTTTTTGTTTGTTTGTTTGTTTGTTTGTTTCTGAAATGCCTGTTCAGTAATCTTTTCTGGAAAGAAGTTAACAAGAGACATTGATAGACTGAAGTCCTCCTTAGATGTAAAAAGGAATGAGCTACAACACAAGAGAGGTCTTCTTTGGTCTCTGCTATGATGCCAAAAATTGTGTTATTTCAACATCTTGCATTTGCTAGTGAAATATCTAGAAAGCCCACCATAAAGGGTTGCTAAAATGTTTTAGGAAAATATGACTGTGGTGTATGTGGACAGCAAAGAAGACAACCAGTTTAATGTTATAATGGCATAAATTGTGGAAACTGGTTAGCTTTCTGAAGTACTGTATCAAGAGAGGATTTTTTACCCCTTATGAAAAGGTCAGCAATTAATTATTAGAAATTATAGGGAAGGTAATGGAGGGAAAACAGATTAGCAGGGTGTGTGGGAAGGGTAGATGGAAGTGGGATGAAAGAAAAATGTATGTTCTGCATAAAAAGCAGCAGAAACATCCTGGAGATCTTGGGGAATATAGGGAAAGCAAGCAAATATGATGCCACAGACAGCATGACAACTATTCCAATGAGTACTAGCTGCATTCCTTGTACCAAGCAAAGACCCTGTTTTGTGCCAATATTTCAGTAATAAATTGTATGTTTCCTGCTCTCTATTTAACAGATTTATGGAAAAAATACTAATGAAGTTAGCTAACCAAATTTAAAACTAGATAAACTGAGAAGACAAGACAATAAAACAAAAGACAGTAAGAGTTAGAAAAGCAGAAGAAAAGGAGGAGAAAGTAGATTGTGTATCATCCCTTTTTATTAACCGTTTGTTTGCTGCTAGAGACAAGTGAAAACTCTTTACACAACCTCAATCTCAGTGACAGTTTAGAGCCACATGAAACCTGAACTGGGCAGCTTGGTTTCACCTCTAGTTTAAGCGCCTGATCTTGCAAGCATTATCCCACATGCTTTCCATGGAGTAACTCACATAAGGAAAGTTACTGGAGTGCAGTTTTGCAGAATTGGCCCCTAGAGGTGGTGGCTGTATACCAATAAGACATACTTCGCAAAACATAATCATCAGTTTTGATCCATCATCTCACTTCTACTAACAGTTGTGTTTCTTAAGAGACACTGATGTGTTGTGTTGTGAAGGACACTGGATGCTTTGTAGAAAGTATATAATTGTTTGTCTGTGTGGCACTGTGAATTACCTTACTCAATCCACAAACTTCAAACAATAAGCAAAGAATGGCATGAACAGCTTTCATATAAAACAGAAGAACGAAGTACACTTGTGTACTTTGAAGAGATCCTATTTAACTCTTTCAAAGATTTTATAATTGTAGGAAAAGAATGTTTCATTGCCATGAAATCGTTCTTTCAGAAAGACCCATGGGATCTTGGAGTATCAAGGTATTGTTTCTTCATCACAAAATCTCTTGCATTCCAACAAAGAGCTGTCGGTTTACAAAGGGGACAAAAGAAGATATATATTTCTCATAATGTTATACCATGCTGAGTCAGTTAATTGTTTTGCAGCAGTGTACGAGGCCAAAGATTATCATGTGTGCTTTTAAATCGAAACAGAAGGAGAAGGACATACAGTTTTGAAGGTGGCATTGTGCTTCCAAATGTAGATTCACAGATTAGGCTGGCTTCTTCAGCATGTAAGCTATTGGACAGGAGATAAGATCTGTAACACTGATTCCTGCTTATTTACATGTGCAGGGACATCCATCTGAAGACAGTGTCTTTGTGACCTCGGTCTCTGATCCATGGAATGCTATCTACTCTATCCACAAAGACTAAGTTTCTTCTGCAGGAAAGATAAAAGGGTGTGGGGAATCTTCCCCAGCCCCCCAAAAAAGAGATCAACTAACAGCATGTTCAATTTCTCACTCGTTTTTATTGTCTAGAGGCTCATTAAACTCAGAAATGTCTCATACTTATGGATGAATTCAGTCTTCCAGAAAATGCTGTATTGAACATTAAAAATGAAAGTGCATAGTTGTACAGAAAAAAAATAAATTAATTATTCCCACAAAAACAGCCCCTGTGTTAACAAAATCACTAGCATTTATGGTGGAGCCCTAGTATTTATTTTAGTTCACTGGTCTAAAGATTATTTTAATATTGTGAGGAACATAGTATGTACTCGTTCCTTCCTTAAAACTCTGCTAACATCAATGGGAGCTCTGTGGATTGAACCGTTTCAGAATATCCCTTCTAAAAATGTTTTCTGTCTGATATTCCAGTCTTCTGAGCTGTGTATTAAGAATATGTAGTATGTATATTTTTTTGAAGTTACATGCTTAGTTATTTCTTCAAATACTGTTTCGCTGTGCCCAGAATGAATCTTTGTGAAAACTTCATCGTGATAAGCACTGATTGAACACAATGGAACTTATAATGAGGAAAAAAGAATGGAATACAACATTCTGGCACTATACTGGATAAAGAAGCATTTAGTAAAGGCAGTCAAGGAAAAGGCTCATTTTTGATTTCCAGACTGTCACAGAAGATAAACAAGAAGATTAGGGCACAAGGGGCCAGCAGATTTGTTTCCAAGGTCAAGTCCAGAGAGAGATGATGATGAGGTTGCTTGAATGGCTTCATCAGCTGTTTGCTTTTGGTTTAGAGGCATCCAGTATTATTTTTTTCCAGTTGTTCTCCACTAATGTAACATTTGTCAGACCCTGACCTAGTTTTCAGGTCACTACTTATGTTTTACAAAGAGCAATACTTATCCATATTTCTGTGAACACTCCACTAAAGGCTTCTTTTTAATTATATTTATCATTATATTTCTTCTAGCTTCCTTTTCTTGCTCTTGTATTACACACATCTCAAAGTCCATGGCTTCTCATTTCTCTTTTCCCTGCATTAGTTTTTCATTTTTTGTTGACTGCCTTTCTTACTAGGATAAGAAGACATCTACCTATAAAAGCATTAGTATAGTAGTCACAGCATATACCAACAATTACCATATTATATTGTGGTTTCTGTTATATGGCAGAGTTTTCCTGTATTTAGCAAAGGAAATAACTTTAATTTCATCAGTACCGCAGTTGGCAAATGTTGATGTTTTAATGAAGGTCACAGTACATCAATGCAGTAAACCTATTTTATGCATTTTCACTGTTCCATTTTCAGCCTCCCAGTCTTAGGCATGACTGATATTTCCTCTTTCCTACACTGTTTCTTAAAAGTCTGTCAATTCTTTGGGCAGCAGCTCTCTCTGACTAGTAAATCTTTTGGCTTTAGGTACATAATTCTTAATTTAAAAAAAATCATCAAGGGTTTAAAAGCCCTGCAGGGAAATTAAGACTGCAGAGGAAAATCCCAGTAGTAAAGATCTGCTTTATACAAATTAAATTGACTCCTGTTACCCAAACCAACCAGATGATTTGGAAAATATGTGTCTTTTACAAATTGCAAAGTGGTTCAACTGTAAGGTTCATTAGGAAAAAAAAAGATATAGGTATGTTTAAATTGAAAAATGCCAAGAGAGCTTGATTAAGAGATAAAAATAATGGCTGAATGACTCACTTAAATTAGATAGTGAATCTCTTGGAAAGAAAATATTTTCATTTCTGCTTCTCTCCCACTTTAATTCTTTGAGCATTGTTTATTGAGTGTTAATGAGTCTAGAGATGCAGACTTGAAAGTTGACTTCTCTTAAATTCATGAACTCATGTCCACAGAATAGGATAAAAATTTACAACTGAAAAGGGAATGATCACTAATAAAGTTACAAGAGATTCTATGGAAAATATAATGCCTGGCTCTTATGCAGTGCTTTTCATCTGTAGAATTCACAACACTTTACAAAGGAGGTAGGAATCATTATCCCCATTTCACAATGGGGAAAACTAAGGCACAGACTGGAAGACTGGCTTTGTCCAAGATCACCCAGCAGATCACTGGTCCAAGATCACTGGTGGGGCCAGGAACAGAATCTAGTAGTTAATACTGCCTCGCTGAAGTGGAATGGAAAGGAGGTTTGCATTTAATTTAATAGAGCTGTTATGTTTTACTTGAGAACGCAGGAGGTAGAGTGGCTTAGCGAACCCAGGCTTGGGACTCAGGAGACTTGAGTTTTAATCCTGTTTTGCCACTGACCTGCTATGCCACTATACCTGTGATTCAGACAGGTATGAGCATATGTTACTTACTGTAGTGGGGCAGGAGCTAAAAGCAAGTAAACTCTGAAACAATGATTGGGCAATCAAATAGTGAAGAGTTTAGAGGCAATGATTAAGTGGTGCTGTCATTCATGGTTTGGAAGTCATGTTTGTTGTGATAATGGAAGATGTTTGGAATATTCAGCATGACAGCAGACAACTTCAATTGCAAGTTCCCACTCAACCATCAATGGGAAGTAGATTTGAGGGTACTAAATGATGTATTCCAAAAATGGCAGGCACTGACAGTAGATCTGTTTGCTATTTACCACTGTACTGCTTCAGAACTGGGATTGGACAGAACTGCATGGGTGATTCTCTCCTCTTCTCATGGGACAAGGATCTTTTTTATGTCTTTCCACCATTCCCTCTAATTCTGAAAGCCCTGTTGAAAGTGAACAGAGAGAAACCAAACATCTTATCGATTGTTCCCACCTGGTCCAGGCAGATGTGGTACCCTTACCTGTCACAGTGGCACTATTTCCACTAATAACTCTTCGTATCACTCCATAGCTGCTATCAGAGAATGAAGGTTGCACCCTCCATCCCAGTTTGCAGATTCTGTGTCTCAAGGCCTGGCTCCTTCATGGTTTCAGTGCATAGAGACATCCTGCTTTGAGGAGGTACAGAAGGTGTTGTTACACAGTAGGAAAGGAGTTACTCATCATACCTGTCTGCAAAAATGGAAGAGATTTCAAAATTGGTCTAAGCCCACAAGCATCAACTCAAATGCAGCCACCCTACCAGTAATTCTAGATTATCTGTTAGTGCTGATTTCTTGAGATAATCCATCTATCAGTTTATTGAAGGTTCACTTACCAGCAATTGCACACTTCCACCAACAGGTAAAAGGACACTATCTTTTCTCATCCAACCATTAAGAGAGTTCTCAAAAGCATAAGAAATCTCTTTCTTGAACCTAGATTTCCCACTCCTCAGTCTTGTGTTAAAATGGTTGACTAGATAGCCATTTGAACCCATGGCCATTTGTTCATTGACTCATCTTTCAATTAATCTGATGTTCCTGATTGCCATTACCTCAGCAAGAAGGATAGGAGAGATAGCATCCCTAATGGTGCATCACCGCTTCACTGTGTTCTTCCCTGACAAGGTCAGTCTTTGGCCACATCCGGAGTTCATGGCCAAGGTGGCCTCCTTTTCCATGAACTCCTCCAAAGGTATTCCTATATCGGAAATCTGTAGAGCAGCTACCTTGATCATCTGCACACACCTTTGCAGAACACTATGCCATCCTGAAGGATTCAGCTGAAGGCACCAAATCAGACTTGACTCCGAAGTCCCAGCCTCCACTTATGTGCACTGCTTGGGCATCTCCTACACTACTCAAAGAAAAAGAAGTAGTTACTCACCTTGTGCCATAATAATGGTTCTTCGCTATATGTGTGCCCTGTAGGTGCTCCACAACCCACCTCCTCCCCTCTACTTCGCAGTTCTAGTAATTCACTCTGAAGTAGTGAAGGAACTGAGGAGGGATTATCTGTCCATGCTAACTAGCCTGTGGCAAGCAAGGAGCAGCACATGCATGGGCAGGATGAACTGCTACCAAACTTCTCCGATCAGCAGTGCAGGGACACAGATACACTTATAGTGGAGAACCCATAGGGACACACATTTCAAAGAACCATTGTTACTGCACAAGGTGAGTAGCTTCTTCTTATGCTTAGTGCCAACTCTGGTTGCCGGTAAGTATCATTACTAGTATTTTCCTAACTGGGAAACTGAAGGTCAGCACTGGGCCATAATATGGTTTCTTGTAGCCTCTACCCTCCTTCCCCCAGTCCTCCCAGTATGCATCAACATAAGAGTCAGTCAGAGTTTGGCCCTTAATGATAAGTCTAAGATTATACAAAATCAGTTTTGGAGCAAGACAAAGAGCAAGACAAAAGTACAAGTTAACTACCTCCCAAACTAATATGTTAGAAGTTGGCTCTTCCGCCCTCACTCATTTGATAGTTTCTTACTGTGCAATATTTTCTACTGAAAAGAACTACTCGAACAGTAAAGGCCTGTGTATATTACAGAAATTTGCCTGAGTCTGTTACCAGTTTCTCTCCAAATGAGAAATTCACCCACTGTAAAGTGCCCAAATTTGCTATACTTCAGCAGAGGGGTATCAGTGATATTGTTCACTGCCATCTCTAAAGGCACCTGAAATGATGGATCTCGGTAGTAACAGAAATGTGTAATGGAAACAATTGCAGGATGAGGAACTTTGTATTTATACATCAAAAGATGAAGAATAGAGCATGAGTCTCATTGATTTCAGCACTGTGTTCCTATCTCAGTAAATAAACCAAGGGCAAAGATAGTTTGCAGTTGTACACATGCTTCTGTGATTACTGCACAAATGTTTTCTGATCTGACCGTATTCGGCATGGTGCCAGTGTGATCACCGCCAACAATGTACGTATGTGAGAACTTTAGTAAAGACATTCTGAGTAGCAAAAGAGAAGCACCTTTTTTTCAGTTCAAGAGACGTTAGACACATTTTCCTGATAGTTTTGCAGAACCAACCAAAAAAAGCACCTGTTAAAGAGGGAGAAAATGTCTTCAGGACTAGGGACTTTACTGGAACTCAGCAAACACTATGTGATATTGTCTGAGCTTACTGTGGTAAAATTCCTTTAGACTCCCTGCACACAACACAAGAGGATTTACTAAGAGTTTGGGAGGTGGGGTGAGGGCGCGTGATTGAGTGATAAACCATATGCTATCAGACAGACTTAAGTGATGTCAGCTTTATACAAGTGATATTTTGGGGTTGAAAGGGACATGGAAGTGTGTCCATTTCCCTATCTATATTTATAAGCAAGATCATGTTCCAACTTGATGTTATTTTCTAGTGAGGATAAGCCCTTAGAAACACTCAAATTCAGCTACCATTGAAATCAATGGGAGTTTGCCTGATTAAGGATTGAGTATGGTTTTCAAGATTTGGTCTTATATGAATAAATTGGAACCATTCATTAGGCATCACCACTTCCAATAAACGCAGCAGATTTACCTCGGTCACCTGTTTCTTTATTCTTAATTTGCCTCTAATATTTGATACTGCTCCCACTGATATCAAGAGAAAACTCCCACTGACTTGGGAGCAGGACTGGGCCCAAATTCCTAATCAGACAATGAAAGGTGTCAAGAGAAAAGAGGAAGCTGTAAATTAAGCAAAAGAACAAGTGAAGAAGAAGCTGCTGATTAGGACTGAAATTTTACTACTGGGTTTCTGCTATAACGTAAGTGAAATGTAATGCAATAATCAGTCACTGAAGCTTGAGTTGCATTTGCTTGCCACAACATGCACCACTGGTTAAAGGAACAGCTGGTGGTGATGTAGACAAGCTGCTCTCCAGACATTAATTGTGAATATTAGGAATAATCCTGACCTGGGTCACTGCTGCACTGATTTAAGTTCCTTCCTTGACATTAATGAGGCATATCTATTCTTCTTGAAGCTGAAGCAGGATGCTTCAGAGTTTACAATGAAAACCCCACTGATTCTCTACATTATGGAACTGTATAAGTGAGACATCTGTTTACAGCTCATGCTTCTTGATCTCTCTGATATTTCTAGTGTGATGTACTGGGGAGATTAAAAATACTGTGGCTTTTTGCACGTATTCCAAAACTTAGAGTGAAATTCCTGATTGTTTCAGAACAGATTTACTAAGCAGAGGATGGTCTGGGGATGTGAGCAGTATGCTGGTTACTGAATTAGGAGTCATTTTTTAAGTAATTCTGCAGTGGAATCAGCTTATCGTGAAGTCATTTTGACAGAATAGCCTCACAGAATAGAGGCTTGCTCTGAATAGAACAGCAAATGCTGCTTTACTATAAACAGTGTTTTGCTGTATTCAAGTACATGGTGAAGTTATAGTATTATAATAAAAACAATTAAAAAGTTTAACCCCCTCCACTTCAGTTTATGAACCAATTTCTCACTGATATCGGGTTATTGAATGATCATTCCTTATGGGCCAATTATTCCATAACTACCTTCTTCAGCTTTTCTTGCACCTTCCTCTGAAGCATTGGCCATTTTCAGGGATGGGAAAACAGCCTCAGGCCTGGGTTACACAAGCAGGAGGGAGGGGTTCAAACTAAGATATGCAACTTCAGCTACGCTATTTGCATGGCTGAAGTCGAAGTATCTTAGTTCGACTTACCTAGCCATCACCATGACAGTGAATCGACCATGGTGGCTCCCTCATCGACTCTGTTTATTCCTCTTGTGGAGCTGGAGTTCCAGAGTCTACTGGAGCACATTCAGGGATCGATTTATCGTGTCCTGACGAGACGTGACAAAGCAATCCCCGATACCCCAAACAATACCCACCAGAGGGGCGGGTAGTATAGACGTAACCTCAGTGATTTGATCCAGTTAGGCAGTTCGTGTGTCCTTATGCATGAGTTTCACTTTATTTTACCAGGCACTAATGTACAGTATACTGAAGTTGTGTAGACAATAGTGTAGTCAAATGTAGGGACTCATTGTGGAAGAATAAGATGTTTCAAAAATAAAACACCACTGATTCTTTCTAGTGGCTAATATTAGTTTTTGGAGAGAAAGGAAATGGGGGTCTTCTTGTCATGTAATGGTTGGACCCTGAGAAGCATAGTTTTCAGTGGGAATCCACTAGCACTTCGGTACTGACAACAATGGAACATCACTTTTGAGCTCGGGAAACAACCACTGAGTGGTGGGATCCCATCATGATGCATGTCTGGGATGACGATCAGTGGCTGCAGAACTTTTGCATGAGGAAAGCCACATTCGTGGGACAGTATGATGAGCTCGCACCAAACCTGTGGCACAAGCACACAAGAATGAGATCTGCCCTGTCATTGGAGAAGCACGTGGCGGTAGCACTGTCAAAGCTGACTACTCCAGAATGCTACCAATCGGTCACTAACCAGTTTGGAGTGGGAAAGTCGACCATTGGACTCGTATTGATGGAAGTGTGCAGGGCCATTAATTGCATCCTGCTCCAAAAGACCATGACTCTGGGCAATGTGCATAACGTTGTGGATGGCTTTTCACAAATGGGCTTCCCTAACTGTGGAGGGCGATAGATGGGACGCACATTCCAATTCTGGCACCAGACCACCTAGCCACCAAGTACCTTAATCTCAAGGGGTATTTCTCAATGGTTCTCCAGGTGCTTGTGGATCACTGGGGACATTTCATGGACGTTAACACAGGCTGGTCTGGAAAGGTGCATGACACATACACAGCTTTCAGAACACTGGCCTGTTAAAGAAGCTGCAAGCAGGGACTTTCTTCCCGAACCAGAGATCACCGTAGGGGAGGTTGAAATGCCTTCTGTGATCCTGGGAGACCCCTCCTACTCTTTAATGCTGTGGTTTATGAAGCTGTAAGTGGGGCAACTTGACAGCAGCAAGGAGCATTTCAACAAGCTGAGCAAGTGCAGAATGTATAGTAGTATGTATGTAGTCCTTATGTCACCTTCATCTGCATAGTACCTGATCATCTTCCAATAATGCAGTAAACTTTATGACTGTCATGTACGGTTCATTTGCTTTTGATCCTCTCCTCAGGGGAAGTCTTCCTCACTACTAGGCACTACATTAATTGTCAATATCTTCCAGAACTGGAGGGTTTCTCTTTATTCTCCAAATTGTTATGAAGCAGGGCTCTGATGGCAACCAGTTTTAAAGTCTGCTTAGTCTATAACATGAAGGAAATGGACTGCTTCCCAGTACCCCGTTCATCCTTTGCTGCCATGCCTGGACCATGATATTTGCTATTTTATAACATAACATACAGTATGTGGCATAGACACAGCCTGAACAGCCCCCAAAGCACCCACCATTGGGAAAGCTCTACTATTATGCCATTTTTTGTTGGACTGAATATTTTCTTTTTTTCCTCTCAATAGTTGTTTCCACTTTCTACATCCATCATTTTATTTGAAGTGTTTTGGAAATTTGACACCTTAAAAAAAAGAGGGGGAAAAAACCCAGAGCTTTAGTTAAATCCTCAGAGAGACTTATAAAATAAATAGTTTTCTGAAGGTATTATAGTGTTTACTCAGTTTTATCTGCTAGTTAGTGTGTGTCTTGTTAACTGTACTATAGTGAGACACATACTGAAATGACTACCAGCAATGTTGAGAAAGCTAAGAGGTGACTTGATTATGGTTTATAAGTATCTACACGAGGAACAAATGTTTAATAATGGACCCTTCAATCAAGCACAAAAAGGTATAACATGATCCAGTAGCTGGAAGTGGAGGCTAGATGAAATCAGACTGGAAATAAACATAATCTTTTAACAGTGAGAGTAATTAATTATTGGAGCAATTCACTCAAGGTTGTGGTGATTTCTCCATTACTTACAATTTTTAAATGAAGATTGTATGGTTTTCTAAAAGATATGTCCTAGGAGTTAATTTGGTGAAGTTCTATGTCCTATGTTATACAGAAAGTCAGACTAGATGGTCACAGTGATCCTTCTAGCCTTGGAATTTGTGAAATGTTAACACAATTATGTGACTGGCAAACTGATTTCTGAACCAATGAAGAACATTTGCAATCTTCCACTTTCTTACATTCAGGAGATGAATAATCAGCTGATAGCAAGTTGTTGATAGTGGATAGTAAAACCTTTGTCTGTCACATAATTGAATTATACCTCAAGGTGGGACGTAACCTGATGGTTTGTGGGTTTGTTTGTTGTTTTAACATTTTGCAGCTAAATTCAAATGGAAACTTCTGTGTGGTCACATTAAGCTTTTAGGGGCCTAGAAAATCACTGGAATTCACAAAGACTGAGATGGGTGTTCAGCATCTTTAGATAATGAATGTGGAAAGATAAGCACCTCTATATGAGATTCACAAAAACCAGCATGCTAGGCAGCTCCGTTGCCTGAGCAAGTTAATGAGGTGCTAAAATGAGGGGTGTGCCCTAGGGTCTGCCCCCTTCTGAGAGAGAGGCACCTAAATCTCCATGGGGAGGCTCTTCCCTCTGTTTGGGATTCTCGGCTACAAACCCTTTCCTGATGTTTTTGTGCCTATGCCATTTCTGCAAGAAGCCCCAGGAGATAGGAAGGAGGACCACCTCATAACTTTTAGCTCAGTTGTTAGTGTACTTCCTTGAGGGTGAAGGGATTGGAACAGTGATCCTGGATTCTTGATCTCACAGCTAGTAATTGAATAGTCTAATTGCTAGGCTACAGAGTCATTCTTATGTTTCTGCTCCCTCCCTCTCTCTTTCTCACTGTGACCCAGTGATTTTTTAAATTGTTTATATGCAGTGGAACTTCTTCAACAAGAGAGACTGTGAGAGAACCTCTTATCAGAATATCCCATGTCCCAGTGGCTAGGGCACTCACCTGAGAAGTAGAGCCCTGATCAAATCCCAGCCTTAGATAGAGGAGTCATTTGCATCACAAGTCTCTCACATCTCAGGTAAATAAACTAGCCATTGAGCTGAAAGATATATGAGAGTTCTTCCTCTTAACCATCCCCTCAGCCATTTTGTGTGAGCTCGCCCACTGGGGCCCAATCTTGTGGACAAGCTTTGAACACACCTATTGGATTAGGTGCTGCCAGCAAGTTAGGCAGAGGATCACTTTGATGCTGCCAGTCTGTGTGTTGGGATCCGGATGCCAATCGCAAGGCAGCAGCATGCATGCTCAGAGACAGATAGATAGATACGTAGGGAAGTTTTACTGCAAAAATGTAGGTGCCTAGTACCGTTAGGTACCAACAGGGTTTGGCAGCCACTGATTAGGGCTTTGTGAATCCCAGTATGGCTTAATTCTGGGGTTCATGTGCCTAAAGGGCCAGCTTAATACCTAAATCCTTCTTTGAATCTAACCCTTCATTTGTTGTTAGTGTCAGGAACTTATCATGCAAATTGTACAGTCATAATATTTAGAGCTGGTAGGGAAAAAAGAAGTATATTTAACAAAATGAAACCTTTTTGTTTCAATTTTTCCATTTTTTAAAATTCTGAAATGCATTATTTTTTTCCATAAATGTTCTTTTTAATGGAGGTAAAACAAAAATCACTTGCTTTTTTGTTTTGTTTTGTTTTATTTTTCTAACTGAAAAAGGGTGGAGAAAATGTTAAAAATGATTTTCCCTAAACAAATATTTTTTAAAAAACCCAAATTACAAATTTTTGAACAAAAAAAGGTCAAAATGATTTTTAACAAATAATATTTTTGTTCAAAAAGGCATTTCCACCAAAATAAGTTTTGAGATTTTTTTAAGCTATCTTTAGAGCTCAGGCCTAATAATATCAACAACCATAGATTATATATCAGCTTCCATACAAAAATCTCAAACTTTACCACCTGGCTACAAACTACATAAACATAGTTACAGCAGTCATGAGTATTTGTCACTTTGTAGCTGTAGAATGTTGATACTTACCCTCATATTCACGGCTGTAGAGTCCAATTTATGACTTACTCTTTCTGTCACAAATTGGGCAGATAAACTGTTGCCTCCAATATACTGGACATCACTGCTTTTGCAGATGTAGTTGTTACTTTGTTTTGTGGTCAATCCAATTATTTCCCATAGAACCATCTGTTGCTAACAGGACCGACTGAAATCTATAGCAGTCAATGCTTTGTCAAACAGCTGTATGTTCTTTCTTAGAGGGTCTTTAAGATGTATTCTTTGTTCATCTGAATGTTGTCATTTTTCATTACTTGGGTCAGTTGCTTTGGCATATGCTAATCTAGTAATGGAATATGATTGTTTCCTCTAAGCTATATTGTCAATAGCACTGCCTTAGTCAGGAAAAAAGAAAACAAGAATAAAAAAAAGACCAGCAGGCTCTGGTAGAATGTTACTGGCTGTTTTATCTCCTTCTAACTGACTGCAGAACTCAAGCAGTATGGATGCTTTCTAATACTTTAATTTAACATTGGTGGCAGGCCCAAATGTCAACACCATGCTATAGGATAGAAAACAATACTGTACCATACTTTTTGATCTTTGTTCAAAAGCAAAGGGAGATTTGCTTCCAGATACTCAGGTGATGATTAAATGCAGATTTAGCTTGCTGGTTACAAGACTCCAGTCTCCTCTATTAGACAACTGTTAGTGAGAGCAATTGTAAGGCAGCTAAGTTCTCCCCCACATACATAACACCCCCAGTTTTCCCTGCTTCAATATCGATATCAGTATTTGTTTCCACATACTGTTTGTCTAGCGCTGATTGATACATAATCTCAATCTTTGGACTGTGAACTAGCTAGCCAAAATTTATAGATGCAACTAAAAAATGAAATGTCATTATCTGCTGGTCTTGCTCAGAGTAGGCTAAAAAGCAGACTGTCATCCTTAATTGTTCTGTAAACAGGTATTCTGACACCTTTGTTGATAATGTAGATTGAAGTGTTTGCCTGAAGTGTTTGCCTGAAAAATCTCAGAGTATCTCTTTAGTTTAGGTCATGAGTTGCTCCATTTAAACTGATGAAAAGAAAAGTCATAATAGTGCTAGGACAATAATGCATACCAGCTTAACGACTTCCACAGTGCTGAAAGGGTCAGTTATTCTGTTAATACAGATTCATCAGTTCACAGAGGTTATCAGAGAAGTAGTCCAGATTCACGTTGTCTACAGTGGCTCATAACCGTGAGTGCCTGAGGGCCGACTGTCAAAAACAGGGCAGACACCCCAGACTGGTGGTGTGTTCTAGTATCAGATTTCACCAATCCAGCAACAAATATGAATACCTAGATCACTGTAACGGTCTTACCATGAAGTCACAGACAGTCCCCTTGGGCACTCCAGTGTATCTAGCCACCCAAAAAAACTGAACTTCATGATAAATGGTCACTTACATCAAAAATCGCACAGTATTCAGCTTTCTTCCTCTCCCAGAAGACCAATCACTTACCCCAGATCAATTGGTACCCAACATCTTACATCAAAGACAAAGCCTGTAGCCAATCTGTAATAAATTATCTAATGGTTTATTAACTAGGAAAAAGGAATAAGAGAATTATTTACAAATAAAGCAAGCAAACATATACACACAAATGAGTTTCCATCTAACTCCTAAGAGTGACAGAGTGTGGTCATCTATCAATTTAAAGTATCTTTCAGGGAAGTCCCAGGAGGCAGCACTGGGGATCTTTGGCTTCAGTTTAGTCTCTGGCCCTGTCAGAGTTCAAATAGCCAAAAAAGAGAAAAAAATTCCTGTCACTTAATTTTATTTCCTTTATTCAGCTTCCAAGTCCACAGGAGGAGCTTCCTTGCATACAGTAGCATTTCCCAAGTGGGATAGGACCATTAACTAATGCTTTGTATTGTGATATTCCTTGTTAGCCCATGTGGTTTTGAGAGTCCTTCTGGATCCACAAGGAGGATGATTCCTGTGCCTGGGTTCACAAGTTCAGAGTAAACAGTTTCAAAGTTAAAAGCAAAACTTACATATTTTCTTACAGTAGAACTAGAGACATTGCAAGTGAGATTAATGCACACAGCAATATACAAGCATTTCACAGAATCTAAACATTAAATAAATGTTTATAAAACTAATACCTCATTTGAGGAAAACTAACTTACAGATGAACTGGTCTGTTCTCCATCTACTATGAGTTTGCTAGCTCTTAGCTAATGCTTGGAGTTTGGGGAAGAGCCGGCACCTGGGCTGCCAGCATCACAAAAATATTCTCAGGTGCTTCTATAGACAAGGTATATGATGTCATAATAATAACACTTTGCAATTCTTCATGGCGCTTTATTTATATCTGTAAAAGAATCTTAAAAGTCCGAGTCTTCAAATCAATAAATCATCCTCACTTTACCTTTCAGAGGTAGGCATAAGACTTAAAGACACCACTTCACCCACCTTTAGGGAGAAACACAGCGGATACATAACAGAGGAAGTAAAGAATAATATCATTTGCAACATGCAACTGAAATTGCACGAGGAAACTAGGTATAAAGAATGTGAGGTAAAATTTGCTGGATATGACATCCCTTTAAATTGAAGCATGGGTCAGTCCTGACTCAGAAGAAGAATTGTCACCTAATAAATGACCAATATCACGTCCTGCAGTTCCATATTCTTTGTAGGATTGGCCTGATCTAGTTGGCTTCAATTGTGATGAGTCCACTATACGTCTTTTATAGTTATATATTTGAATGTACTGTTTTCACAGTGGTATTGTACAATGTCAAGTGGTTTGAGAGAAGCTGGCAGGATTGTCTCTGACTTCATGTTTTTTATCACCTAAATTATGCTGTGAACTTTACAAGGTTGTGATGTTCACTTTGGAACATAAAATGACCCCAAAGCAGCCAAATCATCCATATTTTCTAGGTTTTCAAAGTTGACCTGGAACTCTCCCTGAAGTAAGCTTTCTTGAGAAATTTTCAGTACTCCACCTTTCTGACAGGGTAGGATATATAGGAAGAGAGGCTTTTTGCAATATTTTGACACTTCCAGTTATAACCAGGACATGCAACAATATGCAAAAGTGGAATGGGCTAAAGTTCTAAACTTATTTTAATACATTTCTATTTGTCATGCACTGTTACTTATTAGTACTGTATAAAACTAAATGTGTGTGGTACAATGGGTGTTTTATATTATATGTACATAAAGTGCACGTGTATACATACAAATAGTTACTAGCATTCCGAGTGACCACATAATTACATGATCTATCTTCTGCCACCCCACCCTCCTGTGTTACATTTTATCTGTTCCCATTTCAATTTAGACTGTGGCAGGAAATCCATCTTTATCAGTACCATAAAGTGCTATGCACATTTGTGGTGTGATAAGTAATGTTATGCATAAAATATATACATCTTCTCCACATGCAGAAGCAGAGGGGTCAGTGTGAGCTTTTATTTAACTGATCTCTTCTTTCAAACAAGGTTACATACTACTAATACAAAGTGGTGTTAGTTTGTTGGAGAGAGCACAATAGTCAATTGGCATTCTGATGTGTCCTTGTCACTTACCCACATTTTTTGATACTTATGTGCTATTAACAGTTTTCTGAAGGGAAAGAGAGAGGGAACAGCAGGAAAAAGCTAGAGAAGAGAGATCGCTTTGTGAGTACAGAGATGGATGTTGTGATGAGAAAAGTTAGATATAAAGAGACCTGGCAGAAAGATTAGGAGGTCACAGGGGTAAATTCTTAGCTAAATTCATTCTTGCTCAAACCAAGGGCATGATTATGCTCTCTCTGCAACATTGGTATAAATTAAGCATAAATGAGAAAAAAACTCCAGTCCACTGAGGTTAAGTTACTTCTAATTTACACTGGTGGGAGATTAGAATCAGGACCTTATCCTGTCTAGCGGAGTTGATAAACTGTGTCCTTCACAAACACATTTTTCACGTAGAGGTTTCATAATCTTGTTTCTTCTTCATTTCTTTCTGAAATGCTAAATAATCATGAAGTATATTTCATGGATGCAGGGTAACCTACTATATCCACTGCTAAATATTGCTTGAGTATCTTTACTTGGCAAGTTTTAAGTGTCTTGCTAATTGGCTCCTGTGTGAATACAGTACAATTGCTGTCAGGAATAACTGCTAAGCTGCTAATTATGGAATCTAAAAATTGCTGTTTTGTAGTTAATTGGAAAGCATTTATCTTAATACATTTAAATTATAAATAGCCAAATGAAACAAAACTCCATAAGAACAATAATTTAAATAATTAAAAATCCAGCTTTATACATGAGGATTGAGGCAACATTGTATGAGAAAAAATGGGCAAGATTTAAAATAAAAACTTACCTGATATATGGTGGAACTAATGAAATAGCTGAAGAAATCAATTAATGTGAGTTACTTTACCACCACACAGAGCTAAATATTGAAACATAAGTGCCTTCATTTAGGCTTCAAAATCTATATACACCTAAGTAAGTGTTAGCTGAAGTGCCTAAATATGGATTTATGAGATCAGTTATAGGTTCGATACGTGTTTGAAATTTGATTCTCAGAATGTCTCATTGGTATGAACACAGGAGAGAGAGCGAGAGAGAGAGAGAGATGCTTCATAAATTTGCCGGAGTTCCTAATCCAGTTTCCCAAAAATTCAGCAGGACTAACCATCCTTGGTTTATTCCCTCATAATCTTTAATTAAGATTGTCTTCTCTGTGTGGATTTTTTCCCCTTTTTTGGGGGATGATGCCTAACTTATTAAAAAGCTCTATAACTACAATCACAAGTGCTATACCTAAATATACAATCAGATTAATATCCCTGACATTGGTCTGGCAACACATATAGGTAGTGGAAATAGAATAGACATGTATGGCTAGAATGGAGTTTGACCAGTCTAATCCAGCCCCCTGCATTGAGGCAGCGCCCAGTAAACTTAGACCATCCCTGACAGGAGTTTGTCTAGCCCAGTCTTGAAACCTCCAGTGACTGAGATTCTGCAACCTCCTTGGAAGCAGTGACCCTAAGTGCATCCCAGTGCCAGTGGGTATACAGTTATCATGATATATATACCAAAAGGTGGCAGGTAATATATCACTCAATTAATAACCCATTAAAAATTAATATCTTTGTGTGATGTATGTAAGGTAGGCCCACAAATGACTTAATGGATATGTGCCAGAAATATGGTCTTAAAATGATTTTGGCAAGGAGTAACTTAGGCAAACCTGTTCCAGGCAAGGAAATGTGTTTCTGCCTGCTTAAACTTGGCATCTTAGCATCCTTCACCTAAAGAGACAAAGAAGCCAAACATTCTGAGATTTGGGAAGGATTCTGGCCAAAAAGTCTGCTCAGCCATGCTAGAAAAGAGACTTGGAGAGAAACACTTTGTTAAACAAGAGACTAATTTAAATCAAGTTTTAGTCTTAGAAACGTATTTTTACTTTTGTTTGTTGGTAGCGCTTGCTATCTTTTATTTCTTATGTTTGGAATCACTTAAACCTATGGCTTTTCATTTACTTTTACTATACATCAATTCAGTGCTTGATTAAATTAGAGTGTATGTTAAGGTAATGAGCTGCTTTAAGGGAGCTGTGAATTTAAACATTTCTGTAAGTGTTCAGTGTCAGGACTGGACGCTACAGGATAGATGGTTTTGAGGAAGTGTGGGACTGGAAGGACTGCAAGAAGTAACCCAGGCTTGTAGAAGCCAATGTGAGGCTATTATGCTGTGAGCATGCTGGTGGTGTCAGGGATTTGAACCAAGGCAGCACAGCAGAGACATCCAGGGTTACATACCAGGAGGATACACAATCACTTATGGTATGAGTTGAACCCCATAGCATCATGGAAGCCTATTCTAGTGCTTAATTATCCTTATTGTTAGAAAGTTTTTCCTAGTATCTTACCCAAATCTCCCTGGCTGAAGATTAAGCCCATTACTTCTTGCCCTATTTTCAGTGGATACGGAGAGCAATTTATCACAGTACTCTTAACATTTTGAAAACTGTTATTAAGCCCCCCAATAGCAGTTTTTTATCAAGACCAAATGTGCCTGTTTTTTGCACTTTTTGTTTTTGTTTTTATTGTTCTCCTCTGGATTCTCTCCAGTTTCTCCGCATCTTTCTTAAAGTGTAGCAACCAGAACTGGACACAGTACTCCAGCTGTGGCCTCATCAATTACCTTCCATGGCTTACATATGACACTCTTGTTAATACATCCCAGAAATATTTGAGTCTGTTTTGCAACTGCCTCACATTGTTGACTCATATTTAATTTGTCATCTATTGTAACTCTCAGATGCTTTTCATCACTACTCATTTTAGCCAATTATTCCCCATTTTGTAGTTATGCATTTGACACTTCCTTCCTACATGTATTACTTCACATGTCTCTACTGAATTTCATCTTGTCGATTTCAGACTAGTTCCCTAATTTGCCAAAGTTGTTTTGAATTCTAATCCTGTCTTTCAAAGTGCTTGCAACCCCTCACAGCTTGGTTTGTTCACAAATTTTATAAGCGTACTTTTCAGAACATTACCCCAGTCTTTAATGACACTACTGAATAGTACTAGACCCAGGACAGATCCAAGTGAGATCCCACCAGATACGTTCTCACAGTTTGAAAGTGAACCACTGATGATTACTCTGAGTATGGTCTTTCAAACAGTTTTGCACCAGTAATTTAAGCTAGGACACATTTTCCTAGTTTGCTTATGAGAATGTCTTGTGGGACTGTCAAAAGCCTTCTTAACATTAAGAAATGTCTACCTCACCCATCCTTCATCAGGTCTCAGAGATAATTGTTAATGCTTCTGGAATTCCTTCAAGTAGCTACTTAAGCACCTTACAACGAATTTTATCAGGACCTGCCAACTGAAATACATCTATCTTATCTACATAGTCTTTCATATGTTTTTCCTATTTTTAGCATGCATTCTTTCCCCTTTGTTGTTGATATTAATAGTATTCAGTGTCTGGTCACCATTAGCCTTTATAATGAAGACTATATCAAAATAGGCATTAAACAATTCAGCCGTCTTGATGACATCAGTTATTAGCTCTCTTTCTGACCTTAGTAAAGGACTTTCCTTCATATTCCCTTGCTCCTAATGCATTTATAGAAGTTATTGTTGCCTTTTATGTCTCTTGCAAGATGTAACTCATTTAGTGCCAGTCCTTTCTGATTTTGCCCTTACATATTTGTGTCATTCTTTTGTTTTCATCCTTAACAGTTTGTCCATGTTTCATTTGTTAAAGAGTTTCTGATGGAGCTATATTGGTCTTCTAGTATTCTTCTTTTATTTCCTTTGTATTGGAATAGTTTTCTTCGGTGCCTTTAATATTGTCTCTTTGACAAACAGCTAGCTTTCCTGAACTCTTTCCTTTAGCTTTTCTTCCCATGACATTTTATCTAACAGTTCCCTCAGTTTGTTGAAGTCTGCTTTTTTGAAGTTCCTTGTCCTTATTCCATTGTACTAACTCCTTCCTTTCTTTAAAATCATGATATCTATCACTTCATGATGACTTTCATTTAAATTGCACTCCACTTTCAGAATTGCTACCAATTTCTTCCTATTCATCAGAATAAAGTCTAAAATGGTGATTCCCCTGGTTATTTCCTCCAACTTCTGAAACAAAAAGTTGTCCAAAACACATTCCAAGAACTTACTGGGCATTTTGTGCTTTGCCATTTAGTATTACTTTTCCAACTGCAGTTAAAATCCCCCATTACTATCAGGGTTTGTATTTTGTATATGTACTGTATGTTATGTGATAGAGGAGGGTCAGGGAGCTGTGGTAGAGTGCTTGAGGGGAGATATGTAAGCTCAGAGCTAATTGAGGCGTGGCTCCCTGTGGACTAGGGAAGCTGGTGGCAGGTTGATTGGAACACCTGCAATCAATTAAGGCCTTGTTAAGAACCTAATAAAACCCCCTGCTTCAGGCAGACAGGAGAGGAGGATAGGAGTTTGGAACAGTTTGGAGGAGAGTTTGTAACCAAGACCACCCAGACCCTAGGTAAAGAGACACCTGACTTGTGTAGAGAGAGGGCAGGAAGCCCCACAAACTGAAGGGTAGGAGAGGGAAGTAGCCCAGGGGAAGGAATAACTAATTCAGGTGGTTTACCGCTATCCTCAGGGCTCCTGGGCCGGGACCAGGAGTAGAGAGCGGGTCTGGGTCCCTCCCTCTCCTCTAGGGTACTAATGGGGCAAGAAATGGCTCCCTGAACCCCCCACAAGAAGAGAAAGCGCGGGACCCGTCATAATAGTTCCAGCAATTTGCCACAGTTATTTGTTCTAGAAGTGACTCATCCATCTCTTTTTCCTGATCTGGTGATTTATCATAGACCTTCTACCATGATGTTGCCCCTATTTCCCCCCTTTAGCTTCATGCAGAGACTTTCAACTGGTCCACCTTTCACCTATTTCTGCACCTCTGAACAAGTGTGTACATTCTTGATACGTAATGCAAGACATTCTCTGTTTTTTTTCCCTGCCTGCCCTACCTGAACCAGCCTGCCCTACCTGAATGCTCTACACCAATATTGCATTCATGATAACAGCCCCCATGCTGGGGAAGAGGCAGGACTGTAGCATGTTGCATATCCTTTCTACTCATAGATGGTAGTCTATCCCCTGGGGATTGCCCATAGGCTGCCCTAACCTGCTCCATGTTTGGGGTTGAGCTCAGAAATCAATGAGCCGGAACAACAAAAAAATCAGTGCAACTGAGAATTTAGGCCATAATGTATAAAATGCGTGCATCTAGGAAGTTACAGCAGCATTCAGAATGCATATTTTTCCTGCTTTTGTAGTGTCTATCTGTGTCACTCACATACAGATTTCTGCTATGAAATAATATCTATAGTGGTAGACTTCAGAATGATGACCAGTTTCAGTTTATTTTGCAAACTCTGTATCTTTTCATGAATGCCTTTACCAGTAACAGATTATTAGAAATTGCTTGTAAGGCATTTTTGTTCTGTTTTAGCATTTTTTGGAAGGATATAAGATTTTTCATATTTGGCAGGGCAGTGGGTGAGTATGTAGACTGGAGCAAGAGTCATCCTCAAAGATACTTAATAGCGTGGGAGGAAGACACCAAGTGTTAATATCCTCCAAAACTCAAATAATGGTTCAGGAGTGTGTGAGGGACAGCTGCTACATGGGAAGGTGGCAATTTCACTTGCTTGATATTAATTACTCACTATTTTTTTGTAGAAAACTGATCTGCAAAGGACCAAAAGAAAATCCATCCAGAGACTGATAAAAAAAAACATAACAAGACACCAAACTATTACTAATTGGCACCAGCATTCAGCAGAGAGACCAAAAACTGAATGGATATGGAGATGGACTTATCTTCGTAAGAATGCTGGGGGAATAGCTACTGCCTATGCACCTAGAAAACAAATGTGAATTCTCTATGTTATCAGCACAACTCTTTTATTAAACAGTAAATTCAACTTCAAATACATTTGAAAAAAATGACCAAAGACTAGACCATCTCCTTTTCCCACCATCTGATGAAAGACAATATTACAAAAATAAAATCAAATACATTAGTTTTAAAATGAACATAAATACCCATTAGAAATCAAACAAAAAACTACGAAATGTCATAATTTCTGTTTTCAGTGTCAGCGTTGAGAGCCCTGAAAAACTCACTTTTTAATTCTGTTCGGCTTTATTTAGGAGGCTATCATTCAGGAGTTTTAATATCTTGCACACAATGTTTTAACACTGGGGTGTTTGAAAAGGAGAAAGATTAAATCTGTGTTTAGGCATCAAAATAAAGGTGGCCTTATTTTCAGAGGCCTGAGCACTCATCATTCTCACTGAATGCAATATGAGCTTTTCGTATATACTACCTCTGAAAATGAGGTCTTCCTAAGTAGGGATTTAGGCTCCTAACTTTACTAAGTATGGTTTGGAAATTTTGGCCAATGTCTATTGCTGTTAATCATTTAAAAAAACCAAGATTAACTAGCTTTAAAGAAATTTAGCAAGAAAAAATAAAAAAAATGTCTCTTGTCATTATCATTTCCCATCTGTTCCTGTTTCAGGTCTGAATTCTGAAGGCTCTTCAGTAATACACAATATGTTGTCATCAAATTATCCACATGACTCAGGTCATTTTCAGTGTCACAGTAGGAATGTTTTCCTTCTGCAACTTTGCCCCTTGACTTACCCAATCTGTGCTTGTGATGGTAACATTACATCTAGTCTTAGTAACATGAGTCAGCACAGTGGCTGAGGCTGACTCAGACTGACAACAACTGATGGATGATACGTGGCTAAATAAGTGGAATCGTTCTCATGGAAATTACTTTAATGAGTGTTTTGAATACGGTTAAGCAGAGAGTTGGTGAATTACTCAAATGTGAGAAGCTGAACATTCTTGAGCTGAGAAAATTAAATGAAGTTGGTGGATCTGGTTAGTGCAAGGAAAAGCAGTTGCTGTGGCTTGAATTTCAACCTATGCTTCTACTGTTTGGAGCTATTCTGGAAATATTTTGTTCTGCCTCTTTAAAAATGAAGGATTGAGAAGTGGGAGGAGAGGATGGAAGAGTATGTGGCAGAAACAGGTCTATTTAAAAAAAGTCAGCTCTTTTATTCTTTATTATTGCATTGTTGTCCTCAGACCCTCTATCTTTATCTTCTCACTCTCAAACAACATAAATGAAAATAACAAAGAAAATAATAGCTATGGTAACTGTTTAGCTTGTAAATAAGTACCAGTTAAAAGCACCAATCATCATGTTGATGGCCCATTGGGGACTAATGAACCACTATGAAGCCCCATTGATTTTAGATAACAGAATTAAGGCAGCAGTCCTCAAACACAGTGCATGACTTCAGATAAGATAGATTTAAGCCCTGATCCTGCAATATGCCCACCTGTTGTCAATTTAGGATTTCCAGGCATTAATTTAGGTAACACCCAATTGAAAAGGGATCTTGGCAGCTCCAATAAGCAGGGCTGACCGGGCCTTTAAAAGGCCAGTTGGCTCCCTGAAAATTGCTGACACCTCCCTCTGTCTCCTGGGCTTAGGGGTGGCCATGTGGAACCCACATGCTGCTCCCTACCCCAACACCAGCCCTGCAGCTCCCATTGGTCAGGAACCATGGCCAATGGTAACTACCAGGGCAGAACCTCCAGGCAGGATCAGTCCACCAAACCACCAGGCTGTACCTCTGCCTAAAAGACAGAGGAAAATGCTGGCAGCTTCCTAGGAGCCACCTAAGCTAAGTGCCACCCGGATCCCGCACCCCAGCTCCATGCTCCAGTCCGGAGCTGCCTCCTGCACACCAAACCGCTCATCCTCAGCCCCACCCCAGAGCTGCACCCCCAGATGGAGCCCTCACCCTCTCCCACAACCCACAACCCTCCTCCCTGTCCCAGCCTGAGCCTCCTTTTGCACCCTGAACCCTTCATTCCTGGCCCCACTGCAGAGCCTGCATGCTCAGCCCAGAGCCCATACCCTATCCCACAACCTGACCCTCTGCCCCAGCCTGACGCTCCCTCTCACCGCCAAAACCCTTGGTCCCAACCCCCAACCCAGAGCTCCCTCTTGCATCCCAAGCCTCTCATCCTCAGCCCCACCCCAGAGCCCGCACCCCCAGATACAGCCCTCACTCCCTACCACAACCCAACCCCATATCCCAGACCAGAGCCCCTTCTCACACCCTGATTTCTGGCCCCACTCCCAAGCCTGCACCCCTAATCAGAGGCCTCACCCCCTCTCACATTCCAGCCCCGTGCCCCAGTGAACAAAGGTGAAGGAGAGTGAGTGACAGAGGGAGGGGGGATGGAGTGAGTGGGGCAGTACCTAGGAGAAGGGGTGGGGCAGAGGCAGTGCCTCAGAGAAGGGGCAGGGCAAAGGAGTTCAATTTTCTGCAAATAGAAAGTTGGCAACCGTATGCCAATTGCAGGGTCATAACTTATAAAAATTTTGCAGTGCAGGGCTCATGTATTTACTTGTTTCTGTGAGGAATTTAGCAGACTTTTAAGTGCTGTAAAATAATGATGGTATAAATGGCTGCGGTTTTGCAACTTTTACAATAGCCTCTCTTATTAAGGTTGACAATGGATCGTGTGATTATAGCGTCTACAATGTAGACAATGGATTGTGTGAAGGGGTCTGGATGAAAGCCATTTAGGTAAGTATAGCGGTTAGTAGGTTTCCAGTATAGGGTGGTGTTTATGTGACCATCACTTATTGGCACTGTAGTGTCTAAGAAGTGGATCTCTTGTGTGGACTGGTCCAGACTGAGGTTGATAGTGGGATGGAAATTGTTGAAATCCTGGTGGAATTCCTCAAGGGCTTCTTTTCCATGGGTCCAGATGATGAAGATGTCATCCGTGTAGCTGAAATAGAGTAGGGGCATTAGGGGATGAGAGCTGAGGAAGCGTTGTTCTAAGTCAGTCATAAAAATGTTGGCATATTGACAGATCCAGAAGAGAACCCAGAAGTCACCGACTACAGGACAGGCCCAGCAAAGAAAATAACAGAACGCCACCAGCCATCACCTCTAGCTCCC
Source organism: Dermatemys mawii (assembly GCA_007922305.1). NCBI lineage: Eukaryota > Metazoa > Chordata > Testudines > Dermatemydidae > Dermatemys > Dermatemys mawii. The sequence continues at coordinate 25,799,796 of ML677348.1, read as the reverse complement.
AGCTACAACCTCTCCAGCATATCATCAAGGATCTGCAACCTATCCTGAAGGATGATCCCTCACTCTCACAGACCTTGGGAGACAGGCCAGTCTTTGCTTACAGACACATACCAACCTGAAGCAAATATTCACCAGCAACCACACCCCACACAACAAAAACTCTAACCCAGGAATCTATCCTTGCAACAAAGTCCATTGCCAACTCTGGCCACATATCTATTCAAGGGACACCATCATAGGACCTAATCACATCAGCCACACCATCAGGGGCTCATTCACCTGCACATCTACCAATGTGATGCATGCCAGCATGTGCCTGCCTCTTGGCCATGTACATTGGCCAAACTGGACACTTTACAGAAAGAAATAAATGGACACAAACCAGAGGTCAAGAATTATAACATTTAAAAACCAGTCAGAGAACACTTCAACCTCCCTGGACACTAAATTACAGACCTAAAAGTTGTAATTCTTCAACAACAAAAACAGACTCCAACATGAAACTGAAGAACAGGAATTAATTTGTAAACTGGACACCATTAAATTAGGCTTGAACAAAGACTGGGAGTGGATGGGTCATTATACAACTGAAAACTATTTCCCAATGCTATTTTCCCCCTACTGTTACTCACACCTTCTTGTCAACTGCTTGAAATGAGCCATCCTGATTATCACTACCAATTTTTTTTCCTCCTCCTGCTAATAGCCCACCTTAATTATTATGTCTCGTTAGAGTTGGTAAGGCAACCCCCATCTTTTCATGTTCTCTGTATATAGATATCTACCTACTGTATTTTTCCACTCCATGCATCTCATGAAGTGGGTTTTAGCCCACAAAAGCTTATGCTCAAATAAATACGTTAGTCTCCAAGGTGCCAAAAGGACTCCGCATTATTCTTGATGAGTATTTCAGATCAGTTTGCATACTTCTCTTGGAAACCAAACTGCTTACACAAATTGTTATTTGGTCTTAAATATTATGCAGTCACAACCTGATCTGTTGGTCTTGATGTTGACAGCTTGCTGTTTGTCGCAAAGGTTGGCAGCTGGGCCCTGATTCTCATTTACACTAAGGCAGGTTTACACCATTCTTGTAGCATAAAAAAAAATCCTTAAAGTGGATGTAAATACATGTGCACCCTTTTATACAGCCAGAGTGATGTAAAGTGTCCTTAGTGTAACTGAGCATTAGGACCATAACTGCAATTATATACCAAGCATAAGAAAATATCCTAGAGGGAAGCAATTTATTGAAAAGCAGAGTCGCAAAAATAATTTCCATTTAAAATGTAACAATGGTTATGCACTTTACCACAATTTTTTTTTTATACTTCAGAAGTGTGTGTGTAGGATTGGTACACTATATAGATGTATAAACAGTTCAAAATCTGCACCAATCACACCTTTTTATTCTTAATTGAGGCGTTCTTTCATTTAATTTATCTATAACATATAATTAGAGATCCCTGTAAGGCAGTAATTCATCTTGTAGGCGCCTGACATTTCTAAACTTTTGAGAGTTATGGTGTCAGCCAAACCCCCTAAATGAATTACTGCCTTAAAACCACCTCTCTATTTCAGAGAATGATCTTATAAATGCAGAAACCTTTACTTCTTGGCAACCTTTCGTGGCATTTGAAATTTCTTTGTCTCTGGGCACTTTAAACTAATGTTTCATTAGTTGTTAAAATAGGGTAAGGTCTATGCTCTTTATTGATTACCAAATAAATTATGGTGAGACATGTTTCTTTTCCCTCCCTGGTACGTCACTTTCCCTTGTTTGTTTCTTTCCAGTTGTTCATTCCGTTGGTTTCTTTGGAGCACATACTGCAGGTTGCATTAGTAAAGATGAATGATATTGTTGTCCTATGAAATCTCACATTTGTTTTTTCCATGTATTACATTTTGATTTTTCAATACTGCTTTTAGTTGTGCCATTAGCCAAACTTGATTTAGTATAATTTCTTTTGACAGTAAAACTACAGGTAAGATGCAGGTAATATAATTGTAATATTAATACTAACACAACATAGAGTGCTGTATTATAGTCTGTAATAAAAACACATTGAAGTGTTGTGAAAACACCTCATAGACTCATTGTGTTCTGATCTTTGATAACCTTTATTTCTAGATAAAGGAGGTGTACAATCCTATATCAGTGATAATGAGCCCCACTTAATAAGTCCTTCTGCCAAGAGTATGATTCCAAACCTGGATCTGAAACACTATCTCATCTATTCTTCATTTCAGTTTCATTAACTATTGTGGAGATCAATCTCCTTTACCTGGTGCATTTCTAACCACATTTATGCCAGAATGAGAACTCATTAGCATCTATAAAGCACACAGACAAAGCAATAAGATTTAGCTATTGCTCTCATTTTAGATTAAATAACTTTCAGAGCAGGTAATGATCATTGTTATGACTTTCATTTTTGAAAAAAAAATTGTGTGTAAACTATATATAGAGAATGCACACAGAAACTATGGAAACTGATTGCATAGATGGGTACAATATTAATAGGGATTAACACATTTGATGAATTTAGTTTTGTTTTCTGTTAATAGATTATCTGCAAAGAGATCTGATTTTTCTAAATGAATCTATTTCTATCCTATGTGGAATGGTTCAATATAGTCTTTGATGCTCTGCTAGTCATTATGGGTCATTTTCTAATACCCTTACTCAGGATGATTAAAGAATAAGATACTACTCATTTGCTTTCAAGCAAAAATGAGACCTTCCAAAATTGTTCAGAAAAAAGTGAGAGATATCACATCTGCCCCAGAAAAGCCAATAGCCCAGCAGTTCAGGCACCGACCTAATAATTGGGGAAATGAAGATTCAAGTCCCTGGTCTGAATCAAGCAAAGCGGAGTCTCCCATATGCCAGTTAATGCCCTAACCACTGGTATATTGATTAATCTAGGATGATATGACTGGGGCTGGTCTACACTAGTAGGGAGGGTCGACCTAAGATACCCAAGACAGGCATCTTAGACCGACTTGCCTGCCTTCCTCACAGCGGCAGCGGTCAACAGCTGGCTTCCCCATCGACTCTGCCTTGCGTCTTTTGGCGAGCAGGAGTTCCGGTGTCGACTTTGTGATCGATTCATTGCGTCTTGATGTGATGCAATAAATCGACCCCCAATAGATCGATCTCTACCCACTAACCTAGCCAGTAATGTAGACATGGCCTAAATCTGTCACTCTGGTTTAGGGCCAGAAACTCCATTGTGGACCAAAGAAATCTTCTGAACAAAAGTTTTGTCAAGAATGCATTTCTGTGAATACACTCAGCTTTGACAAATTGGCCATTTCCAATGAAAAGACATTCAATTGACAAGTTCCTTACCAGCTTTAATCCTCATTACAATTGCTCCTTAAAAACTCACTCCTGCAGCATCACCTTAAAAAAATAGTGACAGCAAATGAAAACAAAGCAAAGATTTCCAACATTTAAATCAGTCAGAGAAGTGCATGCCTGAATTATATATCCATATAATGTTGTCTTTATAATCCATGTCCTTCTTGCAGTCCTGTCTGGTCTATATAAATACAAGCTGCAGTGACTGTGGCCAGCCCTACAAGAAGATGTAGTGCTTTTATAGTGGGAACCCTGTGTTAACTGGCATGGAAGAACTATGGTTATAGTTGCAGCCAAAAAAAAATCACAAATGTTATTTATTATTTGCCTAGTGAAATTATCCATGTTTGGCATTTGGTCCCCTGCTGTCCTTGTATTCAGTCATGTGACTACATGCATAGAGACTTCAGTCATTTAATTAAACACACAAGTGAAATGAGTTTGAATTATTGATCCAAATTATTAGCTAGTGAGAATGAAAATAACATGCATTATGCATGTTTGTGAATGATTGAGGTACGCATAGTAATCATATAATATGCAAGTTGTAAACCACTTTGTTTTAGAACTGTATTACGAAATAATATTGTCACACAGGTTAAAACATTTTTATGGTTATGGTTTCAATGCATGGAATAGCAGTTTCCATAATGCTCAGTGACATTAAAATGGTGCTTTATTTTGTTACAGAACTGAAACACAGGAATTCAAATACCATACAAAATAACCCAATGAATGGCTAGGTTCACTACCTAAAGGCTCTCCTATAAGCAACTAACCTTTAAGAGACAACTATTTTTGGCTATAGAAAGATTTGCCAGCTGCAAATCACCAGGGTTATGAACTTTCGCATTGCAGCATAATTTGCCTAATAACGAGTCAGTTAAAATTTAATCAGTCAGCCATTCAAATAGTAACTTATTGATGAAGCCCAGTTCACTGATTCCTTCTAAAAAAGACCCTTAAATATAACCTTGAAAGCAAACACTAGGGATGTGGTTCATATTTGTTTAAGAATTCACATCAAAATGTCATTTTACCACCCTTTGAGGGAAGAAAACTCCCCTCTCCCAAGTTGTTTTTAAAACGGAATAAAATTTAAATCTAAACATGAAACTAGAAAAAGGCTAACTCCTAGTAAAATCAGCTATCTGTCATATCAAAAAACAGCACAGACATACAGTAACCTTCTGCAAAGTAACCCCAAACACTGTCAAAACCCATCCTTATAATTCTGCGTGGAGATGAGTCTTGTTTAAAAGACCTGCTGATTACCTATCTGTGTATTCATCTCCTTTCCAGAGCATATATTATATGTCAGCAGGAAAACAGCTTTTCCAGTGCTATTCTAATAAAGTAAAATTTGTTTAAAAGCTTAACATTTTTACTATTTCAGTAAAAAAAAATGTTTCATTGAAAATATGTCTTTTTGTCAATTTTCAACATCCAATGAAATAAAAAGACAATTTAATTTAAAGCCAATGAAAGGAAGACACATTTGGTTTACACAGTGCACAGTTAACCTGTGGGACTCATTGCTGCAAAATATCATTGAGCCTAAGGGCCCACAAGGATTAAGGAAATAGACATGTATATGGATATTGAGAGCATCTGCAGAGTATATCTGTCTCTGTCTGTGTAGAAAGAGATGTGAACTCTCATAACCCCATCTCCATCTCATTAGCAAGAAACTTCCTCAATGGGCAGGTTACTTGTAAAAATTTACCACTGTAGGGTTTTTTACAACTTCTTTTACTGAAGCATCTGGTAGTGGACATTGTCAGTGTCAGGATACTGGACCTTGTATGGCAATTGGCACATTCCTGTTTTTCTGAGTCCTACAGTATTAAACCTGAGCATTGTAGTCTTTTGACTTGCAGGTTAAAGAGTAGGGTTTATGGCCAACTAATTTTGAGTTTTGCTCTCAAATCTGAAAAAAAAAAAAAGCCATGATAAACAGGCTATATTCACAACACTAGTGGTAGTCTTCTAAGTTATTTCTGTCATTCCATCTGTTCCTGAAAAACTCCACAGAATTAAAAAGGGCTGAAGATACAATACCAGTTTGTGGTCAACTGCAGGATGGCATCTGATGTCGTTTCCAATGTGTCTTCTGTAAGTGTTCTGTCATAGAAATGAATCAGTTACCTATCTTCCATTTCCTGCACTTATGGGTTGAGGTATAAGTAAAAAGATAATGAAGGTAATGCCACTCAAGGGCTGTCTAGTGGTATGGACTTGTCTGAAGGTATGTCTACACTGAACATCAATGACCACATGATGTATGTTTCATGTAGCTACTCACCACATTGAAAAAAAACAGCTGTGTCCACACTGTGGTGTCCACACTATATAGAATCCTGGCAAGGGAGAGACAGCAGGGAGCTGGCGGAGCCTCTTTCCACCTGGCAGTGCCTTTTCAGGCTGGGGGAGATTTTTCCTGAGGAGGAGAAAGACTCTGGCAGTGGGGCACTACACTGCTAAAATAGCAGTGTAGACAGGGAAGCACAGCTTGGGCAAGTAGAACGCATGTAAGGTATTTACTTGCATACATATCCACACACTTCAAACATGTCTTTATTCTACTTGCCTAAGCTGTGCCTCACCAATTACCCTACTATTTATATCCATGCTACGGGGCTATACACGCTGCCTAAGAAGCATGGAGTATAGACATACTTTAAGGGTTCCTGTGTGTCTTTAATCGCCAAAGGAGTGCCTACCATCTACACTACTAATTTTTCCTGTGCTGGGAGTGTGTGCAATGTATCTACTTTACAGGCTGCCGACAAGACTGTGCAATGTAGACCTATCCTTGAATCCTAGGACTACAGGGTTAGGAGGGACCACAAATGTGATCTAGTCTAACCTCCTGCCAAGATGCAGAATTTATTGTGTCTAAACCACTTGTTTTTTTCTTCCCTATGTGTAGCACCTGACATTCTTCTTTGGTGAATTTCATTTTGTTGTCTATAACCCAGTTCTCCAATTTATCAAGATCCCTCTGAATTTTAGCTCTATATTCCAAGACACAAAGCTTGTGGGGGGGTTTGCATTGGCAACCCCCCCCCCCAAGCTTTGTGTCATATGCAAACTTGATCAGTATCTCTCTATTCCAACATCCAGATAATGAATACAGATATTAAACAACACCAAACCCAGAACAGATCCCTAGGGAACCCCACTTAAGACATGCTTCCAATCTGACATCATTCCATTAATAGTTACTCTTTGTTTGTGGTTGTTTAATCAATTATCCACTAATGGAAGTTCTGTGGAGCTCACATTTCTCCAGCTTATCTATCAGAATGTCATGTGGGATCATGTCAAAAGCCTTGCTAAAATCCAAGTATACTATGTCCACTGCATTCCCTGTATCAACCAAATCAGTGACCCCATCAAAGAAGGAAATCAAGCTGGTTTGGCATGATCTTTTCTTGGTAAATCCGTGCTGCCTGCTAGTGATCACCCCTTCATCCTCTGGGTATTTGCAAATTGAATGTTTTATACATTGCTCTAATAGAGTCCCAGCTACTGAAGTCAACTTGACTGGTCTATAGTTCCCCGACTCTTCTTTTTTCTCCTCTTTTCATGAATAAACAGTGTGTTAGCCCTTCTCCAGCTTTCTGGGACCTCTCTTGTCATCCATGAGTTTGTAAATAGTATTGCCAGTGGCCCTGAAATATCTTCAGCAAATTACTTCGGTACCCTCAGGTGAAGATCATCAGGCCCCACAAATTTGAATTTGTTCAAATTGGTCAGAAGAGCTTTGAGTTCTTTACTTAACCTGATCTGCATCCCTTCCTCTTTATTGTCTTTGGTAACTTTGCTTGTTGTCTGGTCACATGTCATTGTTTTGTGAGAGGACTGAAGCAAAGTAGGCATTAGGCAGCTCTGCCTTCCTATCACCTTCCACTACCAAGTCACCTTCTCCATTGAACAGCAGACCCAGACTGTCCTTGATCTTTCTTTTTCGTCTGTCATATTTAAAGAATCACTTCTTGTTGCCTCTAACATTTCTTGTCAGCTGTAACAGTCTTTGCCTTGGTTTTCCTGATTTTTGTCCCCACACCCTCATGTAATTCCCATGTATATGTCCTTGGTGACATGTCCCTTCTTCCATTTTCTGTATGTATCCTTTTTGGTTTTTAAATAGCTAAAAATCTCCTTGTACAGTCACATTGTCATCCTGTGGCTCTTCTTATCTTTTCTCTGCGTTGGAATAGCTTCATGCTGGGCCTGTAGTATTACATCTTTTAAGAATTGCCAGCCCCTTCAAGATCTTTTCTTCCTAATTCCTTCCTGAGTCATCCTTCTGATTACCCTCCCCTCCTCCTTTCTCCGTCCTTCTTCTCCATTGCTGGTGGTCTAGAACTGCTTCAGATGCAAATTGTGCAGATGTTCCTATCACATTTTTTTTTGAGTAGGCTTTTAGAATTAATGTCCCTTTGTGGTTACCTCCTTCACTATGCTGCCATCTCTTCTGCACTAATAGCAGATTGCATTGCTGTTGTGCTGTGAGTTTAATGAGAGAAAAAAATCCTTCTGTATAATACTGTGTTTTGTTCTATTTTCTTTTAAGGCTGACTAAAACTTGTGCATATCACTAACAGGAAGCCCAAGCCTCTGTCTTCTCCCCACTTTTTAAATGTGAAAATTTTGCTCTACAATTCACTTGTTAAAGTCTAAGTGATTAGATTTTCCATAGGACTACATTGCATTTAATGTTAGAACTTATAATGTCACAAATACAAATGTCACTAAGTATTGGCATTATGGGTCTGTGCATAGCTGAACATTGCTCAAGGATATTTAAGTTACAGAAGTGTGAATTAGGCTTAAATAAAAGTAAGTTGTAAAACAATGGAATAGATAGAAGATAATGGGTGTCCTTAGTCTGTGGAAGAGCTCAGATGGAGTCTGAAAGATTTGATCATGCTGAGATCTTTGGCTCTAATTCGTAGCCCAATAAATCACTCCTCCTGGGCAGCACCTTTACTTGATAAGTAGTGAAGACGATGATGCACTGCGGAAAGCAACCAAAACTCCAGACTAAAAGTGGAGGGCCCTATGGCCAAGATCACTCAAGCCAAGAATGAACAGAAAGGGACAAAGGTGGCTTTATTCCATCTTTGCGACTCCTGATCTTAGGGTTGGCCAGGAGCCTCAGGGTTGCTTTAAACTGTGCCCATTTGCATCCTCTTTCCCTAGGAAATCCCCATATGCTGCAGACCATGAGTGGACACTGTAGGAACACTACACCAGCATTGGAGCCAGCTGAGCCAGCTTTATGGCTCCTTTGCAGAGTTGCAGGGCTATAGGTTTTGTGGGCTGGGAGTGGCAGTATCCATCCTGGAGAGTTCTATAGGACTTTTAGTACCCATTCTTCTTTAAATCATATGGCCAGAGCAGAAGCCTAAGCACTGATCAGTTTCCTGTTTTACATACAGGCACTGCCCCCATAAGGGGAGCTCCCTCTCTTATGGGGCTCAGCCTCTGTTTTCATGGAGGTGTGTGAGAACATAAGAACGGATGTACTGGGTAAGACCAAAGGTCCATCTAGCCCAGTATCCTGTCTTCCAACAGTGACCAATGTCAGATGCTCCAGAAGGAATGAATAGAACAGATCATCAAGTGCTCCATCCCCTGTTGCCCATTCCCAGCTTCTGGCAAACAGCCATTGATGGACCTATCCTCCATGAACTTATCTAGTTCTTTTTTTAACCCTCTAGTTCTTTTTTGAACCCATGTGATGCATGAAAAGGGGTGGGGAAGGATGAGGAGAGGTTTAATGCTATGGTTCTACCTCTTGTACACATTGGTTAGTGAAGTTGACTGGTTACACATATTGAGTATGTTGCATATCACACCTGCATTTCTGGGAGTAGAATAACTTATGCTTCCCGTGTGGCAATGCAGGGCTGGTCTGAAATGGCATAATCCAATGCCCATTACAAGAGGTGATCAAATTATTGTCGTATTATTTATTTGAACAGATTTGCAATATTCCTCTGAATTATTTGGAAAACATTCTTTTTCATTACCCATATTATAGAACCGGCTGAATAATCTCAAACATATTCATAAAATCAGTTCCATCCATTTTTTCCATAGCTTTTGTCTCTCTTCACTCAGTGCTAGTGAGTACACATAGCATAATTTCCAGCTGTTAAGGAAAATTTACTATGGTTGCAGGTAGAATTAAAACTGCCAGCTGAAAAGATTCAATGGGATACCCACTCATCTATCCAGGAGTCAAGAAATTCTTAAAAAGAAGAGAAAAGAGTCAGGGATTTGAGGTGACCTTTCTTTCTTTCTTTCTTTCTTTCTTTCTTTCTTTCTTTCTTTCTTTCTTTCTTTCTTATAGTCATTAGTAAAACATCTGGACATGGACAGTGCCACAGAAAAATATTTAATCCAAATATAGCTCTGTAACAGACAGTAGAGAATAGCTATTCACTATCCCTTTTCTGAAGAAGAGCTGGAGTTAAAGCAGTGTGGTCTTCTGAATAGAGCACTGGACTAGGAGCTGGAAGACCTAGTTATAATCTTCATTCCCCACTGGCCTGTTGGATGATCCTGGGCAAGTCATGGGGCTCTCTTTGCCTCAGTTTCACAGTCTTTAATGGGGTTAATGATTCTTTACATCTTTGTAAAGCGCTTTCAGATCTGCTGATGAAAAGTGCTGTATAAGAACAAGACATTACTATTAATTGAAGAATCAGCTATTGCAGGGGTGTCCAAACTGTGGCTCACAAGCCACTTGCAGATCTTTTGCCATTACATGGAGCTCCCCTTCCCGCCCCACACACACCCTCTCATTCTCCACTACCAGACTGTGTGGGGGCCTCGAGACCTCTGCCTTGCAGTGGTGTTGGGTGGTAGGGGCTTCTGCCCAGTGGGAAGGAGGGTGTTGGGGCTTCAGGCCTGCGGGGCGCACCTACCAGGACTTGGTGCTTCAGCAGGAACAGGGCTGAAGCCCTGAGCCCTGATCCCAGGTGGGAGTGCCCTGACTCCTGAACTTCTGAAGATTGTTGTACGTGGCTCAGAGGGCCAGTAAGTTTGGCCACCTCAGCTCTATTGTATGCCAGGTTTCTAGTCCATTATTAAATCAGAAGATTTTCATTTCATTTATTTATGTATATATTTATTTGCTTAAAGGGATCCAGTGATCTTAATATGAAAAACATATTGGTAGTCCAATGGGCTGAATGCACATGTGATCTTAATATTGCAAACACATAAATGCTTAATGCCAATGGGTATGCAGTCATGCACAGGTGTTTGCAAGATCAGAGCTTACATTGCTCTACAGCCAAAATGCTTCTGAAATAAATGTAGTCAAACTTTACTAATTCTGGGTCACTGAGAACAAAAATGATGCTTAAAATTGTTGATTGGCTCTAGTGTTCAAGATATGCTATTGGGTCAGTATATATGACCCTTGACATGGGAATGGCGGCGGATAAGGGAAGGGATCTCAATTTAAACCAGAAATGACTAAAATACGTCTTTGACTGGATCTATGAATAAATCTATGACTGGGTTTGGACAGTACTTGCTTTTTAGGCAAAACAATGAATGATGCAATCTGAAGCTGATATTGTGTCATACATGATATGAATTGCATCATGTTATTCCTAGAAGTCATGGATGATGCAATTATAACGAAGCTTACATCACTCTGCTGAACAAATTGCCCTATATCAGCTCTAGAAATCATACAGTGTCATACTCTTATTTGTCAGTGTTTGATTTTGCAACGGGACACATTTCTGTTTAGCCAAAGTGAACAGAGATGTCTCATACTTGTGTGAACAGTGCAGATAACTTCTGCTATGTTTGTGGTGAAGTGACTTTTGCATCACAAAAGCACAGTATAACCACTATGGTTAAGAAAGCCTATCACCTTTATTTTGGCTGCAAAATTGGAGATCAGGACAAGAGGTGGGCCCCACACATATGCAGCAACACTTGTGCAACAAATCTTCGCCAGTGGTTGAACAGGAAAAGGAAATCTATGCCTTTTGCAGTGCCAATGATTTGGAGAGAGCCAACAGATCATACCAGCAATTGTTACTTCTGCATGGTGCCTCCAGTTGGGAAAGGTGTGTCAAAGAAGAAAAAGTGGACTGTGCATTATCCAAACATTCCATCAGCTATACTCCCAATACCCCACGGAGAAGGACTGCCGGTTCCTGATGCACCAGAATCATTCTCACTTGAGTCAGACGAGGAAGAGGATGAAACTTCTGGTCCTGAATCATCAATGGCACAGGACCCACATTTTCTCCCATCCTCCTCCTCTGAACCACACCTTATAACACAAGCTGAACTGAATGGCCTTGTCAGGGATTTGGAACTACCCAAGAGTAAGGCAGAGCTGTTGGGCTCCAGACTACAGCAGTGGAATCTCCTGGCAGGTCATGTTAGGGTTTCCATGTTCTGTGATCGTCAAAAGGATCTTGTCCCATTCTTCTTCATGGAAGGTGATCTTGTAGACTGCAACAACATCGATGGCAGCCCTCAACATCGTTCATGATCCAGATGAGTGGAGACTCTTCATTGATTCATCGAAGACGAGTCTTAAAGCTGTTTTGCTGCATAATGGCAATGTTTTGCCATCAATTCCAGTTGGTCATGCAGTCCATATGAAGGAAACCTACGACAACATGAAACAACTTTTGAGGTGCATAAACTATGACCAACATCAGTGGCAGCTTTGGGCGATTTGAAGGTTGTTGCTCTCTTGCTTGGTCTGCAGACTGGATACACAAAGTACTATTGTTTTCTCTGCGAATGGGATAGTCGTGCAAGAGATTCCCACTACGTCAAGAAAGATTGGCCACTCTGACAGTCATTGGAGCCTGGGAGGAAAAGTGTTCGGCATCCACCACTTGTTGAATCAAGGAAGATTTTGTTACCACCCTTACACATCAAGCTGGGTCTGATGAAGAACTTTGTCAAGGCCATTGACAAAACACAAGCAGCTTTCAAGTACCTCCGTGGAAAATTTCCAAGGTTAAGTGAAGCTACGATAAAGGAAGGTGTCTTTGTTGGTCCTCAGATTCGTGAACTTCTTCGAGATGATGCATTTGACCAAGCACTGCGTGGCAAGGAAAAGACGGCATGGAAAGCCTTCCAGTCAGTGGCAATACATTTTCTCGGAAACAACAAGGCAGACAACTACAGGTTGTTGGTGGAAAACCTCCTCAAGGCATACAAAAGCCTTGGTTGCAACATGTCACTAAAGATACATTTTTTGCACTCTCATCTAGATTTTTTTCCACCGAACTTGGGAGCAGTGAGCGACGAGCACGGTGAGCGATTTCACCAGGACATTGCAACAATGGAGAAACGCTATCAGGGCAAATGGAGCCCATCAATGCTTGCAGACTATTGCTGGACAGTGACAAGAGATGCTCCATTTAATGAATACAAGAGACAAGCCAAGACGCGCCGAGTACACACTGAATAGGACTAAATTATGTACATAATAGTTTTTTTGCCTTTTGTTTCATAATACATTTTATTTATATAGCCCTTTTGCTGATTTTTAAAGTGTTACATAAACAGGACAGGTGAAATATTATCATGTAAAGCAACCATAAACACATGAAAAGACCTAGGTTTACAATTTATGATTAAAACTCTACTATCTACACAATATACATAGACATAAAATGTAAAAACTTAAATATCTTAGAAACAGTAGCCAATCAGTTGTTTTAATTGTCATATTTGAATTCAGCACATCAAAATACATAATAAATATCACATTTTATCTCTGAAGCAGACGACTTATAAAAAAATTGTAGACCAGTGTTATCTTTTAACAATGACCTAGACTAATCCATGATTTTCTGTCCAGTTGAGGATGGCATTTTCCATTTACACTGTGAGAAATGTTTTTTTGCTACTGTGCACATTTAATAAAAAATATCATATTTGCCATCTAAATAGGTGAAAAGACACTGTTTTGAAAGACAAAGTGGTTGCAACTACTTTAATAGTAAAGAAGGCAGAAATAGCTGCATTGCAGTAAATGTTGGAGTAAATCTATTGCCATCTATCATTATTATTTTAACCCACACAAGAAGCTAGTGATGAGACAATCTCTTTTTGCTGCTGTTTTAGTACTTGGTAGTTTTCTTCCTTGCCCAATAGATCCATCAATTTTGTTTTGAATGTGGATGAAAATGCTTAAAAATTACCTATTTATGATTGATGTTGCAGGGTAAGCATGGCCTGATACACATAACTGAAGTGTTCTGCTCTATTGCCTGGGCAGAGAAGGAGAGTGTATTTTCCATACCTTGCCAGATAGAGGTGATACATATGCTTCTGCTGTTAGTGCTTCGGAAATTCACTTTACTCCAAAGGTTAATATAGTTTCTGAATGTCATAGATTCCAATAGCATGAAGAAACGTCTGAAGGAATTACAGGCCTGTTCATTGAAGTTATCCATTTTCTACTTGGTATAAGATTTAGTGATGACACAGATGAACTACTTAAGAGACTAATTAATGGAAGACATATACAAATTCATGAAAGATTGTTACATGAACCTAATTTTTCATTGCAAAAAGCAATTTTTCAAGCATGCCAGAGTGTGGCAGCTATTAATAATGCAGAGATGCTTGGTGAGGGAGATACCCGGCCCATTGAAGTGGCTCTCATAAGATAGATTTAGAAATCAAAAACCAAACATCATAAGCATGTTTTTTTCATTTTTTTCTTTTTTGCTATTACTTAGATCTTTCACTCTGCAAGACAGAAAAGAAGGTCACGTTCATGTTTTCATTGTAGTTCAATTACCCACTTAGCAAATGCTTTGGTGTATTCTGAAGAGAGAGCAAAATGTAAGGATTGTGGGGAAATTAGACACTTGCTATATTGCATTAGTAATCAAAAAAATCCCAGGGACTCCGCAACATGAATAGTGTTCTTAAAGCACACTGTATTATATTTCCTTGAAGCTAAAGCTTCAAAATGTAGCATACCTTGTAATACAGAGCTGTTCCTCTGGCCTTCAACGTTGTGGGTAGGTTGGGTGAAATTTACGAAATATTTTGTGCCAACTTGTTTTGCATGATTTCACTCTTCCATAATTTAGATTTTTTGAACAATAAGATTTCAGAAGACTAATGAATAATGAAAATACTAAAAAAACCCACAGTTATGCAAAATACTTTCAATAGAGGATTTCAAAGCTAGAAGAAGAGCCTTTCCTCCTCTTGCCTCTTTCCTCCAAACCACCTCATAGTTAATCAGAAGGTGAAACATAAGGTTCTCCTGGGTTCTATTTCTTTCTCTCACTGGCCTTAATCTTTCTTGGCACATACAATTTATTTTAAAAACAAGACTAAGTTATAAAGCAGGAAGTAGGTGTAAGTATCATTATTCCCATTTTAGACATAGGGAAAAACAGGTTTGGAGACTTGCCCAAGGTTGCTCAGAGAACCAGCCTCAGAGCCAAGGTTAGAAACCAGGTTTCCTTACTCTGTCCTTTACCTACTGGATTACAGTAGAAAAGAATTAGGATCTTGTACTCATAGAATATTATAGAAATAATAAATATTAGTAATAAAGAAGACTTGAGGTTTAATTGTTCTCACTCCCCTATACTGCCATATCTATCAGACAGACATAATTATTAGAGCTGATGGGGAATTTTCTGACTGAAAGTTTTTTGGTTAGAAATTGGCAACTCATTACAACTGAAACACTTGGGGGAGGGAAAGCTGGTTTTGATGAATCTCCCAATTTGAAAAAGAATTTGGCGAAAATTGAAATGATTAAAATATCTTATTTCTACCATTTTCAAACCAAATGTTTTCCATTCAAAACAGCGTTTGGTTTTGAAAGGTTATTTTATGCTTTTTAAAAAAGTTAGGAAAAGTCAAAATTGAAATGAAAAAAATTGAAATCATCTAAATTAAAGTTTACAGTTTACCTGGTCCAGTTTTTCCAGATTATTATTTTGTAAACATTTTTGAGATATAAACTTTTTGTCCCACTTTGGGACTGTAAAAGATGACAAAATCTTGAAAATTCTCACTGAATGGGAAATCTCTTTCCTGCCCAGCCATAATAATTATATTTTCCTACTTCACAGCTAAACATCGTTGATAAAATATAATATATTTGCAAAAGTACTATTTAGGCTAATGAGTGGTGGGGTAGGATGAAAGGTGGTAAAGATGTGGCAAGAGATCCTTACCTTTGAATGTATTGGGTTATTTGGCTACAGGACACATAGATGAGAGTTCCTTCTTGAGTGCTTTTTTAAATTCAAAATGTTCATGAAACTATATCCAGAATATTTTATCCAGCTCTGATAGTACATTTTTCACCCAGATAATGGTCCCTGTAGGAAAAGAAGAAAACAACAAAAAGAAACCGGAGGTATTTTGGCAACAAAACTTGCAATGTTGTTGCCTGTTTTAAGAGTGTTCTGTGGTAAATGGAGTCTTTTACTCTGAAATAAAGAGTTTGGCACCTTCATGAGTACTGATTTCTTATACAAAAAAAAAAAAAAAAAAAAAAAGATGGGGATAATCTAGTGTTTCCTAAAATGTCCAATATTTTAGATGCATTGTAGAAGGTATACAGGCTGCTCTGTTTGCATCTTCATTGAAATACAGTTGCTTGTTACTTTTGTATAGTATTTCTCATATTAAAGTTATTTCATATGAAATACCAGCCTGCAGAACTGTATGTCATTCTGTAATGCTGCAAGTCATGCTGTTGGCACTGTTGTGGAACATAGGATCTTCAATGTTTATATTACCAAAAACTCTTAACCAGAAATAGAAAGTGATTTCCATTTGACGTTACCCGAAGTCTGACATAACCTTTTCCAGAGAAGATTTGCTTGTGTTAGACTGTCTTGAGGTCCATACTATACATGATGGCACAGTTCTTTGCTTCATTTCTTTATTGTCAAAGCCAGTAACTGTTTACCAAGTATTAATCTGATATTTGCCCTTCAGTTGCAGATTTCGGGGTCTCTGAAATGTGACAGTAATGGTAGAATCAATTAATGATCCTGTTCAGGGCATAAAAAACATTTCATCTATGTACTCATTCAGGCTATCTGGGGAAAACATTTGCATTCAAAGCAAAATGTGCATGTTTGGGGCTTTTTGCCAGTTCTGTTTTCATTGGCATTTCATCCACAACCCAAGTTGCTAGGAAAACTATATGAGATTCAATTTTGTTGGCACATTCTTAGGGAAAACAATTCCTTTTTGAAAGAGAAATCCTGATGTGGCCTCATGTCCGCTTTTATGGTCCCTCCTGTTTTGAAGATATCTGTTTCCCATCAAGGATAGTCAGAAGTTCTGTGGCATCTTTCAGCTGATAGCTGGATAGTCCAATGTATTTTGTCATTCAGCAGCCACGTGTCGTGACACAGGTTGGTATCATTTTTCCTCTTGGTTATATACGAAGAATGTAGTTCGGATGACATTTGTGACAGGTCTTATTTTATACCAGAATGCAGCTGTTGTAAGCCCTTCAACTCCCTTATAAGTTAGGCAAAGCAAGCTTGAATACTTGCTTGCTAGTTTATCCCATAACTATTTTTTTGTTCCTTTCTTTTTCCCTGTGCTTCTCTCTGAGTAGGGAAAAAAGTGCCCTGAAACAGATCTGTAAAGCCCTCATCTTATTCTCTTCAGGACTTAACTCAGTTGCACTGCCTACAAAATGGCTAGGCTGGTGGCAAAATAAGATTGCCATGCATTATGCAAAATGGACTAGTTTTAATGTTCCCTCAGCCTCCTCTCCCCTGTCCATTTTTCTGTTCCATGGACACATTGCCTCTACTAACAGACTAGGAGTGAAATCTTAGGCCCTATGAAGTCAATGGGAAAACTCTTCCAGATGACTTCAATAGGATGGGGATTTCCCCCTTCCTTCTCTAGGGCATGGATTGTCCTTTTGCCATATATGTTTATACTACACCCAGCATAGCTGAGCCCTAATCCTTCATTGGGACTTTGGTGTGCTACAGTATTTCAAATAAATAAGAAAGGCAAGATTTGGGAAATATATGATAACTGTCCCCACGATACCTATCCCCACCCCTTCAAAAATGTGTATTTTAAAATGTACTTTGTGCCATTTATCTTGCCCTTGTCTCTTGATACAGTTACTGATACTTTTGAGATGCATAGACTGAACAGGTGCTCACATTATCTGTGCTTAATTACTGTGTCCCTTTTGCTTGTCAGTTACATTCTATCTTATGAATTCTCTACAGCTGACACAGAAATAGGCATTCCAAACAGGATAGTTATATCTCCGACCTAGAAGACTAAAGAAATAGTCCCACGTTTCTCTATGAAAAAGAGGTACCGATGGAAAATTAGTGTGCATTAGGAACAAAGCACCACAGTATTTAAGCCTAATCTAAGTAACTACAGTGAAAACCATCAAAGCAGCTTCTGCAGCAGAAACTGTAATGTCCTGTACACTGGTTTCCTAAAAAAGAAAAAAATCATCTTAGCTAAATTCATTAAAAAATGACAAGGGATGGTCAATTAAATGAGGTCAATTAAATAAGGGCCTGGTTTTTCTTTTTCAGTCAATACAACTGGCTTATGAACCTTAGCCTAATCTTTCTATTAGTATTGTTCAATTACCTTTTAGTTTCTTTCTGTGCTATGCTGGTAGTTGACTATTACAGTAAATGGTAGCTTTGCTTCCCATTATGATTGACTACAAATAGTATTATTACATATTTGGCTTCCATTATTAGCCACAAAGGAAATCCATAACAGATTATTTCTGATAATGGATGTCAATTTACATCTAGTGTAATCACTTATTTATTTATTTGGTTGTTCTGCTGCGAGAGCTTTAAAATATATATACATACATGTCTTGGAAAACCATTTGCTTCCTATGAGGAAGCTGAAAGATTTAAAGAGTCTTAAAAATTACATACCAGCTGCTGGAAAAGAGCATATAAACTGGGGAAGACCTTTATCATTGAGTTTCTTCAAAATGACAATGCTAGTCACATATAACAACAGTGATGTCTCCTATTGAACTTCTATGTGGGTGTAAATTGAGAATCAAACTGCACATACTGGCCTGTTGTTAATCATTCTGTCAGTGACTTGTGCATGACTGGGTTAAGGAAAAAGAGTCCCAGCCTAATGCATGATAGAATATACTGCCTGTATACTCATTTCAGTAAAGAAACAATAACACAAAATTGATAGCACAGCATGCCAGAATAGGTATCCAAATACTGGACTGTAGTACAGTCCAGTAGGTTCCAGGAAGAAGAAGGGGAGCAGAAACAAAGCTGGTCTGTACAAGGAGACACCCAAAGAGCGAGGGTGGCAGGACATTCGGTCCAAAGTCCTTTCTTCCCAGAATGTGGAAGTTTCCTGTAATTTGCATAATATAGTACTGGATTATACAGCAGGGGTGGGCAAACTTTTTGGCCCGAGGGCCACACTGGGGTTCAAAATTGTGCAGAGGGCTAGGTAGGTAAGGCTGTGCCTCCCCAAACAGCCTGATCCTGCCCTCTAGCTAACCCCCATCCACTTCCTGCCTCCTGACTGCCCCCCTCAGAACCCCTGATCCATCCAACCCCTCCTCCTGCTCCTTGTCCCCTGATCGTTCCCTCCGGAGACCACCCCCACTCTAACTCCCCCCGCCCGAACTCCACCCCCTATATAAGCCCCCCACTGCTTTTTGTTCCCTGACTGCTCCCTCCCAAGACTCACCCACCCTAACCACCACCCCCGGGACCCCACCCTCTATGTAAGCCCCCCTGCTCTTTGTTCCCTGACTGCCCCCTCGTGAGGCCCCCTCCTACCCTAACCACCCTAACCACCACTCACCGGAACCTCAGCACCTAAGCCCTCCCACCTTGCTTACCGTATTCAGCTGCAGCCCCCATTGGACCGGGACGGCAAACCGTGGCCAGTGGGAGTCGCATTTGGCGAACCGGCGAGTAAACAAACCGATGGGACCCGCTAAGGATGCTTACCCTGCAGTCCCGCTGCCAAGGTTGCCAATCCCTGGCTTAGCCAAACTAAAACCCAAGGCCTAAAGATTTGTGTAGTGAGGTGATCTCCTGGCTCCAGCCCTGAAGGGGTTAAAAGCAGCCTGAAGAGGTCTGCAGCTGGGGAAAAGGAGTGAAAGAAGCAAACCTAAGCTGACTGAGGAAGCAACCACAGCTGTGGTCAGCTCAATCAGGGCCCAGCTGGCCCTTATAAGGAGAAGTCTCACTCCAGCCCTGGAGTGGGAAAGGCTAACTTCCTGAGAGGAAGACACCAGAAGTAGAGCAGTGCTGGGGAATAGGGCAAGGGAGCTGAGGAGCTCCAGCGTGGTAAACCCCGAGGCTGCAGGCCTTGTCAAAGGCCCTGCTAAGTACTGGGGCTACAGAGGTGAAGCCCAGGAATAGGCAAAGGCAGCTGGTCTAACCCCTTGCCAAGGATGAGTGGTAGTCTGCCCCAAAGAGCGGGGGGAACAGATGATGACTGGCAGGTAGCCACCGAGGCAAGGTGGATTTAGAGCAGGGGACTCAAACACGTGGCCCGGGGGGCTCTTGTGTGTGGCCTACCAAGCTCCCCAGACCCCCATCCTGCTGCTCTGACTACCTCCAGTCACCCTGGGATGCTGCAAGCCCCATGCCGCTTTCTGAAGCGGCTGTCAGCACATCCCTTAGGCCAGCGGGGAATGGCGAGGAAGCAGAGGGCTCCTACATTGCCTCCCTCCGGGCACTGTGACCTGCAGCTCCCATCGCCGGAGAACAGGGAACAGTGGCCAATGGGAGCTTTGTGGAAGGTACCTGGAGGAACTCAAGAACTCCTCAGGGGCTGCAGGGACTGGTTGCAGCAGCTTCCTGGAGCGGAGGAGCGCTGGGGACGGAGCCGCTCTAGGTAGGCGGTGCCAGGCTGGAGCTAACACCCTGAACCGCTCCTGAACCCCAACTCCCTGCCCTGAGCCCCTTGCCACATCCTGCACCCCAACTCCATGCCCTGAACCCCCTGCCTCATCCTGCACCACTCCTGAACCCCAATTCCCTGCTCTGAGCCCCCTACCACATCCCACACCCCAACTCCCTGCCCTGAGTCCCCTTCTGCATCCCACACCCTTCCTTCACTCCCTGCCCTGAGCCACCTGCTGCACCCTGCACCCCGACCTCCTGCCGTATCCCTCACCCCTCTTGCACCCCACACACCAACTCCCTGCCCTGAGCCCCCTGCAGCACCCTACACACCTCCTGCACGTCAACTCCCTGCCCTGAGCCCTCACCGCACCCTGCACCCTTTCTGCACCTGTTGGGGGCAGGGAGGGGGCAGCACTGGGGTGGGGACTTTGGGGAAAGGGTTGGAATGGGGCTGGAGAGTGTGGGAAGAGGCAGGGAAGGGGCTGGGCCTCATGGAAGGAGTGGAGGGGGAGCGGGGCCAGGGGAAGCAAAGGGGAGTGTGAGTGATGCAGCCCTTGGGTCAATGCACTATACTCATGTGGCCTTTGTGATCATTTGACTTTGAGATCTGTGGTTTAAAGGGACGGGGGTTCCCCTGGAAGGGGACACCCAGAGAGAGTGGGGATACTGTTGGGGCGGAAGTGTGAAGGCACCAGGGTCTGGGAGGGACACGGGGCCTGAGGCAGGTGAGGCACTGGCCAGTAGAGGGAGCTCCGAGTGCTGAAAGAGCTAATTCCCAAGAGGACCAGCAGGAAGCGCCTCACTGGTGAGTCTTGCTTCGCTATACTTGTCATAAGTAACTAACCCATAAATGACTCTCTATCATAATATGTGACAAGAGAGACTGATGTTGTAGATAAATGTTGCTAAACTGCTGACAGGTAACCACAAAGTGCCAGTTTATAACAGCTTTACATATTTTAAGTTAAGAATATCAACAGATGTTCGACCACAAGTATACCATACTAACTAATTGATGTATATACTACTAAGCTTGAAGTAAGAGGCAAAAGGACACCTCAACATTAGTATGGTGAGGAAATACAGATAAGGAGGAACAGCTGAAATCCCCTACTGAATATGCATAGTGGGCATCATTGAATCACTTTATAAAAGCTGTGTGCCACCCTGGGTGCCTCGGGAGATGCCAGCATGACTGCTCATGATGAGGATGCTGGTGAGGATGTAAGAGACACTTTGGGTTTTTCCACAAGGGATGGTGAGTCTATAGATGCTCAGACTCTGGTTGTTTTGACCGTTCTGTATTATCTCTGCTTACTTTGCTGAGTTAGAGTGTTTGTGCTTTTGCTAATTGTGCTAATCAAAATATTGCAAGGACAGAATGCCTTTCCTAAGCGTGATCGTCTCTCCTTTGCCATTGTAATAACTCGTACTTCTGGGTCCGGTCACGAGGTTAATTGGCATTTTAATTGGTCAATATAACTAATGCACAATCAATAGGTCAGGCAACACGTGAGCTTTAAAGGAAATAGAAATGTGATCAGTCTGGAGTTCAGTCCAGTGCAATGACCCCTGAGTGTAGAAACCTACTTCCTCTCTGCAATGCAGTCAATGGTTATCCTTTCTGTTGGTGACCAGCCCCCGGACCCTGGAATGTGAGCTTAAAATGTGCTGCTTGAGTGAACACTCCTGCCAGTAGACATATGTACTAGAATTCTTCTTCAAAATTATTTGTATTGTAGGAGCACCCAGGAACCTACTGTGCTAGGCACTGTATAAACATTAGATAGTCCTAATACAACAAAAGAAAATGTGCTGAAAAATCAAAAACAATAGTCATTGAAAAGGTTTAACTGTATTTATCCAGATCTACTTCCTAACAAATCTCATTGATGGAATTATCCCTCAAAGCAATATTTTGCCTCAGTTAAGTAAAGAAGCTTTGATCACTTACTTCTAGTTACAGATAAAGGTGAGAGCTAACTCCATATTTGGGACTTTAGTGTTCACATAATTTTTAATCAGTGATCCATTTTAGCTGTTGTTACCTTGTTGTTACTTTGATGATACGTTTCAGTTGAATGATAGGTCTGTTGCCGAGGTCTGAGTAGGTCTAACAGGTTACAAAAATAGTTTGAAGATGACAGGATGCTAGTGAAGACAAAAGAAAAATGAAGCTAATGCATCCTTAATGATTGATTTAAAATTAAACTACCTCATAGCTGATTGCTAGATAATGCTAAAGCATGTAAGTGCCCTGGCCTGTGAAAAAACAAAATGCAATTTTAGAATATCATGATGATTTTATGATGGAAAAACTACTTAATATGTTGGACAATTTATATGAGAGTCACACAGTGTGTAAATTAGAAATCCATTAGGTGCTGGTGAATCAAATTCACTCCTGATTACTCCTATTATCATCTAGGGGTGGCTAATAATATAGTGCAGAAATATATTGTATATAAGTTATCTAATGGCATATAATTGAGGGAAGTAATTTTGTAGAACACATTAATATATTGTAACTTGCAAGGTTACTATTAAATCATACAGTTAGAAGATTTAATGGCAAAGGAAACTGTCTTTTGTCTCTTTACAAAGGTTGGCTTAGTACAGAGATTGGCAACTTTGGCACGTGGGACTGCAGGGTAAGCACCCTTAGCAGGCCCCGCCAATTTGTTTACTTGTCGTTTCACCGACTGCGGCTCCCAATGGCCGCGGTTTGCCGTCCCAGTCCAATGGGGGCTGCGGGAAGCGGCAGCCAGCAACGTTGCCAATCCCTGATGTATGATCAGCCGTGTGGGCAGGTGGCATATGTGTGTATTCGGTGCAAGTTGCTCCTGGCCCTCAGAGACCATGTACAGCCGTTGGAGACCAGAGTGTCTGAACTGGAGGAACTGAGGGAGACAGAGAGGTACATTGATGAGACTTTCCACGACACAGCAGACTCCTGGTCTGACTGCCTATGTTCTGTTGAGGAGAATGAAAGTCCCAGGGAAGGAGAGCATCTAACTGGAGGAGAGGGAAATAATCCCATAGTTGGGACCTTCCTTCCAGATGATGTTGTGGTATCCTCTCACACTGAGGATACCTCTCCTGGAGAGGGAACTCCATCTTTTAGAAAGAGAAGAGGTATTTGTAATGGGCAATTTGATCATCGAAAACATTGGTAGCTGGGTTTGCAGTGACCAGGAGAACCACATGTTGACTTGCCTGCCTGGTGTGAAGGTTGCGGATCTCTTAAGATATCTAGATAGGCTTATGTGTTGTACTTATTCAAAGTAATCTTCTGTGGGATAAGAGGGAAGGAACTTCCATGGACTGGTAACTGCCTAAAAAATAGGAAACAAAAGTTAGGTATAAATGGTCAGTTTTCAGAATGGAGAGAGGTAAATAGTGGTTAATAGGAGTGGTCCCAGAACAACATATTCATAAATGATCTGGAAAAAGGGGTAAACAGTGAGGTCACAAAATTTGCAGATGATACAAAATTACTAATGATAGTTAAGACCAAGGCAGACTGCAAAGAACTTCAAAAGGATCTCTCAAAACTGGTTGACTGGGCAACAAAATGGCAGATGTAATTTAATATTGATAAATGTAAAGTAATGCACATTAGAAAGCATAATATAAAATTATGGGCTCTAAATTACCTGTTACCACTTAAGAAAGAGTTCTTGGAGTCACTGGGTATAGTTCTCTGAAAAGATCCACTCAATGCTAGCGGCAGTCAAAAGCAAACAGAATACTGGGAATAATTAAGAAGGGGATAGATAATAGGACAGAAAATATGTTGCTTCTACATGAATTCATGGTATGCCCATATATTGAATATTGTTTCCAGATGTGGCCACCCCCATCTCAAAAAAGATATATTAGAATTGGAAAAGGTTCAGAAAAGGGCAACAAAAATGATTAGAGATGTGGAACGTCTTCCGTATGAGGAGACATTAATAAGACTGGGACTTTTCAGCTTGCAGAAGAGAAGGCAAAAGGGAGATATGATTGAGGTCTATAAAATCATGACTGGTGTAGAAAAACTAGATAAGGATGTGTTGTTTACTCCTCATAACACAACAGCTAGGAGTCCAAATGAAATTAATAGGCAACAGGTTTAAAAGAAATAAAAGGAAGCATTTTTTCACTCAACACACAGTCAACCAGTGGAACTCCTTACCAGACGATGTTGTGAAGGCCAAGACTATAAAAGGGCTCAAAAAAGAACTAGATAAATTCCTGGAGGATAGGTCCATCAATGGCTATTAGCCAGGATTGGCAGGGGTGGTGTCCCTAGCTTCTGTTTTCCAGAAGCTGGGAATTGGTGCCAGGGAATAGATCACCTGTTCTATTCATTTCCTCTGGGGCACCTGGCATAGGCACCTGGCACTGTTGGTAGGCAGGATACTGGGCTAGTTGAACCTTTGGTCTGACCCAGTAGGGCCATTCTTATGTTCTTAAAATATGATGGGGTCACTGTCATGAGTCAGGATTTCTTAGGGCCATTGCAAAGCCCCATCCTGGAAGACAATACTGCAACACAGTCAGTCAAAAACATGTGGACGTAATACAAGTGGATCAATTGCAACATTTCCCAGGGTGCAATCTGATCTGCTGTACAGCTGTGTCCCCTTAGCTCTTCAGACTGTGATGCCTTTTATAATGCTTTTCTGGTCACCAGCAACCCCTCCAGGCTCTGCTCACACACAGTCACTAGCAGGCAGGATACATGCAGCTAGATACATCAATGCTGGCTATGCCCAGCCATCCATAATTTACTAATAGGGCAACACACACATATCCCTCAGCCTCAGCCTACTCCCCAGAAATGTTCATCTTACGCTGTCCAGGACCTTCCTGGACAATATAATCTCATAGATAGTCCATCACTCCAACCATGGGTAATAACTATGCATTAGTCATTGATCTAAGTAGAAATTCCCAAGCACTTCAATCAAAACACAACAGTTTAGATAAAACAAAAAAACCCAAGTTTATTAACTAGAGAAAGATTGATTTTATATTATTACAAGTATAGATGCATATAAGTAAGGATTGGTTACAAAAGAAATAAAAGGATAAATATGCAAGCTTATTCCTAAACTTTACCAAAGCTCTTTGGCTTGGTATGAGCTGCAATACATTTCACAGGCTGCATCCCTTTCCAGTCTGGGAACATTCTCCTCCCCACCCTTTGTTCAGTACTCTGATAGTCGCTGTTGTCATGAACAGACAGATGGAAGGAGCAGAGGGGTAGCTAGGGATATCCTCTTCCTTCTTATATCCCAATCCTGAGTGCTGGGGAAATCCTTACTGAGTCTTGGGGGAAGGCAGTGTCTTTGCATATGTGAGCTCCAAACTGTCCTTCAGATGAATTGTAAGTTTCTTATTCCAACTCCCCTCCCTTGCTGGAGAATTTCTGATAATGGTTCTTTATCACTCTGCTGATGTGCTAAGGTGTCTTTGTCTCTGAAAAATTGGTTTGTGGGCATTGTCTAGATTAAGTACAACATGTTGCAGGAACAACCATATTATAAAATCTCGTAATTTTACATGTAGTATTGTTCCACACATTTTAACATGATAATAACATTCAGCAGATTATGAGTTTTCAGATGATACCT
This sequence comes from Dermatemys mawii, assembly GCA_007922305.1. Taxonomy (NCBI): domain Eukaryota; kingdom Metazoa; phylum Chordata; order Testudines; family Dermatemydidae; genus Dermatemys; species Dermatemys mawii. The sequence goes on along the minus strand of ML677348.1, from coordinate 25,773,886 downwards.
TACAAGGCACACTTTGTACAAAATATAACATAACCATGTAAAAGTGGTGAACAAGGTGTCACACCCATTCGAGGGAATCCATCTTCTTCAGCGGATTTGCAACATGGGATGCTTTTCCAGTCACCAGTTAGCCAGCCTGAGAATAGACAACTGCCAAGGTCTCTCTGCCAAAAACTTTGACCCAGTGGTCATTTCTCTGCCCCTCCAGCCCTGCCAAGACACAGCACTGTGAACAAACATGGCAAATACACAATGCAATGGTACATCTACATAGCTCAGGGATCGGCAACGTTGGCACGTGGAACCGCAGGGTAAGCACCCTTAGCGGGCCCTGCCGCATTGTTTATCTTGCGGTTCACTGATCGTGGCTCCCACTGGCCCCGGTTTGCTGTCCCAGTCCAATGGGGGCTTCAGGAAGTGGCGGCCAATACTGCACCGCTTCCTGCAGCCCCCATTGGACCGGGGTGGTGAACCGCAGCCAGTGGGAGCCGCGGTATGTGAAACGGCAGGTAAACAAACCGGCGGGGCCTGCTAAGGGTGCTTACCCTGCGGTCCTGTGTGCTGAGGTTGCCGATCCCTGATGTAGCTGCTGGGAGAGTGCTTCCTAGTATGTGTAGATGGACACATGGTTGCTCCACTCCGGCTAATGTACTAAAGTTAGTAATATGGCTGCAGTGACAAAGACTGAGGATCAGGCTAGTTACCTGAGTATGTATCCATGGGCTGGGCAGGTGTATACTTGGGCAGCTAACAGAAGCTGCCACCTATGCCACAAGGCCACACTGTTATTTTTAGCAGGCTAGCACAACCAAAGCTAACACATGTCCACCCATGCTGAAAAGCGTACTCCCAGATGCTGTGTAGATGCATGCTAACAGATAGACACACAAGGCAGCGATCTCTTCCTTCATACAGACTGCACAGGGTAACCTCTCTTTCTACTTAGGCCCACACAAAACAGCAAACAGTGAAGTGATTGCCAGTCAGAAACATAGAACACAATCCCCGTATAGAGACATCAGGAAGACGTGCGTATTAGGACTTTCCCAGAATCTGACTGCCGGGGCTGCGGCCGAAGCCACAGTACTTCATCCTAACATAAAAGCACAACAGCAGCCAGCGCTACACTCCCACTCAATATTAACTTCAGGGAGGATGCCAAACAAAAGCCAATTATCAGAGCCACACGCTGGCTGCAGACGGTGAACTGCAAGGAGTGAGACACGAGGAAATGGTGCAGCCTGGGTAAATGTGATCATCAACTCTGTGTAGTAAAATCTGGCTCAGTGATCTTGCTCAGTACGTGTCTGATCACACGGTGGCATAACACAAAACTCTGTCACAGCAAAAGCACACAGTGGTGTAATGCAACATATGTGAAGCCAACCTGTGTGTCTTCACAAGCGTAATTTAATGTTAACAGTGGAGGAAAGTCCTTGCTATCATACTGTAAATCAAATGCTATTGAAACTCTCTAATACATCATGTTTGTTCCACTGAAAGAAAGTAGGCTTGCTTTGAAATAATATCCTACTTTAGCTAGTTAGTGTGCAGGTTAATGGGTGAAGGGGCAAGTGCATGCCACAGAGGCATGCAAGAAATTGAGCCCATAATTTACTTCACTTTAGAAATGACACACAATGTAAGGTCATCAGGGGAAAGTCTGAAGACTAACCTTTAGAGGCAAACATTATAGTAGAATGCAGTGAGGTTTGGATGGAGGAGGAGAGAAAAAAATCTAAGGGAAATGAGAAGTGTTCAAAGATTAAATTGATGTATTCACTAGAATTGTATAATCGGTGCCTAAAGTATCTCTTATCAATATTTTCAATTAAGACACTTTATTTGTTGTAATAAAGAGAACATCTTTCTACTATTAACTCTGAAAACTCCATCTCTTAAAACTAAATTTAAAGGCCTTTCATCAACATTATAGTATCATACTCATTATAATTAAAATTTTAAAGAATAATTATATGAGAGCTTTGGATAAGGATGCAAATAGAGTAAGATGTTAATGGATAATGATTGGAAATATATTATATACGTAGTCATTACTGTGAAAAAAATAACTCAATACCAGCTGGCCACCCTGATACCCAATATAAAATACTCCACTGTCTTCACATTTGTGACTAAGTCTTCCTAGACTTCTTCAGACTAGTTCTAAATTGTACAGATAACCATAACCATACATTCAAACACTCTGAACATTAGCTCAGATGAAATTCTGGGTCTGGATTTTTCAAAGTGAATTAAAGGAGTTGGGCACTTAACTCCATAGGAGTTGCGTGACTAAACTCCCTTAGTCTCCTTTGAAAATCCAATCCCCTGGCTCCTACTTCCGTCTATGTCAGACTACAGAGGACTGATCCAAAATCTCAAATCCAAACATCCTTGACCTTAGGCATGATCAGAATCCAGACCCATATCTGTTAGCACTGGGCCACTTAGATGGAGGGGCTGTAGATCTCTCTAATCAGTGCTTTCTGAGTGGGAAGAGGGATGTAGAATATTAAAGACTACTGTGCTGTATTTTATGTTGAAGAACGAGTCCCACCTTGTTAATTAGAAAGGAACTAATGGAAAGGGTTCTCTACATTAGCCTTCTTATTGTGGCTAGCATTTTAATTGCCTATAATTGGTAATTTCTACTGATCCCATTGCTGCACTAATGGTTATTATTATTTGTTATTTATTAAGGCATTGAAGGTACTTCATATAACAAATCATTTACATGGTCCCCTCCCCGAGGAGCTTACAGTCTAATATGAAAAATTACACAGTAAGTGAGAGCAACAAGCAGCGGTGTAGAGTGAAAATAATGTTATGGTTACTGTCCTTGATTTTATGCATATCCTGATGTTCTGTTTTCTTTTTTAGTAAAATGAGGCCATTTCAGACAGAGGAGAGAGGCTTTAGGTGCAGGGATAGCGAGAATGGAGGAGGACGAGACACTAGGGGAAGTTTGAAAGAGTTGAAAGAAGAGTACAGATGAGATGACTTGTGAGAGCAGAGAGAGAAGGAGGAAAATATAGGAAAAGAAATCATAACTGGTGTGGAGAAAGTAAATAAGGAAGTGCTATTTACTCCTTCTCATAATATAAGAACTAGGGGTCACCAAATGATATTAATAGGCAGTAGGCTTAAAACAAACAAAAATAGGGTTTTTTTCACATAATGCACAGTCAACCTGTGGAACTCTTTGCCACAGAATGTTGTTGTCAGGATTGCCTCCCCACTCTGAACTCTAGGGTACAGATGTGGGGACCCGCATGAAAAAAGAAATAACGCCCCCCCCAGCTTATTTTACCAGCTTGGGTTAAAATGTTTTTCCCCAGAACACAACTTCTTCTGTATCTGGACCTGGTACGCTGCCACCACTAAACTAGGTCTAGGGTAGTTTGGGACCCTTCTTTCCCTTTCCACTAACCCCCCAAACGTCCTCCTTCCCTGGGAAGCTTGAGAAAAAAAAAAAACTCGCCTGCTCCTGCGAGACATGCCCGATCCAAAACCAGGATCTTACACAATGGAAAACAAGCAGTCAGCTTCTTGAAAGAAAGATTTTAATAAAAGAAAAAAAGAGAAAGGAATAAATCCCTTATAACCATCAATAGAACAGCATCTACCATAATCCACAAAAGGATTCAGAAACCAAACCTCTCCCCCGAGGCAACTTTCTCCCACTGTTGATATCTCTGCTGAAGCTTACAATCTCAAGAAGCACCCAGCCAACACTCACCACTGAGAACCCTCCAAGTGATAAAAAGAAGGTAAACTTACTGACTACAGTACTTGATAGAATCTTATAGTTACAGTGAAAGACATAGCTGTGTTCATCCCATAGCCGAGGTGAACAGAGAGAGAGCCAGAGAGAAACTGAAACTTAAAATCCTTTGTCTCCTGAGGAATTTCTCATTGGTCAGTTGTCCACCTCTCAGGTTACCTTTAGCTTAACCCCTTACAGGTAAACACTAATTCTAGGCTATTTCACACTTATGACAGTTGTGAAGGCCAAGACTATAACAGAGTTAAAAAAGAGCTAGATAAGTTGATGGGGGATAGGTCCATCAATGGCTATTAGCCTGGATGGGCCAGGTGGTGTCCTTAGCCTCTGTTTGCCAGAAGCTGGGAATGGGTGACAGGGGATGAATCACTTGATGATTACCTGTTCTGTTCATTCCCTGTGGGGCACCTGTCATTGAGCCGCTGTCGGAAGACAGGATCCTGGGGTAGCTGGACCTTTGTTCTGACCCAGTATGGCCATTCATATCTTCTTAAGAGGCAATTGGCGAGATCTCTGGGTCTCACTGAGTTGAGCTCAGTGCATATCCCAAAGGATGGCTTGAGGAATGTGGCTTTGAGCCACCTTTCCACTCTCTCAAAACAGGAGGGTGGACCCTGGGGTTTGATGGATGCTTTAAGTTACATCAGTAGGAATAATATCTGGAAAGACAGTTATGTATGCTAGGGATCACTGTACAGCATATCTTTCTAACAAAGATTTGGCCAACGCCTGGGCCACTCCCAGCATGCCTGCCATGTGTGTGGGTGGGCGGGGGGAGTGATACATGTGAATTGGCATAGAGCTGCCAACAGTAGATTTCCATCACCTGTGTATTCCATTATGTGAAGCAGCAGGTCTCTTATGACAAATTTCCAGCTGCTTTGTACTGCCTGAACATCATAAACCAGCTGGTCGGAGGGCTGGAACTTTTGATCCAGGAAAACAGAAATAGATGATGGAAGAGAGGAAATAAGAATAAGGGGAAGTTGAGGAAACAGTGGAGGATGGGAAAGAGGCAAGGGAGAAAAGAGGTAAAGATATGGTGGATAGGGAAAGTATTTCTGGAGGAAAAAATCTGTGCAGATTTTACTTGACTGCTGATATTATAGAGACTGCAGAAGCAGGTTAGTAAGGCATGGCAACCACATTCATCCCATGGCAGCTTTATTTAAATATAGGTCCTTTTAACCTGGAGTCAGGGCAACCCCAAGGGAAGTCTCTGTTGGCACATGCAGTGTCAGAGTGTGAAGAACCAAAACCTGGAAATGATCAGCCTTTGGAGAGAGTGCCGTGATTACCTTTGTCCTTGTCCTTGACTTCCCCACAGTACACAAGGAGAGGGAATATTTTAAAACAAATGGGAAATCTGGCTTATTTTCACTCCTCCTCTGGTGATCTAAATAATTAAAAAATGCTCTGGGGATTAGACTTTTAGTTTTCACTGTCTCAGTATGTAACTCTCCCTACCTCTGGTCTTTTCTGTTGAGATGGTCAATTACATGTTGATTGTAAGCATGTAAGGCAATGAGACTAGGGACAAAAATAACAATACTTAGCAGTCATATAATTCCATATATTTTCAACAGAGGACAGCAAAAGATATAGCCCTGCTATTTCTAACTGCTGATATGGTAAATGCAGTGTAGAAATACAGTAGCATGTAACTCCCTCCATTGTAGGATTGTCTATAAAACAGCAATGATTGCATTACAACATGCCTGGTACTAGAATTCAATTAATATGCTGATCATCTTCCTACCGAAAATGCATTTGTTTAATTTAGGTTAAAAACAATAATTATATATTACTATGGCATCTGGAGGTACATCTAAACAGCCCATGGAAACAAGCTTCCCAGCCAGGGCCAATAGACTTGGGTTAGCGGGGTTTGCATGAGCATTCTAAAAGTAGCTCTGTAGACAGTGCTTTCAAGTTCCAGCTCAGGAGCCCCGAGCCACAACTTCAAACTGCTGTCTACACATCTAGTTACTGAGAGCTACCTTGAGCCTTGCTAACCCAAATCAGTTGACCTGGGCTGGGTGGCTTGCTGCCTTAGGCTGTTTACACACTGAGCCCTGGTCATGGACCAGGACTACATAGCGATCTTGGTAAAAATGATACAATAGACATCTGTCTTTCTGGATGATACTGTAGCACAGCACTCCCTCAAAACAAAGATGAAAACATAATGTTTGAATTCAATGGTGTTGCTGGATTAGGGTGATCAGATATCTCAATTTTAAAGGAACAGTGCTGATTTTTGGGTCTTTTTCTTCTATAGACTCCTATTACCCCCCATCCCTGTGCTGATTTTTCACATTTGCTGTCTGGTCACTCTATGCTAGATGGTATGTGCCCAGGAAAGTTAAGGATATATTTAAATTCAAGATAAATGTATGAAATCTTCACTGGAACGGGCAGGCTTCCGAGGCTGGATTTTCAAAGATATTTAGGCACCGAAAGATGAAGAGAGGTGCCTACTGGGATTCTGAAAAAAATAGCTAAGCAGGCTAGGTGCCCAACTCCCATTCATTCCAAGAACACTTCAGTGGGAGTTAGGAACCTAATGTTAAGAGACCAGGCCATGGGTAGTCTAGCCTAGGGGTTAAAACAAGAGTTCATCATACCAGTTAGAGCTGAGTCGAGCATGGGCAGAGTCTAGGAATAAAGCAAAGGTCAGTACAGGACGGACAGGAGCCAAAGGGAAACTGGGGCTGGAGCAGAGGAGGAGGAAGGACTTGGAAGCAAGCTGGAGCAGGAACTGGAACTAGGGTTGGTACAAGCCAGAGCAGGGACTGGAACAAGGGCAAGCACAGCTGCAGAGCTGCTGCTGCTGAGCCATACAGCGGTCCTTCCTGACCAATCATGAGTGCAGTCAATCAGGTAGCCTGCCACAGGCTGGTTGTGCTTCCTGGGTTTCCAGGAGACTGATTCTGCTGTAGGGCCTGATCCCTGACATCATGACATTTTTGAAAACCTCCCTAGGTTATCTGCATCTTTAGATGCTAAATAACTTTGAAAATCTAGCCCATTGTGTCTTGGCTTCCACCTCTGTAAAACAGGGTAAATGATGTTCAGTCACTTTTGCAAAGCTCTCTTGAGCTCTACAAATCAAAAATGCAATGTAAGGGCTAAGTATTATTTCATATGGTGTTAACCAAGTTGGGGCTCCCTCTTTGAGTTATTACCGTATTTTACTAATGTAAAAACTATTATCTGAAAATCAAAATCCTTTTCTTTTAAGCACTCTGCTTGGCACTAGCTTTGTACTACCATGATACTGTCAAATATTTATTTACTCTCGTTTGCCTTCTCCATTTTGTTGTCTGGGTTTAGACACTGTACAAAAAATGGCGTTTACATATATATTTAAACCTTCTGTGCTATGATTTTCTACTTTGCACAGAAACTGCCAAAGCCAGGTCTGTGATCAAGTACCTCCATCTCCCTCACAAAGAAGCCACTGAAGATTTTTGTGTATACATCCCAGCATATACCTGGAACAAGGCATTTTTTATTTATTTCCATAACCGCTTTTGAAGAGCACCAGGAAAACACGTCCCTATTAGTGGGTAAAGTTGTTGTAAACTACATAATATTAGTGTCAAGTTTACAAGTGATTTATATATTCAATTAAACTAAAATATTACCTGCTTCCCTCAATGATGTCAACAATGGCAATTGAAATATTATTTTAGCATTTACTTATTAATAAATTAAACATGGATAAACCAATGGAAACAATTTAATTTACACACAGAACATAAAATTAGTGTTTCATGCCAGAAAGAGTGCTCATGTGTCTCAATTAGAGAGGGGGCTGATAAAAATCTGATTCAAGTGATAGATCTGGATCTGAATGCTTCCAAATTTTGATACAGTTATCTGTACTTTTCTGGTTTGGGCCCAAATCTAGTATCTATTAGCTTACTTCTCTATCATAATACTTTAATTGCAGTCTGTCCTTCCACCTTAAGGTGAAAACGTGTTCTTGCTGAAATATTTCAAAGAATAATAGCTCATGCTCCAGTGGCAGTAAATATATGAATGAACTTGTCGGTGTATATGTTCATGAATTCCAAAAATATCCGATATTATACAGCTGCCTGCCCTCAAGAACAAGTAGAAGAATCCTAATGATGGTGTGCGGTCTAGCATCAATATTTTGGAAATGTTCCAAGCAGAGCGGACTTTTGAGTGGGCCTCCAAAATAATTTTTCACATCTCCATCAATTAGGACAAGATTCTGATTTCCATTACACTATAATAAATCCAAGCAACTAGTGACTTTCATGGAGATATTTAGATTTATACTAGTGTAACTTACATCAGAATTTTGATGTTAATGAACTCTTGTCAACTATGTCCACATACTATGCAGAAAAGCAACCATAGTATTTTCGCTAGGATTATCAGAATATAATATTCCAAACTAACATAGTGGTTTTCCTCCATAGATTTCCAAGTGATTCCATTTTACAAAGGAGTTTATCTGCCATTATCCTTATTTTTTACAGAGGGGAAAGCAAAGCATAGAGACTCTAAGTAACTTGCTCAAGCCTACAGAGTAAATCAGTTGTAGACCTGGGAATAGAATCTTTTCTCTTGATTCCCGTCAGCCATAAATTTACACTGTAGAAATGTATAGGTTATATTTTCTTTTTTGTCTTTCCCCGTGGCTCCCACCTAGAGTCTATTCTGTTGTCTTTCTCCCATTCTCCCCATTTCTGCCTAATCTACCTATCTAAACTATGCATCAGTCTGGGAAATTATAATACCTAGTACCTAGTAACCCTCCTGAAGCAGACATAAGTATCATTTGGCAGGTCTACACTTCAAACATTACATTGGCGCAGCTGCATCGATTCAGCTTAAGCAAAGAAATTCCTATGCTGATGGGAGAATTTCTCCTGTCAGAGTAGTTAATTCACCTCCCTGAGAAGCAGTAGCTATGTCAACAGGAAAAGGTCTTATGCCGACATAGTGCTGTGTACATCTGTGGGGGTGGGAGGAGGAGATCTGTTTAACTATGTCACTCGGAGGTGTGGATTTTTACTTATACCAGTATAGGTCTGTACTGTAGACATGACCATTATCTATTTTTCACAGTAGGAAAGAGAAGCATAAAAATGAAGTGAATTGATCAAGAGCACAGAGAGAGTGTCAGTATCAGAGCCATGAAAATAGTTCAATACTATATTAGTATGGCCAGAGCTGCATCACTTGCTCTGTTATTGGCTAACACTTCAAGGTGCAAATGGGTCTCAACCAAAAATCAAGAGCCTTTGGGATGTAGATTTCATGGTTCCCAAAGGTCAATCCTACATGCTTGTAAGGGGATAGTAACTATCTTGTGACACTGGGGAAAAGACACTGACAAAATTTTAACCCTAGGCATTGTTTACATTTTAAAAATAAATATGAAATGATTAAAAAATACATGTAAAAAGCCTGTAATTTAATTAACTAACTTTTTAGGGGTCATGACACAGTAAATACAAAAAGAAATTACAGCATTTTTATCTGTGAGATTTACCTTGATTTCATGATTTTTCATTTTATTTCATCAGACAAGAGAATATGCATATTTTTACCATGGCCTGCATTGATCCTCTCTTTTATACTTACTAGCTAGGTCATTCAAGGGTTTAAGGACCTGATAGTTCATGCAGATAAGGTATTAGAACAACTAAGCAACAGTAATTGCAAATGCACGTAGCTGTGGGTGCAGAATTATTATTGTTGTTAATAATCATGTTTATTGTTGGCACCTTAAAGACTAACTAAAGTATCAAAGTATAACTCCCTACACTAACATAGGAACAGATTAACATACCCTTAGAGCCCCGACCGAGGTTATTCTATCTATTACCCAAGATCCACAAACCTGGAAATTCTGGACGCCCCATCATCTCGGGCATTGGCACTCTCACTGAAGGACTGTCTGGATATGTGGACTCTCTACTCAGATCCTATGCCACCAGCACTCCCAGCTATCTCTGTGACACCACTGACTTCCTGAGAAAACTACGATGCATTGGTGACCTTCCAGAAAACATCATCCTAGCCAACATGGATGTAGAGTCTCTCTACACAAACATCCCACACAGAGATGGAATACATGCTGTCAGGAATAGTATCCCTGATGATGCCACAGCACAAGTGGTTGCTGAGCTCTGTGACTTTATCCTCACACACAATTATTTCAAATTTGGTGACGATATATACCTCCAGACGAGTGGCGCCGGTATGGGCACCCGCATGGCCCCACAGTATGCCAACATCTTTATGGCTGACCTGGAACAACACTTCCTCAACTCTCGCCCACTCACGCCCCTTCTCTATCTATGCTACATTGATGACATCTTCATCATCTGGACCCATGGGAAAGAAACTCTGGAAGAATTCCACCATGATTTCAACAGCTTCCACCCCACCATCCACCTCAGCCTGGACCAGTCTACACGGGAGGTCCACTTCCTAGACACCACGGTGCAAATTAATGACGGCCACATCAACACCACCCTACACCAAAAACCTACCGACAGCTATGCCTACCTTTATGCCACCAGCTTCCATCCCGGACACACCACACGATCCATTGTCTACAGCCAAGCACTGAGGTACAATCGTATTTGCTCCAATCCCTCAGACAGAGACCAACACCTACAAGATCTTCACCAACCTTTCTCAAAACTACAATACCCGCACAAGGAAATAAGGACACAGATCAACAGAGCCAGACGTGTACCCAGAAGCCTGCTGCTGCAAGATAAGCCCAAGAAAGAAAACAACAGAACTCCACTGGCCATCACCTACAGTCCTCAGTTAAAGCCTCGCCAATGCATCATCAGGGATCTACAACCCATCGTGGACAACAATCCCTCACTTTCACAGGCCTTGGGAGGCAGGCCAGTCCTGGCCCACAAACAAACCGCCAACTTCAAGCATATTCTCACCAGCAACAGCACACCATGCCATAATAACTCTAACTCAGGAACCAATCCATGCAACAAACCTTGATTCCAACTCTGCCCACAAATCTACACCAGCAACATCATCACAGGATCTAACCAGATCAGCCACACCATAACTGGTTCATTCACCTGCACATCTACCAATGTAATATACGCCATTATGTGCCAGCAGTGTCCCTCTGCTATGTACATCAGCCAAACTGGACAGTCCCTACGAAAAAAGATAAATGGACACAAATCAGATATCAGGAATGGCAATATACAAAAACCTGTAGGAGAACACTTCAATCTCCCTGCACACACTATTACAGATTTAAAAGTCACCATATTGCAGGAAAAAAACCTCAAGACCAGACTGAAAAGAGAAACTGCAGAGCTGCAATTCATTTGCAGATTTGACACAGTCAGCTCAGGACTGAATAGGGATTATGAATGGCTAGCTAACTACAAGAGCAGTTTCTCTTCTCTCGCTGTTCACACCTCCAGTTCAGCTGCTAGAGGAATACCTCACCCTCCCTGATTAGAGATAACAAGCTGGTTCAGCCTCATTGGACTAACCCTGTTATCTCTAACCTGGCTCTTGCCTACCTATTTATACCTGCCCCTGGATACTTCCACTGCATGCATCCGACGAAGTGGGTACTAGCCCATGAAAGCTTATGCTTCAATACTTTAGTTAGTCTTTAAGGTGCCACAGGACCCTTTGCCACTTCTGCCATCCCAGACTAACACGACTACCTCTCTGATTCTTGACATCATGCAAGGCACTGCATTTAGCCATATGGAGTGGAAATCCATCAATCTCATGAAGAAACTTGCCCAAGTACAGACAGATATCATCTTTCTATCATCTAACTCTCTGATTCATGTTTATTACGGCAGTGCCTATGGCTTAACCAAGAATAGGGTGCCATTGTGGTAGGCACAGCAAAAACACCCAGTAGCAGACAGTCCCTGTCCTGAACTGCTTATCATGTAAATTGACAAGACAGACACGAGGTGGGGGAAACTGACCTAACACACAAGAACAGTGAACAATCTAATGGCAGCAAATGTTTCACAATTTTTGTTTTGGGAGAGTTAGTTAGGAAGGAATAAGCTAAATTGAAAGAAAAGTGAAGAAAAGGGGAACTGAAGGGAATGGAGTGAGGGGGAAAGCATAGGGGAGAAGAGGAATGAGGGGACTAGTGTTGAGTGAAGCTCAGATGAAGAGACAGTGAGGGTGGGAAAGGGAGGCTGGTTGGCTGTTTGCTCCATCATCTCAGGGTAGAGAAAATCTAGTCAAAATGGATGAAAATCCTCTGAGTGTCTGAAAATCCTCTGAATGGCTGCTTCTGCAGCTGCTCTCCTGGCTAGAGTTACTGGCTGTTTTGTCTTCTGCAGTTTTTCATCCAGGCCATATGCGGACCCTTGATGAATTTTTATATTTTTGTCAGATTAATACTTTATATATGAACCAATGAGTTTGGAACTATATTGATACATGCACGAAATGGACCTCATCATAAGCAGCTTACAATGTATGTTATTTCTCCAATATATTCTAGTGTAATTTTACTTTTCTTGTGCAGAATCAGATTTAAGTTTCATTGCACACCCAGATTAAGTCTCTGATTCAAGCACACAGAGTCCTCCCCACACTCCTCCTACACTCGGTAGATGGGAGATATAAGCAAAACTGTACCTTTATCCCCTTTGTGCGGGAGGAGCAATCTACAACACAGTTCCATCTCCTTTATTTCTCATCTTGATTATGACTTTCCATTTTTTCTATTCTCTGTAGCCCTGGAATTATCTTTGATCTTGTATCTGCAGGTATCTTTCACCATCCACAATATTGCCTATATTCTACTGCCTTCAGTACACATCTACTGAGATCTCCATCAATGCCTTAATTTCTCCTCATTTTCACTATTGACTCTCATCTCATTCACTCTTTGACATCACCATAATGGCTGTCAGAGACTCCTTTTATGTGCCAGATCTTAACTGTCACAAAATTTCAGACCTAAGGTTTTAAATGGCTGAATCCTTGACTTAAAGTTGCTTTACTAATCAATTCCCTTTAAACGGCTCAAAATGGTTAACATGAGATATACCGAATATCTTAGACTCAGAAATAATGCAGTTTGATTTAACGTATACAGTTTTATAGTTACCAGTACTAAAATGGAAACCATTATTTGTTTGTAGCATTCAACAGCCCCAATTGGATCAGGATCCCGCTTTGTTGAGGACCATACAAACATATTGCTTCTTCATGCACACCCGAGGTCCAGATTCTCAACTGATGTAAATTGGGTTAGCTCCACTGAAATAAATGGAGCCAATTTACATCAACCAAAAACCTGGGCCCTTATATTATTAAGTTTCACATAAATGTATCCAACAGAGACACTCAGTGATATTTCCTATGGTAGAGGTGGCACATAAAATTTATGGTCCGTAGGGCCAGTATTTACAAAAACAATGGATGAGGGAGCAATTTTACTTAATTAGAATTGTAGTTAATATATACTTGAGAGACTCCAGCAAACACACATTATGAGTAAGCATAGGTAAGGTTGATATTGGACTATCCTCCACTCATTAGAATGTGATTACAGGTTTGATTGTCTTTATTAAGTGATCCAAGATATTAATCTGGAGAGTTAATGAAGATTCATCTTTAAAGCATACATTCTTACAAATTAGGTTTCTACACATTTTTTGAAAGAATTGTATAGCTTTTTATAAACACAGAGGATTTTTTTTTCTTACTACTGGCAGAAAGCATAAATAAGGCTTTCCACATACACCATAATAAGTGAAATGCTTAACAGGATACCATATGTGTTGGCAGCTCCTCCTGAACAAATTTCAAAGGGCAAGCTAACAACAATATTCAGAATTTTATTGCTTAGAGAGAGGTCCATTAAACCAATTAAGAAAGACTATGCCATCTTTTTCCCTCAGAGCAAACTCACTTCAGAAAACTTCCCTACTCTGTCTTGAGAACTAGAGTGAATAAAACCCTCTTTTTTTTTTTAATGTGAAGTTGGGTGGTGGGAAATGGTGGATGGGGAAAACAGTGCAAAGAGCTTTGTCAAAGCATCAACATATGAGCATCCACCTCTAGCAAGGCAGATAGTTTCCATGAAGGGACCTTCGTTGTTTTAGAAACTATCACTTACACAGCCCCCGTTGCCATGGTATATGATCCTTTAATTAACTTGAACATATTTTTATCCACAACACCACAGCGAGGTAGGGAAGTACAGTTATCCTTGTTTTACAGATGGGGAACTGATTCACAGAGATACTAAGGGTAAAATATTCAAAAGTGCCTAACACCCAGATCCTTAGGCATTGCTTCACTCAGAATTGCAAAGTCTAACACCTCATGTATCCTGACACCAGTGGAATTTTCAGATCCAGGCTTGGTGCCCAGACTCCTCATACAATCCATTGGGAGAGTTAGATGCCTAAGAAATGGGTGCCCAGAACGAGAAAGTTGAGCAGGGAGCTGCCTAGGCTAACCAGAAGTGAAATACCAGGGAGAGAAGAAGAACTTAAGTGCTGCATGTGTCTGTCTGTCTGCTTCCCTCCACTCATGAACCCTTTCCTGGAGAGAGGCATCTGTGTAGGGTGACCAAATAGCAAGTGTGAAAAATCGGGACAGGATGGCAGGTAATTAGCGACTATATAAGAAAAAGCCCCAAATATCAGGATTGTCCTTATAAAATTGGGACATCTGGTCAGCCTACATCTGACAGGTCAACAGCTTAGGTTGCCAGTGTCCTAGTATGAGCCTTCAGAATAATCACACAAAGGATCTACGGGACATACTGAACTCTTTCACAAATAGAACTGATATCTACAACGTCATATAATGGATAAATTTGATCCTGGGTGTCTTGACAAGCTGGTCATCATTTTCACGAGAAAAATATTGAACAGATTGAGACTATGTTAACATTTGATCAGCAACTGGTTCATTTCATCTGTAATTTCCCTTTCTTTGAATCTTTAAAAAAACATGCTTTGTTACATTGATTTTAGCAACAAAGCTGAATGTAAAAGGCTTTTCTGAAAGATATGAAGCTATTTGCTCTACCAAAGCACCATGAAATGGTGGGACAGTTGAGGGAGAAATTAGAATAATAATAATTAGAAATTACAATAAGTTATGATGTACCACAAGTAGTTCATCTTTCATTTGTTCCTCAACAGAAGTGGTGTGTTCTTCAGACACTATGGGTCATACTTAACAGTGTGCTCTGGCTGCTTTGCAACACTCCAGTGATGCTTACTGACTATAAACCAGAGTTACGCCTTCACAGGATGCTTTGTGTCACTAGATAGCACAAAACAGCCTCAGCTGGTGAATCTGTAGCCTAGTATCTGAACATCCCATAGGTCTCATGGCTATTCTAATCATTTTAGCAAAAGGCCAGAAATAGCACGTTAGTAATTTTCAGTGGTTTGACTTTCTGTCTGTCACTATTAATTAAAAGTTATTTCCAAAAACTTTGGAGGCAGTTTGAGACATTGTCATTGGTTTATCTACCAACCTTCCCATATGCCACTGAGGTTGTTTTTGTAAAGTTTGTGACTTCACAATGATCAGTTAAAAAAAACAACACACAACAACTTTCAGTGGCATTTTAGTTAATTTCTCTATTAGGGAAATTACTTTTTTTCCAGTCCCTAATGATGAGTTGACATTCACATAAGATATGACTAACTGTGCCAGGAGAATGATTAAAAGAGCACTTCATAATGGTTGCTTTATATAATATGGATGGTGTTTAATTAGTCCAAAGTAAAACAATAAAATGAGGTCTGAATATGAGATGAGAGAGAGAGAGAGAGAGAGAGCAAAAAAATCTATATCCATGTTTGTGAAAATAAATCTTTTTATTGCTTTAAGTCTGAAAGTTTTCAGTTCCTCCACGATGGTTATAGCTTCTATGTCCGTTTCCCAAAACTGTTTTTCCTTTCAATATTCCTGCTATGTATTGTTTACAAATCACCATCAAATAGTACTTTCATCCAGTGGTCAACACATCTGCAACAAAGTGGGTGCATGATAATAATGGGCTATGTTTGTCAATGGCAATAACGCTGCATAAGCAATGAGGAGCTGAAAGAGGCAAAGTACCATACTGTAATGAGCAGCTTTACAGACCCCTGTATGTTAGGCATTAATTGTAAAATTCCAACTGTAATAGAGGAATAAACATCATCTTTTTTGTTGTCAATTAGAAACAATCAGGAATCAAAACAATTACATTCCAAAATGAGCTATCTGGGATTGAATTTTAAGACCCAACAAATTATTAAACAAGTGCACCCAAACACCCAGCTAAGATCAGAACATTTAATACAACACCTGAATTCATTTGAAGCAGGTGCATAAGAGAAATAGGCATTCTGGTTAATATACACAAACAAAAAACACCCTCGGACCCCAATTCTTCAATGCCATATAATCCTTCATCACTCACTCACTCTCACCTGTCTTACACTGCCTAGCCTACTTTAGCTGTGATCACTTGTTTTATTCTGCAATGGTAAATTGCTTTTGGATATATATAGTGGTGTTGTATATTGTTTATTAAATGGGTTATAGAGAAAGCAATATCGTTAAAGGTAAAATAAGTTATATCAAAGTTCTATTCTTTGTTATTTCGTGATGTGTTGGTGGGGTGAAAGAATGTTTTGATGAATAGAAATAGGATTTATCTGACATGAACAATGATTATAGGAAGAATTATATGACAGGGAAAACAAATTGAATTTCACAATTATTCATTCTCAGATTTAACAGAATTTACTTAGTTAGGGTGTGATTCTTGAAAGTGTAATTTTTTGTAAAGAATGTGTAACTTGTTGACCTTGTAGACCTTGTAGACTTGTAGACCTTGGTGGGATGCTACACGGACTCCAATGAAATAAAAAGAAATAATTTTCAAATGTAACAGTTTTTAACAGTTTTGTTCGGTTGTTTGTGAACTTCCCTGATTTGCTGGGGTGGGGAGGGGCTGGTTGGATGTTTTTTAATGAGTACCAAAATTTAAATCTGGCTGGTATAAAGACTGTAGGGATGTGTCTTGCTCCAGCAGATCTTATGACGCCCACCAAAACAGGGGTGCCCCATGCAAAATTTAGTAAGTGCATAGGAGACACATTTTCATAGAATTATAGAACTGAAAGGGACCTCAAAAGGTCATCTAGTTGAATTCCCTGAACTAAAGACAAGATTAAGTATTTAGACCATCCCTACAGGTGTTTGTCCAACCTTCTCTTAAAAATCCCCAATGATAGAGATTCTGTAACCTCCCTAGACAATTTATTCCAGTGCTTAACCACTCTGAGAGTTAGGAAATTTTTCCTAATATCCAACCTAAACTGCCCTTGCTGCAATTTAAGCCCATTGCTTCTTTTCCTATCATCAGAGGTTAAGAACATTTTTTCTCCCTCCTCCTTGTAACAACCATTTATGTACTTGAAAACTGTTATCATGTCCCCTCTGAGTCTTCTCTTCTCCAGACTAAGCAAACCCAATTTTTTCAGTCTTCCCTCGTAGGTCATGTTTTCTAGTCCTTTAATCATTTTTCTTGCTCTTCTCCGGACTTACTCCAGTTTGTCCACAGCTTTCCTGAAATGTGGCACCCAGAACTGGACACAATACTTCAGTTGAGGCCTAATCAGTGCAGAATAGAGCAGAAGAATTACTTTTTGTGTCCTGCTTACAATACTTCTACTAATACATCCCAGAATGATGTTTGCTTTTTTTGTAAAAGTGTTACACTGTTGACCTATATTTAGCTTGTGATCCACTATGACTCCAGACCCTCTCCGCAGTACTCCTACTTGGCAGTCATTTCCCATTTTGTATGTTTGAAACTGATTGTTCCTTTCTAATTGGAGTACTTTTCATTTGTTCTTATTGAATTTCATCCTATTTACTTCAGACCATTTCTCCAGTTTTATGTGTATGTGTGCATGAGTGTGTGTGAAAGAGAGAGGAACTAAATTTGAATGAGATATGGAGGGTGATGGATGGTGAAAACGGATGAATAGGGAGAAAGGGAGCTAAATTTAAACCATATGGAAAATGTTGAGTTTTGAGTTTTTAACTAAACAGATAAAAACTCATTTCAGGGTTGCAAAACTGGCAGTTTTATTGTGTGATATTTTTATTGTGTGATTTTTTGTTTGTTTATTTATCTTAAAGCCTCAGCTGCTATATTATACCAAACATTAATTATTTTTAAAAAATCTCATTATTTAGGCTTCATTCCCAGAATAGGAACAATGGCTCCATGCCCTCTCTCCAGACTCCACACAAATGACTTCAGACTTCGGGCCATATTCCTCTGGTCCCTTGACTTCATGCCCACCTTGCTGACTTTGCTTTTTCTTATTTATCTGCAGTTTTGTACCCTCTTTCCGTGCCCCTCTAATTCTGTCTCAGAGCAGAAGTAAAGTCTGGAGTCAGCAATACATTGAATACATAGAAACATCTATGTTACTTAAATTTTAGGTCTGTTATTCACTGAAGATCCAGGACAGTGAGGCATTCCAAGATGATACTGAAATGAGATGAGGATTCTAGGTATTCTTCACCTTGCCTCAGTGCAGCCGTGCTGGACCAGGTGGCTTCTTTATGTTGCTTCTAGCCCTGATTCCCTATGATTTCAGGTCAATGCACAATTCTCAAAACACATCAGAGATAGTGAGAGAGTGGTATGGAAGGGGTGGCTGTGGCTCCCCGTGAGGGACACATGAAGGAGGAATCCCTGTCAGTGTAAATAATGTATACAGTGTTGTTTTAGCCACATTGGTCCCAGGTCAGTAGAGAGACAGGGTGGGTGAAGTAATCTGGTTTATTGAACCACCTTCTATTGGTGAAAGAGACAAGCATTCAAGCTTAAATGGAGAATGAAACAAACTTTTGAGTTTCTGTATAAGCTCAAAAGTTTGTCTCTTTCACCAGCTTATGATCCAATAAAAGATATTGCCTTGTCTGTGCAAATAATGTAAGATTTGAATAGGTTGGGTTCGTCCTTCATCAACACATTATGAACCCTGAATTGGAATATCACCCATATCCTTTTCTGTCCATCCTTAGTTTTTTACATGAAAACAAAGTAAACAAAAACCCAAACACAAACACTCACTCACTCCTGTCACTGCACCACGAATTACTTCACACCTACATAGTGGCACATCAGCATTCGATTTTAGTACCAACACACAAAGGGAGAAAGCAGATACTTGAGGTGGATAGTATACAAATGGAGAGCAGTGGGACAAAATAACGTATAGTTTATTAATTGAGCAGGAGACATGTCAGCAGCAAAGCAGGAAGAGCAGAAGATTGATTGCTTGGCCTGAAGCTCTTCGGTGATCAGAATATATTCCAGCATGCTGTGTCTGAATGAGTCAGAAGTACTGCCTGTCTAATGTCAGAGCTTTTGAAAGAATCAACTTTTTCTTTTTTTATTCATAGTATTTGTATTAATTTCCATTAGAATTAGAAAATGGAATGACTTACTTTGTATAGGCCACAAAGTAAAACGGACACATGCAATAGCTGCTGAAATTGGGATGTTTGTTCCATTGTGGAGGGCATGATTCACAATATTCTCTATGCTGCTGACTTCCAGCTATACCTCTATGAGGTGAACAGACTCCATAGAGCAACTGCAAGGTGAGAGTGGGGAATGTTCCAAACTTGTGCCTTATATCACAGGGATGGTTTTATACTGAGCTTATATGGGTATGAAGGTCCCCACTGCGGATAGGCCATGGGTGGGTGCTACTGGATCCATGTTTAGACCAATCTGTCAGCCAGGAATGGTTGCCCAAAGGACATCAAGGAGGCTAGGCTGAGACCGGAGACTAGAATACGACTTGTGGTGGGGCTGTGTTGGGGCATGGGCTCCCTCGAGTCCCTGCTTCCAGTCATTTATAATTCCCCCACACCAAGTCTGTAGCATATGAGGGGTTCTCTGAGTAAAACAAACAGACAAAAGAAATGTCCTCTCCCTCTCACTTTACCTTATGGGAGAGGGAAAATTAAGAAGGGAAAAGGCAGCTTGTCTCTGAGTCAGTCTTTCTGGATTCAGCTCTTTGCACTTGGTCTATAAGAGGAACTCTTGTCTTTTAGTTAGGTCTACCTCCAGCACCTCCTCTTGGGATATACTGCTTTATAGCTGGTCCATGCAGCTTCAGAAGTGGTGAAGCCTGTGACTGTTTCTCTCTTGGCTGACCTGTCTGTTGTCAATAGTTTCTGATATGGAGCACCTTCTATTCACCACCCTTTCCTGTGTCAGGTTTTTTCTTTTTAAGCTTCTCTCTCTCCAGGCAGAACATGCCTTTGTCAGAGCTGAAGAGGCCCAGAAGAGCTTGTTAGTTTCCTCTCCACCAGAGTGAGAGTGTAGCCCTTCACATACCCAATCCATTTAGCTAGAAAGGCTGTTCTGAGACAGCTTGTCTTCATCTCTGAACTCCCCTAAAAAAAAAATACCTCAGTGTCTTTTCCCACACAATGTTGTATTGTAAAACAATAAGGTTGTAGTACAAGGTACCAGCTTCTTATACATGGGTTTGTGTCTTTCATGGTATGGATTCAGTTTAGGGGAGCATGATATGTTACTAGGGAGAAGGGGCTACCCTGAGGGAATCTACAGTTCATTTAATCTCTAATGCCTCTTTTCATTAATTGTGTAAGATTTTTCTCTAGAAAACGGCTTCATACACAGATACAGGATTGGGTGTTCTCCTCCTTCAAAGCTGTGTGAGAGTATGGCGCCAAGTCAGACACCCGAAGTGTCTTTGCAGTATGAACTTGCAGGATAAAGTGGGGCTGAAGAGCAAGACCACCTGGCACAGTTGTTTTCAACTCACTAAAAGCTTCCTTACATTTCTTACCCCACTGGATCATCTTATGAGGATTTTTTTTTTTTTTTTTTTTGCCTTTTATGAGATCTGTTTTGAGGCAGTTTAGGTGAAACCGGGGACAAATGTTCAGTAATATCCTGTCAAGATGAGAAAATGCCTCATCTGCCTCTTTGTCTGGGGATTAGGACATGCTGTTAGGGCCTGCACCTTGTTAACTGCTGGTTTCATAAGACCGCCTCCTACACAGTAGGATGCTTCATCAATGGCTAACCTACATTTTTCAGGATTGACCACAGGTTCCACATCTTGGGTTTTTTTTTTAACAGCCTTTAAGTGCTGTAAGTGGTCTTCCTAGGTGGGACTATAGATGTTGATGTCATCTATGTAGTCTACAGCATATTGATGGGGGCTGAGGACATATTCATAAGCTATTGGAAAGTTGCAGCAACTCCGTGAAGGCCAAAAGGCATAGTCTTGAATTCAAAGTGCCTGAACAGAGGTGGAGAAAAGGTTTTTTTCTGTTGTTGTTGTTTTCTTGCAAGACAGAGAATAAAGGAATATGCCAAATAACCTTCTGTTTAGTCAATAGTGCTCGGGTACTTCACCAGTCTCAGCCACTCTAGTAACTTGTCTACCCTCGGCATTGGGTAGGCATCACATTTTGAGATGGAATTAATCCTCACAAGGTCAATGCAAAATTGAATCAAATGGTCCAGTCTGGGAACGATAACTATAGGACTTCTTCATTTACTTTTGGGTTCCACAGTTGACTCCATCTCCAGTATCACTTGCACTTCCTCTTGGACTGCATCCCACATCTGTTGAGGCAGTGATCTAGGGTTCTCCCTGACTAGTTCTCCTGGGATGGTCTCTAGGACGTTGGGCCAGCTGAGCTTTCCCTAGGTGGGTAGAGAATAAAGTCATAAAGTCCTCAGTGTGGGGCAGAAGCCAAGTTTCACAGTGACATTGACTGGAAAGGCAATATAATCTGTTATAAGAAAGATAAATGTCTTAGAGAAATTTAGGAAATAGTTAATTGGAGGTTGGGAAACAATGTTATTCATACAGTTTTCATACATTTGATCCTGCAGAGAAAATAAAACAAATTTATGTAAAATGAGAAACTCTGTGATTGATTGTCCTTTCACAGTGATTTTCATTATGTTGTCTTTACTGGTGTTAGTCCTGATTCAAATTTCTTATTAGAGGATAATATGACCCAGGGGATCAGATCCTTGTTACCAGCCATTTATGCCCAGCACAGTTCATAGGTGGACAGAGAGGGGAGGGACAGCGAATGCTGTAAAGCACCTTTGTGGCTCCCCTGGTCCAGGGTTCCTCTAATTTGCACTCACAGTGAGGGGATGTTGTGGCAGCTAAAGATGACCAGGGTACAAGGATAGTCCAGCTAGACAACCCTCTCCAGATATCTCTTCCTCGGCTATGCTCCACTGGCCAGGAGCATGCTCCACTCAGTGCCAGTGGAAAGTTCTCTGTAAAGGAAACCATGAGTAGGCCCCTCAAACTAGCTTTAACATTTGGTATATTGTATTCAGTGATCTTGCCTAATGTATGTTTGTCACATTCACACAACTATATGTGTATATATAAATTCTTCTTCAGTTGGGATTTCAGACAGATTCTAGCATGAGGTAAATATTCCCTTTTAATTTATCAAATATAGCAAAGACTTACATGTAGCACTTAGAATTTAATGGGTCCTGATTTGCTTATGAAAGATCATAGAGAATAGCCTACTGAGATTAAAGAGTTGACAGAACAATCTCTCAAAAGGAAGCCAAGATGCAAAAGAGGGAAAAAATGATCAATTAATGATAGATCAATAGATTCTCTTTCCCAGAATAAAAGCACAATAATATAAGCAGAAGAAAAAGAGGTCACCCTCAACACAATCTTGGTTTAAACAAATCTTTTGAATGATTACATACAGTATTTTGCAAGGCAAAAACTTAGTTATACCACAGGAATTTCCTGGTCTTGATATTGATTTATTGATATATTGTAATTTGTTGCGAGTCAGAAACTACAGAGTTTGGTATGTCCTTAATGTTTGATATTTCTTTCCAACTGCACAAAGTTTGCCCTATTGATTTTGAATGTAACCAGTTTTGGTGCTCCATTTGAGAAACCGTGAACTTCTTATTCAAATTTGCCAAGTACAGCTGCTCCATAAAGAGGTGACAATTTAAAAAAAAAATACAAACAAAAAAAATTGGCCCAAATTCAGTTTTTTTCCAACCATTCCTGCAGCTAGTAAAATTAAAGGGAGGCACAACTGGGAGTGGGAAATTGTGATGAGTTTGGGGATTTGTCTGTAAAATTCATGAAATCTGGTTATCATTATGGAGTTGCTCCTGTGCAAGCTGCTGCATCATGAATGTCACTCTGTATGTGTATCCACTTTTTCATTCTTCTGAAACATAGGTGGTTGTGATCCTCAGATGGTCTAAAGTTTTTGTACTCCATATTTTGTTATTGGCCATTCATTAATTTTGTATTATTCTGTTCACTTAGTTCAATACGTCTGACGTACATGAATATCTCCTTTTGTGTATTTCATACTCTTTGTGCAGTATTCTTTTTCCTGCACTCTAACGGTTTTTACACTGCTATCCTCAGCGCTTATTATATTAATTTTATATCTCTTTGGAAACTCTGTTCATACATGCAATAGGCATGTATCTATGGGCTGGTCTACAATAGGAGGAGGGATCAATCACAGATACGCAACTTCAGCTACGTGAATAACGTAGCTGAAGTCGGCATATCTTCGGTGACTTACCTACCGTCCTCATGGCAGTGGCAGTCAGCAACGCGCTCCCCCATTGACTCCAGCTTGCGCCTCTCAGCGAGCTGGAGTTCCGGAGTTGATGGGGGCACCATTACCAATCGATTTATCATGTCTTAATGAGACGCGATAAATCGATCACCAAATGATTGATTGCTACCCGGCGATCCGGCGGGTAGTGAAGACATACCTTAAATGTCAGGAGCAGTAAGGTTGGTTTTGATCATTCATTTTGAAACTATTAATGAGATTTAATATTTATAAGTAACTTTTCTAAGCATTTCCATTTCATTATATTTTTATTTGCATTATTTCATTGCTATTATTGTAGTACAAAATAACTTAGTAACCTTTAATTTAACATCTTTGAAAAAAAAATCTGGGAATTATTGGGTTTGCTTCTCACCATTACTGATGTGCTGTATGTTAGGAAGAAAATAGCTTTTTTTCTTCTTGTCATAAAGGCAACACTGATAGCTATTGTAGTTAGTACAGTTTCAATACAAAAATAGAATGATATATATAAGACAACACAACTAATCCAGTCGGAACAAAATGTTGTTGGTGGAATGGTTCAGTGAATAAAGTAGTATAGAGCTGTCAGACTACTTACATTACTTCGCCTACTTGACTGCAAAAAGCTTTGTAATCTAAAGCGGGTTTTTTTGTTTGTTTGTTTAGCCCACTATTCTTTACTTTCAGTTTTTATGTTTCATTTTTTTAATTTTATTCTTTTCATAGTAAAACAATATATTGCCAGCTGCTGATTGAACTAGGCCTTGCATCATGTCTTTAGGTATCAGCTGGAAGCCTATACAACCGAATGGAAGTTTTATACTGTATGCTATAGGTCCTCTATGAAGCTGTAAATGACCATCAGTGTGTGAGAACACTGTTTTAGCACCTGCTTTACTGTCGGCTCTTGATATAATTAGTATATTTTAAGACAGCCCTATTGGTTACACCATATGGTTTGCAATCATTAGTATAATAATAGATGTACTGCTTAAAGAGGAGCTTGAAAGCTCAGTGCTATTGAACAATACTAGTATTGTCTGAACAATATTAGTATGTTTGAGAATATCCAACTAAAATCCTTTTTGAAAAATCTCAGGATCTTGAGGGTTTTGAATAAGAGAGGTTGGCATGATATTGTTAATTGTTATTATATTGTAATACAGTAGCAATAAGTGCTCCCATTTAGGAAATCCTAGCAACTGTATAGGTCCAATGCTAGATGGAAATGATAGATTGTTAATAAAGATGTACAAAAAGCAGAAGTGCTCAATAAATATCTTGGTTTGGTATTTGGAAAGAAGCAGGGTGATATACTTAAGTCACAGTAGGAGGATGAAGTACTTCCCAATGAATTAGTAAGCATTGAGAATGGTTAAACATCTTCTAAGAACAAACATTTTAAAATCAATAGGCACAGATAACTTAAGCAAGAATCCTAGAAGAGGTGGCTCAGAGATTTTTTTCCAGCTAATCTCTAGATTTTTAATAAATTTTGGAATACTGGGTAAATTCAAGAAGAGTGGAACAGTGCACGTTGTGGCAAAAGAGGAAAGTGGGATGAGTAGCCTGATTAGCCTGACATCAGTGCATGAGAAAATAAGAAAAAAAAACTGCATGAAATTTGGTTAATATGATTTAAAGTATTGGAATATAATTAATGCTAGCAAACATGCTTTTATGGAAAACAGATCTTGTTGAACAATCCTGATTTCTTTGTTTGAAGACATAAGTTTAACTGATAATAGTAACTGCGTAGATGTAAAGAATCAGAGGGGTAGCCGTGTTAGTCTGGAATTGCAGAAGTGACAAAGAGTCCTGTGGCACCTTAAAGACTAACTAAAAGTATTAAAGCATAAGCTTTCGTGGGCTAATATTCGTGGCCCACAAAAGCTTATGCTTTAATACTTTTAGTTAGTCTTTAAGGTGCCACAG
>ML677348.1:25679021-25748069 GCA_007922305.1 Dermatemys mawii | reverse complement strand
CTGTGGCACCTTAAAGACTAACTAAAAGTATTAAAGCATAAGCTTTTGTGGGCCACGAATATTAGCCCACGAAAGCTTATGCTTTAATACTTTTAGTTAGTCTTTAAGGTGCCACAGGACTCTTTGTCACTTCTGTGTAGATGTAATGCACTTAGACATTTCTGAGGCATTTGACCTGTTGCATAACATTCTGATTAAAACAATAACACTAAACAGTATTTTAAAAGTGCACATAAAATTGATCAAGTACAGACTAACTGATGGATCTCAAGCAGTAATGATCAATGAGGAAACATCTTTGAATGGGGAGAAGTTTCTACTGAAGCACCACAAGGATTAATAGTAGGCCCTTAATCAGTGATTTGGAAATAAATATAACATCACTGTTGATTAAATTTACAGATGACACAGAGATTGATGGAATGGTAAATAATGATGAGGACAGGTCAGTCATACAGTGTGATCTGAATCTTGGTAACCTGGATCTATTCAAACAAAATGCCTTTTAGTAAACCCAAATGTAAAGTTCTATAAAGTTCTATACCTTCATATAAAGACCAAATACCTTTCTGAGATATATGCTTTAGCCAAACAGAAATTAAGCTTTAATTAAACATAAGTTATTGGGCTTAATACAAGGGTAGCCTGGTGACATTTAATTCTATATAACAGTGCTGCCCGCCACTTCCCGCAACCCCATTGGACCGGAGAGGTGAACCATGGCCAGTGGGAGCCATGATCTGCCAAACCTGCAGACGTGGCAGGTAAACAAACTGGCCAGGCCCACCAAGGGTGCTTATCCTGCGGGGCCGCGTGCCAAGGTTGCCAATCCCTGCTCTATAATGTACAGGTCAGATTGATGATCTAATGTTTTTTTTCTGGTCTTAAACTCTATGAAGACTGAGGTCCCATTGTGCAGGGCATTGCACAGTCAAATAATAAAAAGTCAATCCCTGTCTCAGAGAGATCACAATCTGGATTTCTGGCAAGACACAACAGGATGGACAAGCATGTGTGCTTGATGGGAGTGAGGGAGGATCAAGACAAATAAAACAGTGAAAGGAGCTTTTTGCATATGAGATAATCGTCTGAGCTCATCACCTGCCTACTCACATGAAGATGAATTTTAATCTTCTGTAGTTGATAAGTTTATCAGTTAGCAGAATTAAAAGCTGTCCACTGTTGCATATATCTTTAAATATTTGTTTTTGTTGCCCACTGAAAGCAGTTTAGTTAGTACAGTGGTATGCTAGTTCAATCCTCTGGCAAATGTTGAGAAAGAGACACAAATAATAATTTCTGATTGAAACTTTTAATGCTTGAGAAATTCCCCCATCCCACCACCTGTCCAATCCCCTAGTTTGACAAAACATGGTCTAGATGTTTTTGAGTATCAGGATACATTAAAGAGAGAGCGATTGCAGTTCAAGATGGTTTGGGGTACTCAGATAACTCAAAAGCTTCCTCATTTTAAAACGAGAAGGTCATCAGTTCATTAATCCTTAATGACAATTAATTGTTTTAACTGCTTTGAAAAAGAGATGTTTTATATTC
The DNA here is from genome assembly GCA_007922305.1 of Dermatemys mawii. Lineage (NCBI taxonomy): Eukaryota > Metazoa > Chordata > Testudines > Dermatemydidae > Dermatemys > Dermatemys mawii. Next base: position 25,746,515 of record ML677348.1, on the reverse strand, counting down.
ATGGAGAAATCCAGTATCACAAATAATGTCCAGACCATGTTCCGTTCAACATTTTTGATAGCATTTAAAGTATCATTTAAATTAATTTTAATTAAGAAAATTAATCTTAAATTGGTCACTGAGCATTCTGACATAGTAGACATTTGAATGTTAATATTCCAAATTGTTCATGTCAATTCCATTATGTGTAAACAGTGAAGAAACATGCTATGTTGTCATTTTAATTATATATGAATAACTATTGTCATCAGAGGCAGAAAATACGACTTTTCTGACTTTAGATTAACTTGAATAGTGCCAACAGGTTTTTTTTTTCTGTGACATAAATTACGATAGACATTTCTTTGCTATTTTACATTAAAAGAAGCCCTGATCTTTGTAATTCTACTACATCCCAATTAAATATACTTGAGAGCTTCAATACTGTGCTTCCAGTCAAATGTTTACACAGAGCAACCCCGTTGTTCAATCAAAATAATGTAAAATCTTCTTCATTTGTAAAAGTCTAAGGCTAATAGCAAATCAAATAAAAGAAAAGAGTGGATGTGTGTGTGTGCTGGGACTAATAAATTAAGCAAATAGGGCATGTTACAGTCCAAAACTGAGAGTTTACTTTTATAAAAGCAAGAAGCTTAAAAGATGACAGAGCTTCTGCTCTCATCTCGTTTTCAATCTCATTTGATTTGATTGGGAAGATCCATCCTGGAACCTGAATAAAGAGACCCATAATCCTTAACCAATTAATCTTTCATAAACAGAAGTCCAAGAACATATATTTAGCATATGTATGTATGCAGGTAGAGGTTGTTTTCTAGAATGAAGTCACTATCTTACCTTCTGTGCTTATAATAATTGCCCTCTTTCTGTTTTAGCTATGTTTTGGAGTTTCTTTGTCAACCTGCTCCAGACATTGGTGACACTGGCTATTAGTTCAGAAAGGAATATGACTTTGTCTGTACAATCATTGTTAAGATGGTCCTTAGAGTATGCATCCATGCAGACTTCCATTAAGGATTGTGCACTGGCTCTTGGACAATTGTCCATTAAGAGACCATTACATGTTCCATGTGTAGGCCAAACACATAATCGAGGGTTTCAGTTGTGTATGATTTCATTCTGGATTTCAATATTTTGGACTCATCCCTAAATATTAAATGTTTTATGTCTCCACAGGTCTGTGCTCTAGAGCAAGTCCTCCAGAAAGTGTAGAGATGCCACATCTCCTGAACACTGTAGATCAAGCGTTTGGTTTGCTGGGATATACTTCCTGCTGAGGTGGGGAAAAAAAGAACCCCAGGACAAGAATAGTAGAAATTTTGTTACCTCATTTTTATAAATAGCTGTATTCACAATAAAAGGTTTATTTTGACACAGGTCTGCTAGATGGCAAGATACAACATGGTACTACGAGTGCTAGAAGACCTGGTGGAAGATATATCATTGATATAGCTATTACACAGTCTGTGCAACTGCATGAAACACCTTCACCTGTCCTGAGAATCAGAGGAAACGTTACATATGCCTGGGAAAAGTTAAAATGGCAAACTGAACTTTATATGAAAACCATGGGGCAAATAAATTTTGAGGATGAGCAAAAGGTGACTCTGCTCTTAACAGGGGAAGGCACAGAAGCCTTTGATGTACACAGTATATTCCATATAGACTATGATTGGTGTGTGTGTGTGTAAGAGAGAGAGAGAGAGAGAGAGAAGCTTTGCAGAAATGATGAAAATATTTAATGACCATTTTGTCCCTAGAAATGTTACTTTTGAAAGATATACATTTAAGATGAGAATAAATGATGAAGGGGAAACAATAGAGAAGTTTGTCACATATGTAAAACTAAAATATCAGTCCTTTGGATGTGCACAAGTCCGACTTATTAAAGACCACATTGTCCTTAAGTGTAACAATTAAAAAATTGTGAAGGGCTATTAAAGGAGATGGATCTGACACTAGAAAGGGCAAGCAGCAGAACAAACAGAAACTCAAATAAAAAGCTTACAGAAAAGCACAGAGCTGATGACTATACGTAAATCAGCAAAGGACAAGTTCATGGAAATTGCATTGCCCAAGTACAGAAACATGGAAAGCAGGAGACAATGCTAATGGTGTGCCAACCAGCAGGAGCAGAGGTAATGTCCAGATTCAGGCAAATCTGAAAAAAACTGTTTTTAAAAAAGGAACCATTATGCTATAATGTGCAGAAAGCAGGAAAGTGCAGGTATTAAATGCAGAAAGGGATTAAGCAAAGAGAAAAAGCTGTTCTTAAGTACAGTAATGGAGGAGGCTGAAAAATCAGGACTGCCTAATTAAAATATGCACAAATGGCATGTACGTGACATACAATATACATTGGTGAACAAATAAATGTAATAACAGAAATCCAAATAGATGTAAGTGTCACATTTCAGGACAACCACACCTGTTTCCCCTCAATGACCCATCAAGTTTATCCCTTCTCAGGCTTCTGGCTCCATGGGCATCATCTCTCCTGGGTGGAGACATCATTGTCTCTCTTATCTCTTCCTAGTGGGATATCTCCAAGCTGAATGGTTCCCTGCCTCCACTGTGTAATAGAGACTGGCTGCCCAAGCAGGCCTGCTTGCTTTCTCCTCAGAGATGGTGAACTGTTATAGTTGCCACTCAGCAATTTGAACTCAAGCCTATTTTATTCCTAAGGTAAATGCACTAAAAGGAAAACATATTGAAAATACTAAAAGATCTTGCACACATGCTAATAAGATCACCAGAGATCCCTCTAACCTTGGCTCTGGCTGGAGCCTACTTCAATACTCTACCCAAGGGGTTTCCTTGTAGTTTCAAGTTCATCACCAACATTCCACACTAAGATGGACTACAAGCTGTAAGGAACAGTATCCCCAAAAATGTCATGGCAAACCTGGTGGCTGAACTTTGTGACTTTGTCCTCACTCACAACTATTTCACAAATATACCTTCAAGTCAGCGGCACTGCTATGGGTACCTGCATGGCCCCACACTATGCAAACATTTTAATAGCTGATTTAGAACAACACTTCCTTAACTTTCGTCCTCTAACGCCTCTACTCTGCTTGTGCTACATTGATGACATCTTCGTCATCTGGACCCATTGAAAAGAAGCCCTTGAGGAATTCCACCATGATTTCAACAATTTCCATCCCACCATCAACCTCAGCCTGGACCAATCCACACAAGCGGTCCATTTCCTGGAGAGCACTGTGCTAATAAGCGATGGTCACATAAATACCACCCTATACTGGAAACCTACTGACCGCTATTCTTACCTACATGCCTCCAGCTTCCATCCAGGACACACCACACAATCCATTGTCTACAGCCAAGCTCTAAGGTACAACCTCATTTGATCTAATCTCTCAGATAGAGACAAACACCTACAAGATCTCTATCAAGCATTCTTAAAACTACAATACCCACCTGCTGAAGTGAAGAAATAGATTGACCGAGCCAGAAGAGTACCCAGAAGTCACCTACTACAGGACAGGCCTAACAAAGAAAATAACAGAATGCCACTAGCCGTCACTTTCAGCCCCCAACTAAAACCTCTCCAGCGCATCATCAGAGATCTACAACCTATCCTGAAAGGTGATCACTCACTCTCACAGGTCTTGGGAGACAGACCAGTCCTGGCTTACAGACAGCCCCCCCACAAACTGAAGCAAATACTCACCAGCAACCACACAACAAAATCTCTAACCCAGGAATCTATCCTTGCAGCAAAGCATGATGCCAACTCTGTCCACATATCCATTCAAGTGATACCATCAGAGGACATAATCACATCAGCCATGCCATCAGGGGCTCGTTCATCTGTACATTTACCAGTGTGATATATGCCATCATGTGCCAGCAATTCCCCTCTGCCATGTATGTTTGCCAAACTGGACAGTCTCCACACAGAAGAATAAATGGACACAAATCTGACATCAGGAATCATAACATTCAAAAACTAGTAGGAGAACACTTCAACCTCTCTGGTCACTCAGTAACAGACTTAAAGGTAGCAATTTTGAAACAGAAAAGCTTCAAAAACAGACTCCAGTGAGAAACTGCTGAACTGGTATTAATTTGAAAACTGGATACCACTAACGTGGACTTGAATAGAGACTGGGAGTGGCTTGGTCATTACACAAATTGAATCTATTTCCCTATATTAAGTATCCTCACACCTTCTTGTCAATTGTCTAAAATGCGCCATCTTGATTATCACTACAAACATTTTTTTTCTCCTGCTGATAGCTCATATTAATTAATTAGCCTCTTAGAGTTGGTATGGCAACTTCCACCTTTTCATGTTGTCTCTGTGTATATATATGTTCCTACTGTATGTTCCATTCTATGCATCTGATAAAGTGGGCTGTAGTCCACAAAAGCTTATGCTCAAATAAATTTTTTAGTCTCTAAGATGCCGCAAGTACTCCAAGATCATGACAAGTTCAGCTCAGAATAAGCATACTTACAATACAGTTCATCTACCCTTTATACAGTTCAGTGGTCTTTGATCAGAAGTTTACAGGAGAAGGAAATTAGTAGACAGTGGGTTTTCCTTCCTAGGGCTTAGCTGCAAAAGGGAGGATTAGCATTCTCCTTATCCCTGGTTACTTACTAGGAAATCTACTTCACATGAATCATTCAAAAAAGCCCTTTTAAGTTCCTAATACCTTCCAGAGACTGCATTACAGTCTCCTAAAGAAGTTCTGAACAATTCTACAATAACAAATATACACTTGCATTTTTAATACAATGGACCCCAGAGGTATTAAATCTAATTCAGATTGGTTTAACTCAGGGATCAGGAACCTTGGCACACGGCACCACAGGGTAAGCACCCTTAGTGGGCCCCGCTGATTTGTTTACTTGCTGGTTCGCCAATCGCAGCTCCCACTGGTCGCAGTTCACCGTCCCGGTCCAATGGGGGCTGCAGGAAGTGGCTTGGTGCTTACTCTGCACTGCCACATGCCAAGGTTGCCAATCCCTGTTTTAATTTAATTCAATAATGTTCATTAAGAAGATTTCAGGAAACTGTCAGTCTAACAAAGTAAGGACAACACAGACATTTAAGAAACAGGCTAGAAGAGGAGCTGTAAAACATGAAAGCAAATGGTATTAATTGAAGGCTAGAAGAATCTGCAGATTGGGTTCACTCTTTAGTAATTGAAGAGGATAGATAAAAAGGAGGAGGATTGCATGGGACCAGAGGAACTGAACAAAAACATTAAAAGTGAACACTTCCAAATGCCCATAGGAAGTGAATTGTTGTCTGAGATAGCAGGAGCCAAATTTGTCAACAAATTTAGATTTCAAACATTGCTGAACATGCTGAGGCCAGAAGATAAAAAAAGAATTCAAAGGCATGTTGAATTATATCAGCAAATACATCCCTAACTATAAAACATGCAGAGCTCACCTAAGCCATCTCTTCCACAAGGTTAGTGAATAAGTGTGGATGTCAGAGCATGAGAAAGAGCTAAACAATTTAAAGCACATTCTGACATCAGCTCATTTTTTGATCCACTGAAAGACATCATACTCTTCACAGAGGCATCAAAAGGAGAGCTGGGAGAAATACTACTATAGTGTCATGGAATTGATCAGTTGTATTTAGATCGATGACAGTAACAAAGAAGACGTATGCACAGATTTCATGGAATAGACACAATCTGGCATATATATATAGGTACAAGATTTTGTGACTTTCTCTATGGTCATAGCTCCAAAGCAGAAACTGACCACAAGCCACTGACTGAAATACACCAAAAGAGATTTTGAGAAGCACCACTGTATTTGCTCATCATGGAATTCCAAGAACAGTAATGACTGACAATGGATCACAATTCAAAAAGAGGCAATTCCTTGATTTTGCTAAAATGTATGCCTATCATCAAGAGACATCTAGACCCAAATATCCTCAAATCTGTATATTATCTGAATGTGGAGTACATATAGTGAAGAACTTGTGCGAAAAAACATTGAATGTAGGAGAAAAGTCATATTTAGCACTACTCAACTACTGAGCTACACTGCCACATTATGGAAAGTCACCTGCTGAACTTCTACAACAGACATACAAATATTTGATCACCAGCTATGAGACAAAAAAGGAAAGCTAAGGAGTATATGATATTGAGGAAAAGACTGGGAAAGTACAGTTAGAATATTACAGTAAAGGACCCAGCCCTCTTCCACAGATTTAAAAAGAAAAAAAGACTTGGTGGAATTTGGCAGGATGGGCACTGGCCCATCAAAGCTACAGTGATTAAAGAAGAGTCACCTCACTCATACTCAATGATCACAGGTGAAAACAAAACCTTAGGAGGGAATCATAAGCACCTGCTCAAAATACCTGACAATTTGGCCAAGACAAGCGAAGTGAAAGCAGACATACGTGGTGAAAGCAATTCACAAATTGGTCCTGTCATTGGCTCTGACACTGAACAGTCTGTTACAGATAAGAATTGCTGTAAAGACTCATCGAGGCATATTAGGGTTTTGATCAGGAAACCTAAAGAGTTAAGGAGTTGTTGCATTTGTAATAGTTTGATCATTTGACTTAACAGTTTTAAATTCTAAAAGATCTAAAAAAAGGGACAATGTGCTGTACACGCTTGATGCAGTCCTTCGTTTGCTGGGATATGCTTCCTGTTGAGGCAGAAACAAGGAAGTCCAAGGCAGGGCTGTCATAGGCTGTAGCCAGAGACTAGTAGAAAGTTTTGTTATCTGATTGCATTATTACCTAGCAATATAATTCCTTTTCATAATAAAGAGTTTATTTCGACACAGTTCTGCTTATCAGCAAAATACTACAGGGTAAATACTATAGCAAAATACTACACCACTTTCTTTGCTGTTGACACTTTCTTTGCTGTTGAAATCTTTGTATATACTCCTCCTATAAACACTATAATGGTAACTAATGGAGAATACTCTTAAACTTACAATTTACACTTGATGTGATAACTGGTAAACGTGACCTTCACACATTTCAATCAACACCTTGGGAACCAAACCATTTGTAATGTTTTGTATTCTGTTTGTTTGTTCATTTGCTTGTTTTTTTCCTGATTAATTTGATTCCCTTTAGCTGTTAAAACTAGATAATTTGATCTGGAAATGATGTGACACTTCCATTAAGAACTGAACCTTCCTCACATACTGTACTGTATAACATAAAAAATAGACCTGTCTTACACATGTTCTCAGTGCACATCACCAGAACAATGAAACAAGGAAATAAAGTTGCTGTAATGCAATGAGCGTATAATGAATGTACAATGGCAATGTTATGAGTGTTAATAATTGTTTAATAAATATGAAGGTTTATGATTTCCATCAAACAGGTCAATTCCGTTTATCACTGTATGCTTCAGTGCCAATGAAAGCACAACAGTGAAGACAATATATTTGACTTCATTATCTTAACTATTGTACTTTCATACTCTCACTGTTCTAGTTCTCCTAATGTGTTTTTGCCAGGACACCACTAAGTACCTGATATTTTCCGCTATTGTTTTAGAGTAGCATTGCCACTATATATTTATAAAACACTGACCACACAATCTGCCCTTTTTCTAACCTGCTCCAAGCCCATCACTCTGCCCTGATATACTAGATCCACAGCAATTCTGCTACTTCTTGGACCTTGTGCACTCCTGTAAGGGAGCTCTAGATCAGTGGTCCTCAAAGTTTTTTGGCCATAGCCCCTTTTCGCGGTGTGAGGTCTGCTCACAGCTCCCCCGGGCTATGTCCACCGAAATGCTGCCGAACCGAAAGCTTCCGCTTTCTGCGGTGGCATTTCAGTGGTACAAAAATAGATCATTGCCGAGTTCGACGGTCTCCCGGGAGTGATCGATGGCCGCGCCGGGGTCTCGTGCACCCCCAGGGGTGATCTCGTGCTCCCCCGGGGGTCCGCACACCCCACTTTGAAGATCACTGCTCTAGATTAACCACAAGGGCCTTCTCTGTATACATTGACTACAGTTACTATTATTATTAGTGTATGTACATTTATAAGTCACCTCTCTAGGTGCAGAGAGTACAGCATCAAGGTTGAGGTGAAAACCCAAAATAGCCAGAAGATCATACAATCATCTTTAATATGGCGGGTGGGGCAAATTTGGGCATCTAATCCAAGTAATGGCCAAATTCACAGGTGATATAAAGGCTTATGTAAATTGCTTCTTTTTAAGTATGAGCATCTTATGTAGCTAGGGGATAGAAAGATAGGGTGTAGCAGGAAAAGCAACCCAGAGATGTGAGACGGTGTAAGATAAAATAGGGAAGTTAGGCCATATTCACTGTAGACTTCTTTACATTCTCCTAATAGCTTATTTTCCTGCTACAACCTTAACCTGCTGTTGAATTCTTCATCTGTTTATAGTTACAACTACGTACACCCACTTAGAAATTAGTAACTTATACTGCCTTATGAACATTTGTATTTTGGAGATGACACTAGGGAAATAAACAATTTTTATGATAGGCCTCTACATATCAGAAAGGAGTGGCCAATAGATAAAGGTGGCTTTTTATTCAAAAAAATCAAGCCTTGCAGGTAAGGTTGGTTGGAAAATATTTTTCAATGGAAAAACATATTTTTTAATCCATATTTGAATACTAAATATGTTTGGATGAAACCCCAGAATAATTGATTCAGAAATGTTGCTCTAGTATCTCATGGGAGCTTGTAGATACGTTCCTCGTGTTCCCGTTTTCCTCCTGGCTGGACTACATCTCCAATCATGCATGATGGTCTCGCTTCTCGGAAAGAGAAGGCTCTGCATTGTGGGAGTTCCTGGCTATGGTGCATCATAAGATGTATTCTAGCCAGGAAGCCCAGCCCATAGAGAAAAATAGGGATATAAGACAGTGAAATTGCAACTCCCATAAGGCAGCAGCATATCCAAATCAGATTTTTTCAGTTTCCAATGATGTATTCTCAGGTACAATATTTTTGGTTTTTGAGTTAAATATTTGGAATTTGTGGGGGGGGGACATTTTAGGTTTGGATGGAAAATAAAAAAAATCCATAGAAATTAGACACTTTTTGAAAAAAATCATTTCAGCTAAATATCCAATTTTCTGTTGAAAAATAATGTAAATAGAAAAATTTTGAGCAGCCCTTCTTACAGGGCCCATCATCCTGCTGTTTCATGCACAGACATGGAAATCAGGCAAATTGCCAGTGATCAATAAATGTTCAGGATTAAAGATTCAGATTAGAATGGACCTTTAAATCACAGCCATGAGTACAGTATGGTACCGACTCTGAGCTCCATGAGGTTTTGTGCTTCCTAGGATGCAAATGTGGTGCTCTATCCTTTAGGGAAAATATAAGGGGCCTGCTGAAAGGCACTGAGCAGAAGGATGCTCTGGAGGATAGTGAATAGGGAAGGAAAAAGCAGTTAGTGGAAGAATGCCTGAAGTGGTGTAAAGAGGTTTGCATGTGTGGAGAGGAGCAATGGTAGTTCTCACGTTCCTGCTACTGTGTGTGTGGGAGAGAGAGAGAAAGTTGTTAGCATAAAAACATAAGGATGGCCGTACTAGGTCAGACCAAAGGTCCATCCAGCCCAGTATCCTGTCTACCAACAGTGGCCAATGCCAGGTGTTCCAGAGTGAGTGAACAGGTAATGATCAAGTGATCTTCTCTCCTGCCATCCATCACCTCCCTCTGACAAACAGAGGTTAGGGACACCATTCCTTACCCATCCTGACTAATAACCATTAATGGACTTAAACTCCATGAATTTATCCATTTCTCTTTGAAACCTTGTTATATTCCTAGCCTTCACAACCTCCTCAGACAAGGAGTTCCACAAGTTGATTGTGCGCTGTGTGAAGAACTTCCTTTTATTTGTTTTAAACCTGCTTCCCATTAATTTAATTTGGTGTCCCCTAGTTCTTATATTAGGGGAATAAGTAAATAACTTTTTCTTATTCACTTTCTCCTCACCACTCATGATTTTATATACCTCTATCATATCCCCCCTTAGTCTTCTCTTTTCCAAACTGAAAAGTCCTAGCCTCTTTAATCTTTCATCACATGGAACGTGTTCCAAACCCCTAATCATTTTACTTGTCATTCTCTGAACATTTTCTAATGCCAGTATAACCTTTTTGAGATGAGGAGACCACATCTGTATGCAGTATTCAAGATGTGGGTGCACCATGGTTTTATATAAGAGCAATAAGATATTCTCTGTCTTACGGCTGGTCTTCACTAGGGCGAGGGATCGACTGCAGATACACAACTTCAGCTATGTGAATCATGTAGCTGAAGTTGGCGTATCTGCAGCCGACTTACCTCCCATCCTCACGGCGACGGCAGTCCGCGGCCTGCTCCCCCGTCGACTCCAGCTTACTCCTTGTGGGGAGCTGGAGCTCTGGAGTCAACGGGGCCAGCACTAGTGATCAATTTCTCGCGTCCTCACAAGATGCGAGAAATCGATCGCTAAAACATCGACCTCTGCCCGTGGTAGTGAGGACGTACCCTTATTTTCTATCCCTTTTTAATGATTCCTAACATCCTGTTTGCTTTTTTGACTGCTGCTGCACGCTGCATAGATGTCTTTAGAGAACTATCCACAATGACTCCAAGATATTTTCCCTGATTAGTTGTAGCTAAATTAGCCCCCATCATATTGTATGTGCAGTTGAGGTTATTTTTTCCAATGTGTATTACTTCACATTTATCCACATTAAATTTCATTTGCCACCACATTAAATTTCATTTGTTCTGAAAGTAGTGCTTGGGAAGAGCAAACTGGTCACTGAAAGGTGAGTGTAGAGATATATTCAAAGTTGGGGGTGAGTTGCTGGCCATGTAGGGGTTATCCACTTAGAGTATGTCTACACTGCATTTTGGAAATAGTCTCCCACCTGGGTTGATAGACTTGGTCATGCAGGGTTCTCATTAGCACTCTAAAGTAGCTGTGTAGACACAGCTTTGAAGTTGTGACTTAGACTGGAGTTTGGGCCTGAAGAGGGGCGTGGGCTTCCACGCCTGAGCACTGGCCTGAGCCACAACTTCAAAGTGCCCTCAATATAGCTATTTTTAGAGTGCTAGCATGAGCCTCGCTAGCTCGAGTCTGTTGACCCAGCTGGAAGGCTCCCTTCAAAATGCAGTGTACATGTATCCTCCGAGTGAGAGGTCAGAGAATATTAAGCTGTATATTTAGGAACTGGGGACCATGCATATTGCCCTAGTGCTGGAGAAGGTATATAGAGATGCTCCCCAACTTACACAAGTGTTCTATTCTGGAACACCTTGCATAACTCAAATTTTGCATAAGTCAGAAACGTATCTCTGACCATTACGCAAAAAAAAAAAAATAAAAAATCTCTCTCCTACTTCTAGCTTGTGGAACTTTTTCTATAAGCTTGGATTTGTGTAAATCGGGTCTTACATAACCTGGGGAGCATCTGTATGTAATTCCCTCAAGGAATCTGTTCTTGGGATCACCCCTCATACTGATGGAGAGGTTGCCACTACTCGGATACAGGTATCCCTCTATTGTTAAGTGTAGTGCCTTTTATGATCTTGGGGTTTGTTAAATAACAAGCCAGTGAAGGAGAAAGGAACAAAAAATTAATGAAACATACTATAGAGCATCTTTGGTAAACTACTACACACAACTATGCTGTGTTACCAACTCCCACCTCCAGGGCACATCTCCAAATTCCTGTGTTCATAATACTGTCCTTTATGAGGCAGCATCTCTTAATTACAATCTTCTACAAACAAATCTCTGCATCTTCACTCTTAAATAAAAACAAATTAACTCATATATATATATAGATCATGTGATATTACATAGGTGTTAGATGTTAGCTGTATATACATCACTGTCAAGTGAGTCTTTACCACTCACTTTCCTCAAATATCTCTTTTCCAGGCAGGTTAAGAAGTCTCTATGAGTCTTTCAGGATGTTTAATCTCTCGCTCTGATCTTCTCAGTATCTTCCTTTTATTAGAATCTGAGTTGTTCTTTTTTTCCTTGACAGTGTCTCCTTTGTGTGTTGATAGAGGATCAGTCAAATGGGACATGCCAGAGTCCACATCTCTCATCAGTGTGCTGGAACTTTCTAGGATTATTCACAGATTCCTTCTGTTGTGTTGAAGTATGTCCCCTGGGTCGGTCTGGACTACATAACAGCTTGGATGCAACTGTTCTTTAATGGTATCCCTTTGGCCCCAAGTATTAGAGGTGTGATTCTTCAGGCACACTCTATTACCTTGGTTAAGAGATGGGAGATCACTGGCTCTTCTTTCAAAATAATATCTCTGCTTCCACTTCTGCTTTTCTTTCATTCTTCTCTGTGGCTTCATTGTCATGAGATTTCAGCAGGTTATCAGTAACTGGTAAGTTAGCTCTGATCCTTCTTCCCATTAACAGCTGAGTTGGAGAAAAGCCATTCTCCACAATGATGAGAGAGATCAGCCATTGGGTTGGCACCTCATTTTTTTGTATTATTTGCATTATTTCTGTCATTGCAAGCTCAGCCTTAAATTTATCACAGAGTGCAAATGGCACTTTCTACATGAATGGATAACAGGAGGGACCTGCTTATTTATCCGGACTGTATGTTTACCTTGTAAACAACCCAACTCTTGAAACAGGTCATGATAGTCTCAGAAAAGTGCCTCATGACCAGGTTCAGTAAGATCTTGTAGTGAGAACACCTATTTTAACAGATTGAGTTTCTCACATGGCGCCAGGTCTAAACTTGGTGTCTCTTCCTTTGACACTACAATGAAAGGGAGCCTGTACAAGATGTTTTTATGGTTGATGCTAACAATGCACCTCCCCTTTACTGGTATATTTATTTATTCCAGGATAATCAGTTGCTTTTATTTTAATGATCCCAGTTTTGGTCTTATTTTCAGTCTCTTATAATCTTGTTCAGACAGAACATTAACCTGAACTCATGCGCCCATGAGCTGAAGAATTGTTTCATTCACTGTCATACATAGTATCCAGTTCCTCTCATCAGGCTTGCTCAATCAAAGTACACCTATGAAAAGCTCATCAACCAAATTGTCTTTAACTGGATTCACTTGATTTTTCTGCATTTGGGATCTGCAGCATTTTGCACAATGATTATTTTCCAAAAGTGAACACACTCTTTGGGGCCATGCTGTGAGCCATACCTTCCACAAAAACGTCTGTACCCAGTCTTCCTAGCAATAGTTTTCATAGTGATTGCTTTCAGTCTTCTATTCTCTTTGACTTCAAAGTTTTGGATGCCCTGAATATTTAGAGAGCATTTTCTAAAGATACATCTCCTTCACAGAGCAGTGTCTCTCCTAACACATTGTCTTAGAATCATTTTTTGGAGTTTATTTCTGACCAGAGATTCTGTCAATTCACCAAAATCACAGGCTTTACTATTTCCTTAATTCTGTGACATATTGCTCTGTGATAGGGGTTCCCAAACTTGTTCAGTGGCTTGGCCGGGGTAAGCTCCTGGCTGGCCACAAGATGTTTTGTTTACCCGAGTGACTGTAGGTTTGGTTGCTCACAGCTCCCACTGTCTGTGGTTCACCATTTCCGGCCAATGGGAGCTGAAGGAAGGAGCATGGGCCAGGTTACCACTTCCTACAGCTCCCATTGGTCGGGAATGGCAAACCGCGGCCAGTGGGAGCTGCGAGCAACCAAACCTACAGCCACTCGGGTAAACAAAACATATTCTGGCCAGCCAGGGGTTTACCCTGGCTAAGTCACGGAACAAGTTTGGGAACCCCTGATCTATGGTGTCATCAGTTTGCATGAATGTAAAAAAAAGTATGTCTCTCAAAGGTTTTATCCCTTTTTGGCATGCAATGTTCCTCAAATTTAGTCAATATTTTACTTAACTTCATGCTTTCACATTCTTCAAACTTAAAGTTGTTATAAATATTTAGTACTTCATCATAACAACATGCATAAAAATAGCTGATTTCACCTTATCATTTTTCTCTTCTGCCCTTTTGGTTGCTAAATATAATTCAAATCTCTGATTTTTCCCAGTTCACTGCAACATTGCCTGGCAATTGAAGATTGGATGGAGGTTGCAACTCATTCATTCACTTCTTAAACTAGTCAAGCTAGTATTGTGATTACCAAATACATGTAAAAGCCTCTGGGCCTAGTGCTCCATCTGCTTCTCTGGTGCCTCCCTTTGTCTCTGGCTTAAGTTGCAAATATAGGAATTAATTTCAAAACGACTGCAGTTTCCTTCTCATTAGCATTTCTGACACCATGTAATGATCTTGGGGTTCATTAAGTAACAAACCAGTGAATGAGAAAGGAATCAAACATTAAAATAAAACAAACTGGAGAGCATCTCTAGTGAACTGCTGCACACGGCCACACTGTTTTTCCACCCTCACCTCCAGGATACATCTCCAAATTTCTATGTTCATAATACTGTCCCTTATGAGGTTCTTAAACTTTTGTACTGGTGACCCCTTTCACATAGCAAGCCTCTGAGTGCGTTCCCCCTTAAAAATTAAAAACATATTTTTATTTATTTAACACCATTATAAATGCTGGTGGTGAAACAGGGTTTGGGGTGGAGGTTGACAGTTCATGACCTCCCATGTAATAACCTTGTGACCCCCTGAGAGGTTCCGACCCCCACTTGGAGAACCCCTGCTCTAAATTATAACCTTCTACAAACATATCTCTACCGTGCCCATTCGTAGGAGTTAACCCCTTCCCTCTCAAACAGGCACATGACCTGTGTAGTAGGAACCACTGAATCAACCCCGAGGGGTGGGGGGTGGGGGGCGGAACGTGACAGTCACCAACTGGTGTCTCCATTCCAAGACCTGGATTGGCAAGTAGGAGACAAAATCAAAAAAGAGGGGTGGCACCTGACCTTGACCCTTGCCTTAAGAAGAGAGAGGCTGTCCCTGGAGTTCTCTTTAGAACTCTCTGTCCTAAGCATCCTGAACCCCATAACCTTTAAATGAGTAAGGATCAGATTCTCTGTCTTCAAAAATATATAAATTTCTCCCACTTGCCGTAACTTAGAAGTGTTGTGTTTGTACAATTTTTCTGTTTGTATGAATGGTGAATGACAAATATTTGTAGTCATATATATTCAAAACCTAACAAATAGATCGGTCTGCAATGTTTATACAGTCATATACATTTTAGCATGCTAATACAATTTGGAAATTAATTATTTTTAATATGATTCTTTAAAAGGAGATCCAATCTGAAATATTTCCCATCTCTCAAAATGAACTTGAGCAAAATCTTTTAGTAGGATCGATTATATTCATGTAATTATATGGCGCAGCAGTGGGACTTTTGTTCTGTGTGTGTGTGCTTGTGCATGCATAACAACTGTATGCTTCCTGCTATCAGTCAGAAGCAGAACTACCACAAAAATACTGCTCTTGAGCTATTACACAGCCAAATCCACAAAATGCTTGAAATGTCACAAGATGGTTTGATTTTTGAATATCTTAGCCTCATTATGCATTCTGCTTTCTCTGTTTGTCATTCTACTAAAGAGAAGAGAGGTGGTTACATGGGTGGTGTGATACACCTATGCCTATTGAATTCACCGAAACCAAGATCAGATGCTCTTTTTGCTGCTGAATAACTGAAGAACTCAGGCATCTATGACTCTATCTTTATTTCTTAGGATTTTCTCAAACACTCATCGTTTTGAAGCTCTTTGCAAATAGCTTCAGCCACATTAATGAAATCATATTTGGTCTCGTGGAAATAGAAGGATATTTTTTCTTTCATTATAGCAATGAATTTTGAAGCATAAACTCCAGTAGGCTACTAAAATCTGAAAGTAAGATAGGCGGGTTTCTCTTTAACAGATCAAGTGAATTAACTGACCACTAATTTACCAGATGGTGAGTGGAACATAAAGATGGATATATATAAAGGGAAAATTGTCAGTCCAACTATTCTTAAGAAGACAGATAATATAGCGATAACACTTACAATGTAACTAGAACTTTCCATTCATAGTTATGGAAAGTGCTTTACTAAAATGGGTAAGTTTCATTTTTTCCCATTTTATAGAAGGTGAAACAAAGGTAGAAAGAGGTAAAGTGCTGCATATTGGAGAAGGATAGCAGACCTCCAGCCTTACCCATCTTGACTAACAAATAATTTTGTATCGTCTGCAAATTCCACTACATTACTGTTCATCCCTTTTCCTGATCATTAGTGCCTTAAATACTGGTGATAGCATGGATCATTGGATTAACTTATTAACCCTTTGTTGAATTGTAGATTTAAAATCATTCATTCCTATTGTTTGTTTCATGTTTTAAGTTATTTTCTCACCCCATGGCTACTTAGTTTTCTTAATATACTCTTGTGAGAGATTTTGTGAAAAGCATCTTGAAAGTTCAAGTAAAATACTGCCAACGTTGTTCTTTTGCTGTACTACAATAATGCTACTGGATAGAGAAGGGCATGATTTTCCTTCACAAAATGTTTTGGTCAGCCTATTTTTTAAAAAACTATTTTGTTAGTCTCCAACAGAGACTACTAGTATAGTAAAGAACACTGACCCATTTACAAAATCTGAAGTCAAATCAGGTTCTAGTACATATTGGCTTGAACTGAAACCCTATATTTGAACCTGTATCTTCAGAAGGAAGGTGTTAAACATTTGGATCTCATATTAGATCTCAGTGTTGTGGCTCAAGCCAACTTCTAATTTCTAAAGCTTCTCATGATCATTAGCTGGGCAAAAAAAAACCCCAAATTGAATACCTGCTGTCCTTTGCCCAAAACACTTTGATGCTCATATATCAAGGTTTTAGATGCCTTATAAATATCTAAGATAGAAAGAATTAAAGATCCTGGACTTACCCTAAGGGTGACTTGCCCTTCTTTAAAATCAGCTGCACAGGAATTGAGGTCACAAAATTTAGAAAAAAGAAAAAAGACTTTCGTAAAAGAAATGAGGATAATGAAATAAAGAGCAGATAAACTTGATGCTAGATAAACTTGATCTTGCTTGTGAGTGAAATTACAAACGTAGTGAATGCAGGGAAGTCAGCAGATGTAATATATCTAGACTTTATTAAAGTATTCGACAGTGCCTCTCAAAATCTGCCTGGAAAAGTTAATTCAAGTTGAAAAGTATTAAACTTGTCCTGGATAATGCAAACATTCTGATCTTCTTTATACTGCAGTAAACGTGAAATAATTTCAGTGATTTCAATATGGTATCCAATGCAATGAACAGGAGAACCTGGCCAATTGATTGGATACTACCTGAAGGACAAGTATTGTATCGAATATTCTGTACCTAGAAATGAGACATAATGAAACCAAGTATCTCCCCTTCCGTCTCCCCATACTGAACCTTGTGGGTTCAACTTCATTTAATTACTGATTGCTTCTTGTTTGGTTTTGTAAATAAGAATTATAATGATAATATTCATTTTTCATGAATTTGCATTAGGCCTCACAAAGACTTGTGAAGAGTGCTGGGATGAAAGAAGTAGGTATAAGTTAAAAATAGGGACACTTCTGAGTAAGGTAACCCCCCAGTCCCAAAGAAAATGGTAGGGAAGGTAACTCTTCATTGGGCTAGTCTGCAGGGCTGGTTTCAGGAGTCCGAGACAGAACTAGACACCATTTAGAAATGGAACAATGTATGTGTGTGAGGGAACACAATTTAGAAAAAAAGAGTCCCAGTTGTCCCTTCAATCCCGTAGAGAACACAGTTCTAGTAACAGATAATGCAGCTTCCTTGTGTAGGGAAGGAGAAGACATCTTACTCTTAATAAATTTGTGTTGGGAAGGAGTTCCAGTACCCCCTTTTGAATGGCATGGTCCTCCTCAGTGCAGGAAATCTCTAGAGAAGCAGGATTGATTTGGCCTTTGACCCCCACTACTCCATTGGCTGTGAACACCAGCAGTATCCAAATAAGTAATAAATATTAACCATTTTTACACTCTTAACTATACTTTCTTATGTCCTTAGAGCAATTTACAATCTCTATTTTAGCAATAAATACTTATTCCAGACAGCATTTGACAGTCCATCAAGGGTGGTCACTTATCGTCCATCAAATGCAGATCTCTGATCTTCACAATAATCCAAAGCATGTTCAAGACAATTACCAGGTGGGACACAAAAATGGATGAGTATGTCAGACTCCTGTACATCCTAAGCCTGTGCAACTGTTCACTCTAGGCCTGTTTCTCCACTGCCTTTTTCCTGGTAGCAATATTTACATCTGTGCATAGGTGGTGTGAAATGCTAGCAGATCAGAATCACTATGTTGTACACCCACTTTCTAGTCACTTTATATAAATGTATTGACATATATAGTATTACTGGCATAAATGAAAGGAGAAGCACACCCAGTGGGTGATATCCTGGCCTTGTCATTAATGGAGTCTTAATCAAAACAAACATAGACCCATTAGCTACATTTTTAGACTCTCACTTCTAGGTCAGACATCACTTGGATGACTCAGATTAAAAAAAAGACATTTTGCACCCCCTTTAATCAATTCAGTAAATGAATGGGAGACTTACACATATATACCTAAATAAATTTTAAAAGCTTCTCTTTTAAAGTTAGATAGTCAAGGTGGGTCAAGTAATATACTTGATTAGACAAATTAAATTTATTCTGTTAGCAAAAGAGACAAGCTTTCAAGCTACACAGAGCTTTTCTTCAGGTCACTCTAATATCCTGGGACCAACAGGACTCCAACAACACCGCACATAACAATGGAAGATCTCTCTTTCAACATCTCATTCTGATGGAATACATAATTGAAAATACTCTTAATCAGAAAGCAACAATTACTGGATACATCATAGGGTGACCAGACAGCAATGTGAAAAATCGGGATGGGGTGGGGAGTAATAGGAGCCTATATAAGAAAAAGACCCCAAACTTGGGACTGTCCCTATAAAATCAGGACATCTGGTCACCCTAATACAGCACGTTATACACTGAGGAGGACCTAGCTCTATTTTTTGGCCCAACATAGTCTTCTCTAACATCTCTTTTGTATAGCTCTTTATAATTTCTGACAAACAAACCAGGGCTGAGCAGGCACCATTACATCAATTTACCTCATGCAGCTATCCAAAATGTATACTGAAAAAATAATGGAAAACTAAACTAAAGCCAGGCTTCTATCAGACACTTTTGATAGCTAATTTATGGTTCCATTTTCCTTTACTACAAAGAGCTGATGGTTTCTTAGAGCACGCTTTTGTTACCATTGAAGATAATGGCAAAATTCTGATTGTTCTCAGTGGGAGCATGATTGGGCCTTTGATGCTGAAACGTTTACCTTTGAGGGATAGCCAGGTTTCATACATATAATACAGTTGGGGCCAGACTCAGAACTCACTTCACTGGTGTTTTACACTTGTATAACTCCACTGACTTCAGTAAATTTACTTCCCTTCTTAATAACCTAGAAGCATGCCAATTGGTTGTAAAGACTTTGATAATCCAAGTAAGAATATTTTATTTAGGAATCTATTCTGAACTTTCCATCCACGTTTTCTATGTTGCTTTTTCAATGAGGATACATAAAATTTACTTTTTTTCTGATCATTATTTTTTAAAAAAGTAATGCATGTCGGACTCCGACACAGTCTTGTCCACCTTCATTTTAGTATTTTTAATCTGAGCTGCTATGACTGTGCTCAAAGACTCTTTAAAATTGATGTATTGTCTGAAAGCTGGACTTCAAAGAGAAACTGGTGTCATTAAAAATAGCCCAACACATCTTCAGATCAGGTAAACTTTTAAACTCAGCTCTGAATTAAAAAATAATGTTTTATTTTTGAACTCGATTTCTTCTGTGAAGTCTGGCTTCAATCCAGTTTTAAAGAGTCTGTCAGCAGAATCAGTATGGCTTGAGTTGAAGGCTTGCTTTCTGCAGGCCCTTCTGTCCTCAGTTCACCACATGGAGATTTACTTGGACATAGCTCCCAAACACATATGTGATAGGCAGGCCATTTAACTGGTTTTCAGTCAGATAGCCCTGCTGTTCTCAGGTTTGTTTCAACTGAAACAAAACGAGATGTTGTTTTGTCTAGTATTGGATAGGGGGTGCCACTTTGAAGAGTGTGCTCTTCCATCCCTGCTGCTGTGATGTTGCACACCTGGTGAATGTGATGTCATACCAGAGGGAACAGGGTTGCATGCTCTTCAAAATGGCATTCCCTGTGCAGCGTGACCATGCGTGCACCATGCATGTGAGGTCACACTTATGGGGGTGGCCACTCCCGGAAGTACCAGAATGTACCAGAATGTCCCATATTCTGAGGCTGTGTGAGTGGCCAGCTAATATGTGACTGCTGCTGTTTGTCTTCATCCTCCTCAGGAATAAACTCACTGATGGTGGAAAGAAAAGGGAAATAACATAACTACATCTGCTGCTGACCTGCTTTGTAACAGTGATGCTGGCTTAAAGTTTAGCCTCAATTTACTCACCTTCCCAGGAAAATCCAGGTAAACAAAATATCTAGGTTTTCAAAGACTTTGGCCAACTTGGGTGTGGCCACAAGCACAACTCTGTGATGGGTGGTGTGGTCCTTGTTCCTTCTTGTGACAGGGCACTATCAGCAGCACCCTAATCACTGACTGCTGCAGCCTGAAGAAAGTTTAAGGCCCACTTGGGAGCAATTGTACACTTGTTGTTGGAGCGGGGTTTTTTTGATCACTGGGCTAATGAGGTAATTGGGAGGATATAAATGGGAGGAACAGGAAGCAAGGGGCTACTCAGAAGGGGAGCTCAGAGAGTGGGCCTTGGCGATGGGGTGTGAAGGCTGCAGGGAAGTCTCCCCTTGCTGTAAGTCTGCAATACACTGTTACTTTGTATGAAAAGAATAAATACACACCTTTATAAAAGATAACAGCCTAGTGTGTGTTTGTAATCCTAGGGCCACATGAACTGGTCAGGCAGTTGAGTATGCTGGGTAATGACAGAGATGCCCTGTGACACTGTTCCTCCTGCAAAGCTAAGTAGGGAGAGAAATGGTGCAGCTCTTTAGCTTCATTCTGTGGACACTCGGATAATAAGTGAATGCAACCCCTCAATAGAGGCAACAGGTGTGACCTTTGCCATTTCCTCTAGGTGGTTTCTGTGACCCACCAGCTTCACTTCCACTTTGGGCTGAGTTTTTGTAAAAACCTGTGCTGCCAGGAAATACCACAGAGAAACTCAAGATATTAAAAAGCTCACAGAAACCTTCTTGGTATGTGCAGTAGTAGAGCTAATCCAAAATTGAAATTTCTGGACATGGTATTTAACATTATACCATGTCTCCTGGAGCTGATGCAGTGCCTCATAGCAGTTGTAGTTCAAGTGCCTCATTCCTCCATTGCCCTCTGTGGGCCAGACTCTGACCAGAATTCATGTCCCACGATATATGGTGATTTTGTGACTCCCATAATGCATCGCAATGGTTCAACCAGAAGGGAGATCATGGTTCATAATGGGAGTGCTTACCTAAACTAATCAAGGTGGAAGGCCCCCAAAGTCTTAGCATAAGCAACGAACCAGGAATAACCCTAGAGCATGAGATATCACAAGATAGAGTGCTCTAATAAACAATTATAAGTAAATTGCTGATGGGTAACCACAGAATGACAGTTTATACCAGCTTCATATATTTTAAATAAAGAATATCAGCAGATGTCCAACCACAATAATGCCATGGTAACTAATGGACATATATGCTAATGAACTTGAGGACACCCCAACATTATTAGAGTGAGGAAATATAGATAAGGAAACCTCTACTGAATGTGCATTAGACATAGTAGGCATCATCATAACACATTCTAAAAGTTGTATCCTTGCCTTCATGACTGAGAAGTTCCAGGATAATGCTCACTAGCGATGATAATGATTGTGAGGATGATGACAAGTATGATGACTAACACTTCATCTTTTTCAGCAAAGGACGGTGAGCATACGGATGCTCACAATGACCCCATTGTTTATTCCCTGGTGTGCTGGCTCCATGTTGTCTTTACATCCTCTTGTTGACAAATGGCTTCCATTATGTTGACTTACCATACTTATTTTACATGTCAATCAAGGCAGAAAGGTGAATATACATCCTTTGTCTCATCAAAACCTGCTTTTCAATCTTGTTCTGATTCAGACTTTAAGGTATATTTTCCAATATATACACAGTTGCATAAAGCCAGACATATATCTTACAATGATTATGGGGATCAGTATGACATAAGTTCTATTAGATACCTCACTTGACTTTATTTGGATAAATGCCATGAATGTCATATAATGGGTGTAGTGAATTTGTTGGGTCTGTCAGGAGTTACTGTTAGAGAACAGTGAACCCTTTGCTCGTTGCAATTGAGGAGTTCTTCGGGTCACAGAGAGCTATAGTCTAGCCAGAGAGACCAGCCCACAGAGAATGGGCACTCGAGGCAATTGAACTACAACTCCCATGATGCACCATGGCAGCTTAAGGAGACACAGATGAATGTCAAATCAATCCGAAACAAAATATTTTGATTCAACTTCACAAACCAAAGTATTTTGATTAGGATCAAGCTGACCCAAAAGAGAATCTTTTGTTTCATTTATCCCAAAAGAAAATAGAAATTTGTCAACAAAATCAAAATTTTCCCATGGAAAAAATTGATTTTACAGAAACTGCATCTTCCATCAAAATGTTTTGACAGAAAATTCCCAGTGAGTAACGATCAGTGATGTCCTGAGCTGAAATGATTCAAGGGCTGGAGAAAATGCCTTACAATGAGAGTTTTAAAGAGCTAAATCCATTTAGCTGACCAAAAAGAAGGTTGAGAGGTGACTTGATTAGTGTCTAAGTACCTTCACAGGTAGAAAATCATGAGTAATAAAGGACTTCTTATTCTAGCAGAAAAGGCATAACAAGAAGCGATGACTAAAAGCAGAAGCCAGGCACATTTAAACTGGAAATAAGGCACCATATTAACAATAAGTGTGGAAAACTCCCGAAGGAAGTGGTGGATTCTCCATATCTTGATCTCTTCAAGTCAAGATTTAGATGCCTTTCTGGAGCTTATGATTTAGTCAAACAGTAGTTATTGACTAAATACATGAGTTACTGGGTAAAATTTAAGGCCTGTGATATACAGAAGGTCAGATTATAAGATCTAATTGCCTCTTCTAGCCTTAAATTCTATGAATCTGTGAAAATTTTATTAAAAAATAAAAAAGACAAAATATTTTGTAATTTTTTTTAGCAAAAATGCCTTCCCATTTTTCTACCAACTATAGAGTTAGATGGAAAACATCAAAAATGTTGATGGATGTGAGGGTAGAGGGCAGGTACAATTTTTCATCAACATTTTAGCAAAAATGTTCCTATTTTTCAAAAGCTGAACATCAAACAGATCTTTCTTATATATTTTATGATGATTGTTGTATACTCCTTATAGTTATAGTCTAATACTCAGGCTATGCTAGGCACTTTCCAAACATTATAAAATGGGGAAAGATGTCTGGTCTTAAGAGGCCACAATCTAAGGAGAGACAGACAAGTAAACCAGAGATTGGGGAGAAGGGGTCAATAATAGGCAGTTGCTGTAGAAGTCAGTTTTCTTCTCCCGGTTCTGCATGGCAGAAGCAGTGAGGGACCCGACTGTGGTCAAAGTGGGAACTTTGTAGAAGTTTATATTTTATATGACTGAAACAATGACAGAATTAAATCACCTCATCCTTGCACTTAACACTGTTGTTGTTAGAAAATTCATAATTTTAAGACAAGAAGGGACCATTATAATCATCCAGTCCAGTGGTTCTCAACTGTGGTCCACTGCTTGTTCACGGAAAGCCCCTGGCACGCTGGGCCGGTTTGTTTACCTGCTGCCTCCACAGGTTCAGCCGATCACGGCTCTCACTGGCCATGATTCGCCACTCCAGGCCAATGGGGACTGCGGGAAGCAGTGGACAGCACATCCCTCAGCCCGTGCTGCTTCCCGCAGCCCTCATTGGCCTGAGCGGTAAACCGCAGCCAGTGGGAGCTGTGATTGTCAGAACCTGCGGCGGCAGCAGTCTGGGACTTCTGACATGCTTAAAGAGACATATGTGCTCAAGTACCTTGCTGAATCAGAGCCTTTTGCTCTATTTCTATGAAATAGGTCAGTTTGGAATACAGTTGTAGACGTTAAGCTGCATTATTAATAGAATAATATTGTCATCATTAGCTATGCTCATACAACATCAGAACACATATAGTCTCATATTTTGGTGGAAGTTGATCAATGAGTCTTTGAATGCTGTAAGAGTGAGCGTTTATTTACTTATAAGACAAGATAATGTTATGGTAACAGAGGCTTTTCGATGCCCTAATAAGTTTAAGGAATGTCAGCATAATTTTAGTTGGGTGTCTTGTCCAGGTTAAAATTTAGAGACTTGGGACAGTGAAAGGAAAATGTGAAGATACAGCACTTACCCTTGTTATGTGCTAGTGGGTTTGAATTTTAGATTGATCTGTTCTCAGGACAGGAAATATGAACTAGCCAAAAAAAAAAAAAATGCCAGGCAAAGTTCACCCTTGGAGCTGCACCAAGACCCATTCTGACCCAATAATTGCTATGCTCATCCTCTTAATTCAGTTTTTGCCATGTTTAATAGTAGTTTTCATATCCTGAAATTGTATTTCTGTCCTTTCAAATCTGGATACACTGGCAAAGAGAAAGAGGGATGATACAGCTGAAGAATATGATCATTTACATCCTAATGATTCCAGCTTACCTGGTTTGTACTTAAGTATGCTAACAGTAAAACACCCCATATAGCATGCAGGGACTAAGACCTAATAAGAATTTGCCATAAAAAGTGTATAAAAAACATCAGCTGTAAGAATTTTTATAACTAAAAATAAGGGTACCTCAATGTCTATTTCAAAGCTGATTTGATGAATACAGAAAAGGTCAAACTAAAAATAACTAGACTGAATCAGTTATAAGTGTAGTAACATATGCCTCATTTAATAATGAACTCAAAATTTGCTCCACAGTTTAAGTAGTATCATGAATGCTAATTCTGACAGTAAAGGGTTATGAACTACCTGCCTGCTCAAATATGGCACAAGGTCAGGCACTTATAGGACTAATGAAAACCCTGATGTGGATGATTGACATGAGTGTGCTAACTGAAGAAAGTGCTGAGGTACTCTAGTGCATTCAAAATGACAGTCTCCTGAAACACCATTTATTACACTCCATTTGTCTATAATAGTCCAAATGCCTACTGCTTACATCAACAGATCTTTGATTCAGGGGCACACAGCAAACATACCAAAGCTTCCACATACCAAGCACCCTGAAAGATATTTTTGTATGGGTTCATGATTCTGATAATCATCCTAGGACCATTATATTGTGAATATATGATGATACTTAGAAAGAATTTTTATATGTAACTCAGAACATCATGATATGAGAAAAATACATTATTGTGAAACCCTTGTAATTAAAGTAGAAATTTGTAAATTGTTTGAAAAATCTGTATTCCTTTTATATTATCTTAAACATCTGAGTCTTTATCTCTTGCCCTGAACTTCTCTTCCCAACTTTCCCACAGCATATGCATTAATTCTCATCTATTTCTTTGCTTTTGAGACCTACCAGCAGTGCTAAACCTGTTTTTTATTTCACTAGCAGTTTTAGATCAGTGATGATATGTCTTTATAGGGTTGCTGTACTTCCCACATGTCCTAGCTTCAGTAAGACAATCTTGCTTTTCTGAATTTGTTAGAAATCATGCAGTCCCTGAGTGCAGCAGAGAATGAATTCTAACTTGTACTCTGGATAACAGTTTCTTCCATGTCTTCGCTATTTGTGCCTTCTGACAGCTCTGATCATAGAATCGTAGAACTGGAAGGGACCTTGAGAGGTCATCTAGTCCAGTCCCCTGCACTCATGGCAGGACTAATTATTATCTAGACCAGTCCTGACTGGTGTTTGTCTAACCTGCTCTTAAAAATCTCCAACCTGGATGACCTCCCTGGACAATTTATTTCAGTGCTTAACCACCCTGACTGACAGTTAGGAAGTTTTTCCTAATGCCCAACCTAAACTGCCCTTGCTGCAATTTAAGCCAATTGCTTCCTATCCTATTCTCAGCGATTAAGAACAACTTTTCTCCTTCCTACTTCTGACCATCTTTTATGTACTTGAAAACTACTATCATGTTCCCTCTCAGTCTTCTCTTCTCCATATGAAACAAACCCATTTTTAAAAATCTTCCCTCATAGGTTATGTTTTCTAAACCTTTAATCATTTTTGTTACTCTTCTCTGGACTTTCTCATTTATCCACATCTTTCCTGAAATGTGGCTTCCGGAACTGGACACAATACTCCACTTGAGGCCTAATGAACACAGAGTAAAGTGAAAGAATTACTTCTTGTGTCTTGTTTACAATACTCCTGCTAATAATCTCAGAATGATGTTTGGCTTTTTTTACAACAGCTTTACACTTTTGACATATTTAGCTTGTGATTCACTGTCCCACCCAGATCCCTTCCCACAGTACTCCTTCCTAGGGGCAATCATTTCCCATTTTGTATGTGTGCAACTGATTGCTCCTTACTAAGTAGAGTACATTGCATAATGTCACTTCGTTCTCCCTGGAAACCTCGAGTTTGTATCAACAGAAATTAAGCAGAGATTTCTCGAAAGCCTTTTTGTGATTCAGCAAACACTATTTAAAAATATGCAGTGTGGCAATAATAGTGTCAGATCTAGAATTTTTTTTACTGCGTTGGTCACCCATGAGATGACCTTTTTCCCAGGTTGTAGAAAGCTGATTATTTCAGAGGAATTTCTGCATGTAAAGAATACTTACGAATGATCATCAGTAGTATAGGCAGATGAGCTTCTGGAAGCAATTAAGCAGTACCAGATTACCCACACGAAGTGGATAGTCCAGAAAGTATGTAAAATAAAAACGTATTTGAATAGCCTAGTGCTTTGCTGGGAGGAGTGTAACATCATCTTCCTCAGTTCCCCCACTGCACGGTGTAATTTAGACATGGATCTGAGCTGCAGAACTTAAACCTGAATCTGGATTTCCAATATCTCGAAGTTCAGAGAACTGTTCTGATCTGGGGGTTGGGTTCAAATAGAAGCCAGTTGTGCAATTCTTATCTAGCTTTAGATTCTGAACTCTCCTAAAATTTGTGGAAGTTCTAGACCAAGGTTGATTGTAGGCCCAATTCTAGACAATTTTCTCCTTTCTTACCCCAGTTACTTTTTTTTCCATTTCCCAGGTTCCAACGGGGTAGACTTTAGTAACAGAGCCAAATCACACATAGCATAAACCCAGATGTTTCAGGTACGAACCTGGTTTCAAAAGATATGAAGACCCTGGTGGATTATTTAAAAAAAAAATCTTTCTTTCCCAGCAACAGCAAAACTGTGGAGTGGGTAGAAGAGAAGGAGAAGAGATCTCATTAGACCCAGCAGTGCAAGTTGTTTTTAAAACCTGGGAAGTGGTTAGATTTTGAGGTCCATAACACCTTAGCCTTAGGCTTTCTGTAGTCTTTATGGCTTGATGGAAATCTGTAAACAAGCATAAACATCACATCATACACCTCAGCAAAACTTCTCATATGTCAGTTTATTGTCAAGCCATTTTTATTTGGCTGCAAAGTAACTTATAGCTGACATTTCAACATCTCCCTTCATCAAGGCTTCAATGATCATACACTGACACTTCTTATATACACCTCATAACTGTTATTAACACATCCTTGTGACACCACTCTTACTCCTACAACATTATTCATGACTCCTACAAGCTACTAGCTAGTCTACTATCAATCGTGTCATTGTATATGAAAGATTAGAAAGCAATCTGCAAAACACTGTTAATAAATATCAGAAAAATAAGTGATTATTCTGCAGTCCTCACTCACACTGAGAGTATCTTCCTCCATTAATAGCAATGTGTTACTATCTAGTGTAGAAATGGTAACAGAATCTAGCCCTGAATATTTAATCATTGGTATATAAATTTGATTCCCCAAAAATCTTGTTATTAGAATTCTAGGAGAAAGGCTTCAATTTTCTTCATGGTCCATTGGCATGGACCCTTTCATCCCACTGATTTCAATAGAATTACACATGTGTATGGATCTATGGGTGTATCTTCACTGGAATTACTGATGGGTACAGGTCTTCATGTTAGCAGATCCTTGCATAGGATTGGGACCTAAATAAAGAAAACACAGTGAATATGTAAATAGCAATACACTAATTCAAAATATCGTGAGCGAAGCAGTAGTTTTAAAGGAAACAGGCATGATAAGCCTACTTTTCTAAACTTATAGGCAGACATCTATTATAGTCCTTTTATTTGTAATTAAAGTTATCTTGCAAATACTGTAGCAGTTCTGAGTGATGTGATGTATAAGTCTATGTTTAGTTTCTTTGGAGGGGCCACTGTTACAATATCAGCACGCTGGTAACTAATTCCATTTCCTAATCCGATTTAGACTTATATTTCCAGGAAAATAGGTCTGCACACTGCAACCTAATTCTGTATGAGAACAACCAGCTACATCAATGATTGGCAATTTGCATGCATAATTAGTGTGGTTGTACTTTGTATTGTGGTAACTGTATGCACAATTTTTCTGAAAATGTAGCTTTGAGCTACAATGTTATGTAAACATGAATATCCGTTCTGATATGCACACTCCAAATTATTGGGATAAAACTCTATTTAGGGGTGTATTTTGAGATGAATCTGCAGCAAATCACTACTTCTCACTACTGTGCTCTGAATCCATTTATTTACCTACAACAATATTCACGATTGTTTGGGTATACCACAAAAAGGACAGGAGACATTTGCTATGGATTTGAATCAGGCCACAACTTTATTATATAGATGTCTGAGACTACCCGGCAGATAAAGTGTATGGTGCAGGCAAACCCATGCTTATTCAAATCAATTCACCGGGGCTCTGGGTGGGGATGACTTTGGCTTTACAGTGGATCATTGTACTTTTTCTTCATTACGTATGTGAAGCATGATGCAGCTGTGATCTAGTGAATTTGTGCAAATGAAATGTTTTTGAGTCATAAGAGGCATTCCCTCCCTCAGTGTTTGTACAGTTCCTCAAAGTGAGGGAGTAAAATGAAGTAAAGAATTAAACTCAAGTCTCTGAACAGCATTAGTTTGTCAATATATAGCACGCTTTTTTTACAGTAAGATAAAGATAAAATCAGAGTCAAATAAATAAATATAGATATTCTTTGCAGAAAATATATCAAGCATTCTTTGTGAGGGTCTCTACCAGGACTCTCCATGTGCTTTAAACTGTAGATTAATGTTCTTCCTCTAGACCATCTCACTACAGACAAAAAATGAAAACTTCTCAGGGCTACTCAACCCTGCAAATTTCCATGGTGATTCAGCACAAGGTTATTTATTCAGCACAGATGTTTCTGTAATTATAATACACTGGGGAAATGTATAGTGTTCAGAGGTTCATGAATGCCCACATCCTACCTATATGGCCCTGGTATCATGTGAGGTGGGCAATTAATATTAAAAAGTGGAAGAAATCTTGGCCAGTTCCAGAAGATCTTCTTGAACATTTCTTTTCCTTACCTTATCGGTGCTTATTGAAATTTATTTCTGAATTTGTTAGAAGGGGCTAACCACAGCTGCAATGGTGACTAAGAGAAGTGAGGCCTAACTCAACTTGACAGCGGTTCTGTCTGTAGCACAATAACTTTTGAAGGTCCCATCCAATCAAACCCAAAATTGCAGGGAATATTCAAGGTGTTGATGGGTGTCAAAATCCCATTGATTTTGATGACAATTTGAATCACAATTCCACTGCGGAGCTTCTGGATACTATGAAATAAATAGGGAACACAAATCCTCTGACTAGGGGATACAAGGAGATTTGGTTTTTTGACATGAGGGAAGCAGGAAACACAGAGCCCCTCAAATGGAGGAGAGAATAGGTGACCTTGGTATGAGGAAGAGGGAAATGGGAGGCAAAGAGAGGCCTTAGCATAGAGAGGGAAAAGGCGAGGTCTTACTATGGAGGGAGCGGATTTGGGATTTGCACAGAGCCTCTATTATGGGGGAAGTAGCAAACTGGAGAATACATAAGTTTAGGGTTAAGGGATGACAGGGTGAGACACAGAGTTACGGTATGGGAAGAGCTGGTTGAAAATTTTCCAGGAGAAAACATCTGAGGAAATGCTGAACCTGGCATTGGAAAACAGGCCGGTTGGCAGTTTGCTTCCAGCCCACGAGCCAATGAGAAGTCCCTGCTGTGTGCAGTGAGGCTGATCAACAGAAGTAATGAAGTATGTGACCATCAGTAAACTAGAACCAACTGCACTGCCAACCAAATAGGAGGATTACATTAACAGGTAGAAACTTTGATGTTGGATTAATTCACTCCAGGGCCTAGATACACCCTACCACTGGACCTGCCAAGGGTCCACCCTTCTGACCTTGCCCCCATGCTGTTGATGTGCCCCACCTGGAGTGGCAATGACAAGAGGAGGGATCCTCATGAGTGACAGATGGATCTCCCATCCCCACCACAGAGGCAGAAGTGACAGCAGCACCCCCTGCCCAACCCCAAATATCTACCTATCTATCTATCTATTCAGACTTCTCTGCACTGGTTACATTTGGGGCACATTTCCAAAAGGCCACTTATCTTTGGTCTTATTCTGGTCCTGGGAATTGTATCATGATCTGTAGCCCCATCTGTATGCATAACTATGTATAACTACCCCATATTCTGCTTTGCACTAGTGCCTGAAAAGAACATAAATAATAAACATAAATTAAGATGAAGCTAAAAGGGGGCATATTTAAAGAGCTGTAAAGCATGCTTTTTTTAAAAAAAAGTATGAATTTCAATATAAAGAGGTGAAGTGACTCAGTGTTTTCAAAATTAGGCAAAGATGTCTTTTTTTTTAGAGTTGTGGCACTAGAAGCGTGCATAAAGGGCCTAATCCTGTACTTCATCACCCCAGTTTTACAACAGTGTAACTCCATTTATTTCAGTGGAGTTGCACCAATATTAAACTGTTATTGCAGAAAGGTGTTGTATAATCACAACGGTACTGAATAAGCGAGCTGAGCTTTAGGTACCAGATGGATGGAGTGACCTGAATATCCACAAGTGTTTTGGTAATGTTTAGATAGGTCAAACTCACATCTAGTATGATACACAGTATGTAAGAATGCCTTGTGACAGCTCCTACTGACTCAGAAATGACTCCTGCTGACTGGAAAATGTTTATGACAGCTTCTACTAACCCAGCCAGAAGGAAGTATCTCTTTAGCTCACCTTGGATATGGTGTCTGCAAAAACAAGGGGACTAGGTTGGAGCTGAGATGCATTGTTTTGTAGCATGTTTGCACCAAATCGGGTCACAAGAGACAGGCTTCCTCTGGTTAGTTAACTTGCCTTGACAAATCTCAACATGACCATATTTAATTGTTTTTAAAGTACCAGTTAAGATAATCAAAGATGAAGTCCCCCCTCCCCATTCTCCCTCACTCAGATGTGTTTATTTACAGTCTGCAATGCTCACATTCTTTGTATATTTGCATGTAAAATTTCAACAACAACAAAAAAGTCATGAAAAATCCATGTCAGAAGAAATATGACACTTATTATTTATATAGAGCTATAACAAAGCCATGGCTGGCTACATAGCTGAGACTGTATGTATATGTGCTGTGATGGGAAACTGTGGCTATTCTCTTGCTCTAGGTCATAGAGCTCTGTCCTTAGTTCATCAGCTGTCTGGATCTCTACACTGTCATCTCTTGCAACTTCTGCTCGAGTGAAAAGGGAAAAGTGAAGGAGAAAAACAGCTCAAGAATCAATATGACAGCCACTGACCAACACCAGCAGTTGAAACAAACAGCTGGAAATAAATGATGTACTGAAACACAGCTGCAGGTGAGATCAATATTCTGCCTTTTAAACTCGTCTTTTTGCTTTTTTACTTTGCATGCTATTAAAATGTATCGACCAACAAAAATGGCTAGTTTTAATTTTAATTAGTCTCTTTTCAATCAGTTGACATGCAGATTTGAGTATTCCCTATCCTTCCTTGTTCGTAACTAAAATGACTTCAGAGTAATCAAATGTAATTGTTCATGTGTTGCATGGATAGAATTCATGTTATATTCATTTTTTGGCCTTTAATGAGTGAAATGAATCATATAATACGTTTCTCTGTGATTTAGGCACCTGGCATTGGCCACTGTTGATTAGCAGGATACTGATCTGGATGGACCTTAGGTCTGACCCAATACGACCTTTCTTATGTTCTTATGTTTATGTTCTTATGTTCTAATCTCCCCACTTAACTAGTTACAGCCTCACTCTTTATTCCTATAAGTCCAAGTACGCACGACTGCATAGGTCTTGTCAACAGTGATACTGGGTACAGCTCTAGTTTGTCCTTCTCAGGTAATTCCTATCTGGCACAGTGCACCTCCTGACTCCTGTCCTGGATCCCTGGTGAGCCACTTTGTCCCTGCCAGGCTTTGGGCAGGTTTTCACTATTCTTGCTGCAGTCCTTCTGTCTGATCTCCAAATACACACCCTGTTACTTTCTCTCTCTTCACTCCCCGCAGCCCCATTGGACTGGGACAGCAAACTACAGGCAGTGGGAGCTGCGGTCGGTGAACCGGCAAGTAAACAAACTAGCGGCGTCCGCTAAGGGTGCTTACCCTGCGGTCCCACGTGCCAAGGTTGCCAGTCCCTGATATAGAACCATCTATAAATAATCATTTCCCTATCACAAGGAAAGGTTACAGGAAAAGTAGGAATTCCAGCTGAAATACTGAAGTAAGGAGGCCAGGTTGTGCTTAAATAATTGCACAATGCCTTGCTTATCTTTTGGAGATAAGGAGGGTTATCACAAGACATGAAGGATGTCAGCATCCTTCATTGCTGATGTGTTTATAAAACAAAGGAGATCAGAATGATGGCAACAACTGTAGAGGAATCTCTCTCCTTAGTGTTACCGGCATGGCATTCTCCATAGATGCAAGTTGTTGCTGATGTGTTTATACAGAGAGTTGGTGTGGTTTCTGTGCTAGTAGATCAACTGTTGACATAATCTTTGCACTAAAGCAACTTCAAGAAAAGTGTTGAGAACATGGAAAACCTCTCTACATAACCTTCATCAGTCTTACAGAGGCTTCTGATCTGATCAGCATAAAGGATCTTTTCAAATCGCTTGAGAGAGTTGGTTGCTTCTGATTCCATATCCATCTGATTTGATCCTTCCATGATGGCATGAAGGCCAGTATGATGTTGATCAGTCTTTCAGATTTGAAATCTGCGGTTGTGTCAACAAGGGATGTGTTTTGGCACCAACACTTTTTGGTATTTTCTACTCTCTGCTGCTTCATCATTGTTTCTCACCTAGCACCAACAATGTAAATTTCCATAGGAGATCAGATGTAAAACTCTTCAACATTGCACATCTAAGAGCAAAAAGCACAAACACCTTCTAAAATAACATCTTTTCACCAATGATTCAGTGCTCATTGCAGACAGTAAAGAGGAGCTCCAGAAACTTTGCAATAGCTTTGCTAGCTTGTGACGAATTTGAACTAACCATCAGTCAAAAGAAGACAAAGATTATAGCACAAGATATGTTGACTGCACCAGAAGATGTGCACAGTTCTGTTAGCTAGTATCAACTGTATCATATAACTTGTCTCTGGATGACAGGCTCAGTTCTCACATTGGAAAGGCAGCCACCACACTAGGACGACTGTTCAAGTGCATGTGGAATAACAAGGGAACTGACATTGTTCACCAAGATAGGTTCTATAGATGTGTAGTCTGAGCGTGCTGCTGTATGATGGTTTAACCTGGACCACCTCCAGCAGACATGAGAGATTATACACCTTCCATACCCTCTGTTGTCATCATATTCTAAATATCACATTTGAAAATAAGTTCCTGACACCAAAGTATTTGAGAAAGCTAAATTTCAAAGTCAAATCACTATTCTCAAACCCAGACATCTCCATTGGTTTAGTCATCTGCACCAGATGGATGCATTCCTAAGGCTTTCCTGTATGGAGAACTCATGGATGTTGCAAGGCCACTTAGTTGACCTAGGCTTACGCTGCAGGAGGGACCCTAAAACTAAACATTGACACCATAAGCTGGGAAGATGAAGCTAGCAAGAGGTCACACTGGAAGCCTGCACTGTGCCCAGCGAGTCAAAGAGGGTAAAGAGTGATGGTTGAGAGAGAGGAAAATGAAGAGAGCAAAGAGGAAAGCTCAGCAGGACTCAAGTGCTAGTAGTGCTCCAACTTTATTTTCTGGCCCTCTGCCTTGCACCTGCACTATTTGTGGCAAGGACTGTCACTTGAGAATTGGACTTTTAATCCACTTGTGCAGCATCACACAGTAACTGAACTGCTTTGGCGTGTGTACCATTAACTTTTTGAGTCAGACAGTTGCCATTCCTGACTCATATACATAATGGAAGAAGGCCCATTGCTGTGTTCAGGTCACTATTCAGATGCTTCCTTAAAGAACCTGAAGAAAATCAGTATAGTATACTATAATGTATACTATACAGATGTATCAATTAGAGCAAAATATGTATATTGTTCTCATTTTTTTAAAAGGTGCTTCAGTGTATGGGAAACGGATGACTGGTGATCAGAATACTGTAGTGGGCATTCTTCCATTATACACGAGTAACAGTGGTCTTGCAATCAGCACACCTTTATTTTCACCTTACATATTCTAAAGCTTTAAAATAAAAATAAAAAAAGACAAATAAGTGTATTTTATTCATGGCTTGGAGTTTTGCACGACTGTATGATTGGCACAGAAAGAAATGTTATGTTGTACTATTCTGTGGAAGACAGGCCCAAGGCTATTAATATGAGAGAACTAATAACCATGCTGGCAAAAGAAATTTCTTATTAAAACCTTGTTAAAGAACTACAATAATTCATTAAGGGTTATATCATTATAAAAATCCATCATGGTTATCGACTGCTTCCCGGGGCTTTGGTTTAGTAAAGTTTGACATGCCCTTTATGCTCTGAAATTAGGTAAAGCTAAAAATGATTTATGCACCAAAAATGTTAGACATTTTATAAAGCACAAAAATAAATATGCACAGCTTCCCTAACCTTGACTCAGTACCTCAGGGGTTCACAGCCTAGAAAAAAGAAGTTTAAAAATGGACAGTTTAAAACCTTCTATATTCAATAAGTAAAATCCTAGTTCGATTACAATAAGTGGGATTATAATTGTCAGTGAAAGCAGGATTTGGCCCAAGGAAAACAGTCCTATGAAAAGAATTATGGGCAACATGAAACTGGGCTGATTAAATGAGACCAGGAAAAACACCAGATGTGAGTAAACATGCTGATTTAAAATGTCATGGTAAGACTGAAAGAAAAGTATTTTGCAGGACTAATTCCTTTCCTCACTCCATGCATAGTTTCGCTTCTGGCTAAAATTATGGAAATCTTCTCCTGGCAAAAAACTCTTTATTATTTAAAATGCAATTAGGAAAATGGGAACAGGTGAAGTGTAAGTTTATGTAAGGTGCCCTCAAAAAAGTGACAAACAGGCACGCAGACATGTACCAATTCCACGTCCTACGAATTCATTACTCTCACTATTCTGTGCCCTATGCTCAGTAGGAACTTCAGTGTAACATAGGATCTAGAATTCAGTCACACAGTCCAAAAGTGAATGTTCCTATAACCAGAGCAAAGGAGAATCTCTGTTAGCTGTTAATGTTTTAGGTTTAGGATGAAATGAGGTGTTCTGTCTCCATCTAGTAGTGAGCAATGGTGCACATGCACAGTGGCTGGCCCATTACTGATCATCAGCCAGATATTTCTCTAGTAAGTATGCAATTTTTCATACATATCATTAACATCAATGCTCAGTTTTATTACATACCAATATCAACTTACTTAGAGAACGTCCAAACTTGTTAATTCTTGCCATTCGTGCTGACATTAATACAAATCTATCAGAGTAATTGGTACACTTGTTGGCTCTCTCGCTGACTGGCCAAAGGCTGAATGAGTTACGGAAATTGAAATAACCTCTTACCTTGGAGATGATTCCTCTCAGTCAGAACTGAGGCACATTGGCAAGGCCGCATAAGGAAACAGGCACTATTGCTGCTCGTTCCTGAACCTGGTGGTGGTTGTGTTTTGAGGGGTTTTGGGGTTGGTTGTGGGTTTTTTGGTTGTCAGAGAAGGGATTTTGATTTTCAGGACAGTCAGTCGCACATATTCTTTGGATACTAAATTCACCCATATATGGATAAATAGATGCTCGCTGAAGATTTAAATTAAATGCACCATACATATAGATGCAGTGTGTGCTTGAACATGCCTATTTGCTAAAATTGACAGGTGGGAGGTATTTGCATACTGCCTCTGTAAGGATAATGTACATTTATTTGTGAATTGTTTTAATAGAAACATAGATCCAACTGAACTAAAGATAAATAAATATGTCACCATGTGGCATGTATCACATGGGGATACATGGATCTATGTAACATACACTTATTTGGCACAGAAGTGTTTTCATTTCATATTACGCAGTTAATAACAGCCAATATTTTAATAGTAGAGGTGATGAGACAGTATTTTCACCACTTAAGAAAAAATGGTCTATTTCTCCACTGGTACTTGCCCTGAAAATGATCCTTCATTTTAGGCTCAGGACATATAGAGGGATTTTCAAATAAGTCAAAGTAAGTTAGGCAGCCAACTTTTATTGAATTTAAATGGGATTTAGGCTCCTAACTCTCTAAAGTTCCTTTGAAAATCCCAGACTTAAACTATAAAGAACATTCTTACTAACCCCTTCCTCAGACCAAGTAGCTATTGTTCTTCCCACTTCTTCCCGGTATTTTGAGCTAAAATAGGTAGTTGTGCCACCTACTATGAATATGTGTGACTTTCTCTCTCATAGTTTACTGAAATGAATAAGGGTAATTTATTTTAATGTAAGTCCCATTAGTATGCTCTACAGTTGTGTAGTCTAAACTATCCAAGTGAGAAGAATGGTGGTTATAATGTGTTAGAGGGCTTTCCCTTCACTCTCTCCCCTGGTTCTTGTCATGCAGACAGAAAGCAGTAGACCCAGAAGTCTGAGGTGCAGACATGCAACGTTTATTGGGGTTAGTTTCCAGCAAACATGTGTCCCATAACTCTGATGCCTCATAGCCTTGTTTCTCAGTGTCTCTCCCTCCTCCCCTCAGGAGGCATAATTATAGCTGAAAGGCACACTCACAGTCCCACCCCTTACAACTTAGAGTCATGTTCCATTTTGGATTGTCCCACCTCTTTCGTACCCCAAGGGTACAAGGAGAGAAGTTGTGCTCAGGTCAGGGACTGGCATTTCTTGTATCTTTTACTGTTTTATACCCCCCCCCCCCTCAAAGTTCCTTTGCCCTTCCCAATTGATTGCTTGACTTTGCCTTGAGATAGGGGTTGAGGCAATAAAGTGTTCTGTGAGTAACACTTAAACGTCTCTTATCTTTTCCTTTTGTACTAACAAATCCATCTGACTAGGCAGAAGCAACTTCACTGTCTTTAAATAAAACGACTATTCCTTGTTTTAGTTACAGATACAGACTAACATGGCTGCTAATCTTAAACCTATCACTGTCTTTGTCCTTTGTTTGCACCTATTAGTATAGGAGTATGAAAAAGTCAAACTCCAAATTCTATCTCAGGCTAACAAACAGATCTATATACTAACATAACAGTTACAGAATTATCACACAAAAAAGGAACTAGTTAGTTGAGTTGTCACAATACAGAACTTGTATTTACTCATATTGTTTGAGTACTTTAGAGTTTGATTAATATTGTCTGATTCTCTGCCACCCAGTGAATAGATTCAGTTCAGCGTTCAGGGTTTCACTATTAAAGCCAATTATCAAATTCAGCTTGTGCTATCAGATTAATAGTTGCAACAAAAGAGGTAGTGTCTGTTCTACCTCTATGACACACTTGGGCTTGGTTATGCAAAATGAAGGTGTTGTCAGGGAATGCTGCATTCTCCCTTTCCAGTTGCACATAGAAAAGGTCATACACAACACACAATGCATATCTGGGTCCACCTCCTTTATGTGTACTGTTTAAAATGCCCACAGGTGTATATTGAGCGAAACATAATATTACTCATAACTTTTGCTAGCATTACTCCAAGGTAGAATTCATGTGTGTTACAATTCCAAGCCCCTGCTGATTTGATTCATTATTGTATCTAAAGAAGTGACTAATTGATTATATGGATCATTTATGTATTGAAGTGGCATTCTTGGGCATATTCTAGTGAGTGTAACATGGGTTATTATATGCAGTATTGTTGTAGCTAAATTTTTGTGTGTTATATATGCGGTATTGTTGTGTTGGTCCAAGGATTTTAGAGACACAAGGGTAGAGGAAGTAATATATTTTATTGGACCAACTTCTAGTGATGAGAGAGACAAGCATTTAAGTTAAACAGAGCTCTTCTTCAGGTCTGGGAAACTAACTCAAAGGGTCACTGTTAAATACAAGATCTGGACAGGTTGTTTAGCATAAGTAAACACATATTTCAAAGGCACCATTCAAGGTGAAGTGGCCCCTTAAAATACTAGGAAGGAAAGAAAGGGGAAGGAACAGCTGAGGGAGGTTGTTAGTGGTAGGGTGACCATATTTCCCTAAACCAAAAATGGGACACCAGTTAAGAGATGGTCAGTGCTCAGGAGAGTTTACTTACAGTATGCAAAAAAGATAAGTCAGTTCATATATTTCATGGTTTCATATATTTTACTTAAAACTCAGTGGTTAATGGAATTGTTCCTCATCTTCCATTCTTCAGGGTATGAAGCTGCTTGATATCAGTTGTATTTCTCCGAAACTGCTATTTTTCTGCGGGTTTGCTTGTCTTTCAGCAACGTGTCGTAGAATGCAGTCCAGTCCAGAGAAAAGTTAACTTGCACACCCAAGACAACCTTCATGGTGAAGACATTCAGATGTGATTGTTCAGGAAACCATACATCACTCATAATTGAAAAGACACACATTCAACAGCTGCTGTAATACCAGGCAGACACAGCACAAATTCCACAGGTTGGCTAGATGTGTGTATTGTACTGCATTACTGTCCATCTCTCGAAAAATCTTCTGCCACCTTTCGGTGATGGGTGTTCTCTGATGGTTCCAGTCTGAAAGATAACTGGAGATAATTGATTTTGCACTAGACCACTCATCAAAGAGACGATTCTCACCCAACATATTTAAGGTGGAAATTCTGATGTAGGGCTTTCTGTCTTGCATTTGCTCCCACTGCAGCATATTCCTCTGCAGAGCCCACTAAAACTTTTTGGTGCACTCAAAGGCAGGTTTCTGATGCTGTAAGTAGGAAAATCATGTTGTGTAAAAATTGTCAACTACATCGTAAAGCTCCCTTGCTTTCATTTGCTCTCATTCTACAAGAGCACGAAGTAAGTTCTTCACTTCTTTTGTGACAAATCTTTCTCCAACCCTCTCCAATAACATATTTGCAATGCAACTTCTGTCACTGACAAAAAGTTTTTCTCTAACATTTCCGTTATGTTTTGGTACATGGCAGTTTGTTTGTTGGCAAACAGAAGTCACAGTTGAGTGGCAGGATCATCAAAGAGCTTAGCAGTGTCGGACATTTATCTTGAGAAAGAAAATATGCTGGAAGCCCATCAAAAATCAACAAAATCCTGTGTATTGCTGGTCCCAATGAGAGGAATCACATGCTGCCATGCTCTTCAACATGTAGATATGGAAGTATTTGTAAATCTTTAGAGCAAAGCTCACCACATCTAAAGGAAGACAGTCGATTGCAATTTGGAGGCAGTTATGCACAATATGTGCATCACACCCAATATCAAAGATATCTTTTCCTAAGTTGACTTGTAGCTTTTGTCAAAAATAGTTTTTCCCATAACATCTGGCACTCCCAAAGTTAGTACTGGTGTTGTCTGCACAAATTCCAACAATCTTGTCACTAAGAGTACTTCTCAATCACTTGCTGGATGAATGCACACTGCAAATCTGATTTTTTTCTGGATAGAGACGAAAAGTGAATAATTTTTGTGCAAACACCAATTAGTGGGAGAAAATACCATATAAAGAACAGGAAATAGTTTTTGCTCCTTATTATTTGATCCACATTAAGCATAATAAGTGAACACTTGTCCAACTCAAGCTGCACTTCTTTCATAGATAAAGGGGCAAATATGTTGCAAACGATTGCCTCCAATTTTCTGTGAACAGGTGAAAACTTAAATTGGTAGAGTTTCCTAAAGAATTGTGATGTACAGTCACCAGACTCGAAACTGTGTCTGTGCCTCACTCACTAGCAAAAACTTTTTCAGCTTCTGTGTCTTGCCTCAGAAAAAATCCTGGAGCTCTTGATGTTGAACGCTTACTGTTAACAACATCTCTGTGTTTCTTCCTTTGAAGATGCTCAGTAATGTCATTTTGATTGTCGTGGGCAATGGAGAAATGTGCTCCTCATGTCTCACATATAACTTTGCTGTTGTCCAATGTTGAAATGTCTCTTTTTCTAAACTTGAACTGGTTTTGGAGGTCTTTACTAAAATTACACAGATGCTTCCTAGACATTTTTATAGCAAAAAATGACGACACATAAACTATTGATTCTTCTAAGGACACAGATCACACAAGCCTCCTCCCCCAAACAAAAGTAACAAAAGCACCATCATGTGATTGGTGGAAGTACTGCCTTCACAGCTGGGCAATGGAGAGCATCAGCTGCTTGCTGGGGTGCCTCTCTCTGAAGACAGCACCCCCCGCCAACAGCAGCACAGAAAGAAGAGATGCATAAACATAAGAACGGCCATACTAGGTCAGACCAAAGCTCTATCTAGCTCAGTATCATGTCTTCCAGCAGCGGTTAATGCCAGGTGCCCCAGAGGGAATGAACAGAACAGGTAATCATCAAGATATCCATTCCCTGTCGCTCATTCCCAGCTTCTGGCAAACTGAGGCTAGGGACACCATCCCCACCCATCCTGGCTAATAGCCATTGATGAACCTATTCTCTGTCTAATTCTTTCTGGAACCCTGTTATAGTCTTGGTCTTCACAACATCCTCTGGCAAAGAGTTCCACGGGTTGACTGTGCCTTTTGTGAAGGTATGGTGATATTGCTACCCTTACTTCTAAGAAGAGCATCCCTGGACAAAGGAGAACATGTGAATGAACTGTCTATTCTCCTTTTAGGGATTTTTTGGATACCTGCTCCTGACAGCCCCTATTTTGCTGAACCATTCCTTGCTATGGGACAAGTTAATCTCCAAGTCAAATGATTTACAGAGATCTCTATGGCCTGATAAATACGCTATTTAAACATCAGGGTAGAATTTATTTGCAAGTGCTCCTTCACGAAGCATTCTTTGAACACTGACTCAGTCCAGCATCTGAACACAGCTCTCTGCCTCTTCTGCAGGCAGCCTGTTTTTTGGCTCAAGGGGACTCTTAGCTACCACAAAATGTGCAATTAAACCTCCCTTCCTATTTCAAACTGCCTCATCACTCAGGCTCCCAAGCTAAGCAAACACTGGAGCTGTGATGAGACCATCACGCTGCGTTCAGCCTGCAGCTGCAAGTCAGCTAACTAACAAAAATCGGTGTTTACAAATTAGAGTACTGCCACTAACCCCCTTCGGTTGGCCTGCGGGCAGCATCCTTCAACCCTGCTGATGCTGACAATCCATTTAGCCATGCTTTGCGCCCAGCCATAAGTTGGGTTCAAACCTTTTCTTTGCTGGCCTTGTACTGAGCTGATAGAAAAATTAATTTAGTGCTTCTATACAGCCTCCAAGTCAAGCTGTTCAAAGCATTCTATACTGAGCCTCACAGCCAGGAAGGCTCAGACTTTGAGGCAGTGCAGAAGTAAGGGTGGCAATTCCATGTCCACCCTTTACTTCTCTATGCTGCCTTGTAGCTGGCAAGTGAGGATGCTGTCCAGGGGGTCAGCTCTGAAAGCAGCACTGCCTGCCAGCAGCAACTTTCTCTGCCATTGCTGGTGGGCATCACTGCCTTCAGTTGGCAACAGCACAATTCTCCACTCTGTCACCCTACTCTTTGTGCATCCTGCTTAAAGACAAATGTCTGCACTCACTGAACTCAAGGAGGAGTGCATCATTCTAATGTGTGAAGCACACTCATTTTTACCAGAGCATCAAGCTGCTTGGGAGGGAATTCTACATCTCTGAGACACAATCTTTTAAGTAAACTCCTCACTATCCTGTGAGACAAGCAGTGGACCGTTGCCCCGGTTGACTCAGACACGAGAACTACCTGTAGTGTTGAACCACAGAG
This sequence comes from Dermatemys mawii, assembly GCA_007922305.1. Lineage (NCBI taxonomy): Eukaryota > Metazoa > Chordata > Testudines > Dermatemydidae > Dermatemys > Dermatemys mawii. The sequence continues at coordinate 25,704,120 of ML677348.1, read as the reverse complement.
CGGGGGCTGCTGCCTGGGCCGGGGGAAAAGGTTTGAAAGCAGCACTGCCTGTCAGCAGCACATTTCTCTGATTATGCTGCTGGTGGGCAGCGCTGCCTTCAAAACTGACCTCTCCCTCCTGGCAGCAGCTGCTGCTCTCTTCTCTGCCTGGCAACTGGAGAGCGTGGGCTGCTGCCTTCTGAAGGAAAAGCTTCTCCGATGCTGTGCCTGCCTTCAGAGCTGACCCCTGGCAGCAGCCTCTGCTCTCCGCTCTGCCTTGCAGCCCAAGAGAGGGGGAAGCTACTTCCGGGGAGAACAGCTCTGAAGGCAGCGCTGCCTGAACACATCAGGGACAAATGCCCAGTTTTAGTGAAAATGTAGGGACAACTAGAACACAGAGCTGAAAAAGGGGACTGTCCCAGCCAAAACTGGACACTTAGCTGTAGGGAGAGGTAGATAATGCTGGAGAGTAGGGATAGGTTCCAGAGTGACATAGGCAAATTGGAGGATTGATCCAAAAAAATCTCATGAGATTCAACAAGGACAAGTTGAGAGTCCTGCACTGAGGGCGGAAGAATTGCATGCACTGCTACAGACTAGGGACTGAATGGCTAAGCAGTAGTTCTGCAGAAAAGGACCTGGGGACCTTTGTTGTTGCCAAGAAGGCTAATGGCATATTAGGCTGCATTAATAGGAGCATTGCCAGCAGATCGAGGGAAGTGACTCTTCCCCTCTATCTAGCACTGGTGAGGCCGCAGCTGGAATATTGTGTCCAGTTTTGGGCCACCCACTATAAAAAAGATGTGGACAAATTGGAGACAGTCCAGTGGAGGGCAATGAAAATGATTAGTGGGCTGGAGCACATGGCTTACAAGGAGAGGCTGAGGGAAGGGGGCTTGTTTAGTCTGCAAAAGAGAAGAGTGAGGAGGGATTTGATAGCTGCATTCAACTACCTGAAGTGGGGGAGGAGTTCAAAGAGGGGTTCAACTTTTCTCAGTAGTGCCAGATGACAGAACAAGGAGCAATGGTCTCAAGTTGCAGTGGGGGAGGTCTAGGTTGGATATTAGGAAAAACTATTACACTAGTACGGCGGTGAAGCACTGGAATGGGTTATCTAGGGAGGTGGTGGAATCTCTATCCTTAGAGATTTTTAAGGCCTAGCTTGAAAAAGCCTTTGTTGGGATGATTTAGTTGGGGTTGGTCCTGCTTTGAGCAGGGGGTTGGACTAGATGACCTCCTGAGGCCTCCTACAACCCTAATCTTCTATGATTCTATGATATGGTCACCCTAGTTAGTGGGTCACAGATTGTTGTAAAGAGCCATAAATCCAGTGTCTCTATTCAGTACATGATTTTTAATGTCTAGTGAAGTTATGAATTTAACCTCTGAGGCTCACCTTTTGAAAGCGTTGTGCAGGTTTTCTTTGAACATGAGGATTGGGAGGACAAACAGAGGAGGCAGAAGCTTCCTAGAAGTGGAGAGGCCACCAGAGTCTGAACCATGGCCCTGCTCACATGTGGCACCCTTTCCCCCCAAAGCTCTGCCTCTGTGCTGCCCGTCCCCCTAAGTCACTGCCCTCACACCATCTCTTCCCCGGAACCTCTGCCCTCACACTGCCCCCAGGCCACGCCCCTGCACCACCCTTCCCTCCAAAGCCCCATTTTCTCTTCTCCACCCCCTCCTCCTGCCCTTGCTTGCCCTTATGACCAGTAAAAAGTGATGGGGCCATGGCCCCCTGGCCTCCCCTGTTCCAGCACCCTGAGGTCAGATACAGAGTGGTGGCTTTGTGAAAAGTGTTCACCCACAGGTTATGGGCTGTTTTTTGGTCTTTTACTACTTTCCTGTATGAGTTCATTTGAGAGCATAGCAATCGTCTGGTTCCACCCACATAATTGTCATTGAGGCATTTAGTCCACTCTACCACATATTGCAATAGGCATATGTAGGACCTATGGATCTTGAAAGGTAGGCTGTGTGGGGTGCTTATCATTGTAGCAGTTCACATATGTTTGCAGGTTTTGCTTCTGTTGTTCTGGCAGGGTTTGGTGCCACTTAGGATTGCTGTATCTGATCTGTAATCATGGACTGAATAGAGTCACTGGATTTATGGCTTATTATAACAATCTCTATGCCACTAACAACCACCCCCAGATGCTTCTCCCACCCACCCCCGCTTCCTTTTCTCCCTAGGACTGGAGAGGGGTTAATAGACCCCTTCATCTTGAATGGGCCCTTGCACTAGTTATACAACAATTTGTTCAAATGCTGTATTTAGCCATGAAACTTTGACTTTGTTGACCACATTTGAAGAAGAGCCCTGTATACGTTTGGAAACTTGTCTCTCTCACCAACAGAAATTGGACCAATAAAAGATACTACCTCATCCACCTTGTCTCTCTATGGGTTATTATGTCTACTCTGAGACAGTTTCAGCCTGTCATCTTTGATTGCTTAGATACTTATCAGGATCAGGTGGTGATTTTTACTCCTATGTCCTACTTGGTGTTTGTCCCTGTTATAATTTCTCAGTACACACTGTGCAAGTGATGTTTTCCTCAAAGTAACCTCTTTTATTTCTACTCCTCTGAGTTACATAGTGTGCAATAAAAGCTGCTGTGCCCATTAACCTGGGATGTTAATTCAAATGCTACAAATCCAGTTATTCCAACATCTTTTTTAGTTACATAGTAATTCTGTGTTTCACATAGCTGTTAGGCTATTATGTTCCCTTCATATACTGCTGGCAACTAGGGTCCTATGCTGTATGACTTGCTATCATATACTGCAGGCTGCTGTCACAGTGATGTTCAATATAGTGTGCTGTTAACCACAAACAGGTCAACAGAGCAGGTTCACTGATGTATATCTGCTGGCATCTCTTCTTTCAGTCACTGGAAAGTTCCCCAGCTTGCATTAGTTCCTGGGTGACATGAGTCCTATGAGCCAAAATGTTTCCAGAGCTTTTCAGTTATCACTTTTCTCCATTGTTGGGATATGAATTTCTTCAGGCAACACATTCATTTCTGATTCTGGATTCAAGTCCCTGTATGGTTTAAGGGAATATTTCCATTTTACTTGCAGTTTTTTATTGAGCATCTGGTCCGGCATAACAATTGCTTCCACTAAAATGGAGGGAGAAGAGGGGGTCATATGTAGCAGCTGCATAATAGGCCCCCTCTTCTCACTCCAGTTAAACACATTTTGGGAGCATTTCTCCCCTCCATACTTTTTTGTGCTAAAGCAGGGGTGGGAAAACTTTTTGGCCCAAGGGCCACATCGGGGTTCAAAATTGTATGAGGGCCACATAGGGATACATAGGGATACAAAACAGCCTGGCCCCACCCCCTATCTGACCTCCACGTACTTCCCATCCCCTGATTGCCCCCCTTGGAATTCCCAACCCATCCAACCCCGCTGCTCCTTGTCCCCTGACTATCCCTCCTGAGACCCCCCCTGCCCTAACACCCCCCCTCAAAATCCAACCCCCATCTAAGCCCCCTGCTCCTTGTCCCCTGACCATCCCCTCCAGAGACCCCCCGCCCCTAATCACCCCCCAGGATCCCTGCATCCAACCCCCTGCTCCCTAACTGCCCTGACCCCTAGCCACCCCCCCGCCCCCTGACAGGCCCCCTCCCATGCCTTAGCACCCATGCCCCCATCCACACACTCCGCCCCCTCCCATGCCCTAGCCCAGTGGGAGCCGCGTTCGGTGAAACAGCAAGTAAACAAACTGGCGGGGCCTGCTAAAGGTGCTTCCCATGCAGACCCTCTTGCCAAGGTTGCCGATCCCTGGCCTAAAACCTAAGGGGGTCCGTTCAGAGAGACCAGAAAAAGGACAGAAGTGCGGTTAGCCCTGTTATAATGACAACAACTTTTTTCAAGTGTTAAACGGTTGGTTAATTTAAAGCTCAAAGTGCAAAGATGAAGTGCAAGATTTTTTTCTTCACCGAATGTGCATCTGGATTTTATGTTTTAATGTAGCATAGCTGCATGTTTGGATTGGAAGTGAAACCACTAGATCTAGAAGAAGACCAGATTTTTCTGGGATGTTATGGGCTGCTATACTGATGCAAAGCACCCATAAAACCATTTTAAGTGGCTTAGCTCAGTGTCTGTCTGTTTTGCATCACAGGAGTGGCACAAGATATTTCCAGTAGACAAGTGAATAGAGCCTTGTCACAGGTGTAGCTGCACTGTCATCTCTCCTGCTTGAATGTCATGTTGAAGGTGCTTCCTACCTCAGTTTACAAAGTGTGGAAGTCTGTCTGGAGCAGGCAGCCTATGCTGGAAGCATGGTGCCAGTCTTCAATAAGTAAATAATAACAAACTCAAAATTTGGCTGCCTGTACCTTTAAATAAACATCAAAGATAGCTGCTTTGTCACTGAGCTTTTAACTAAGGCCCTGACCTGAGCTAGTTCTGAGGAGGAGTCCAGCTCCTCTCCTGTCCCAACCTCACCCAATACTCCCTGAGAGAAAGCAGTCAAGCCTTCCTAACTGGCCTGCTGGCTTCCAATTGGCCAGTGTCTCTTCTAGGCTTCTGGAGGATTAAATGTTTTTGTTAGCCCAGCCTGAGTAAGTTTACTTTAAGGTGGCGGGTATCAGGGCACCAATGCCTCCAGAAGGGGAGAGAACCCGTCACAGGCCCTGGTTTGCTACAGAAGTTTCCCCACCTCTTTAAAAGTTCTGTATGTGCTGTTTTTTTCTAAATACAAGAGCAGCCAAACATGCTGTTTTGTTTGCTTTACGTTAGTTTATTGGCCACAACATAGCAAGAGAAAATCAGAAAATCTTCACGAGAGAGCACAGCACAGTGAGTGTCTACTCTGTACCTGGCAACCTCCTCTCCGCCTTTCACAGAATACTGCAGATCTGCAGGTGCCTTATAAACTTAAAGGCGCAATGCAGAGTAAACAATGTCATAGCAGTTACATTGCTCCATTTACACAGCAGGCATGTGGCAGCAGAACTAACAGCTTGTGCAGTCTCTGGAGAAAGGGATGTATGCACTAAACATAGCAACGGCTTTTAGTTGAGATGCCACTGATGACCTGTTTTATCAAAGTGGCAGGCTAACTGGAGTCTGGGAATGAGAGTTCCCAACACTGCAGGGTCCTTACTTTACTTTCCCACTCTACCCAACTTTCAAAGCTGAAGTATAGATGCAAGGAGTGACTAAGGAGAGCTTGATCCCACCGAGCTCCTTACAAGTACGACCAAAACACACACACACAAAAATAATTCAACTGATCTAGTTGTGTGCAGGTTTTTGTGCCTGTTTTTTAGATTCTGTTCACTGATATATCCCCACAGACAACAATAGAAGTAAAGGGAGATATTCACCCAAATGGCACGCTGAGTTTGATAGCAGTAGTTAATACAATGAATGGTTTACATTTAAATGATTTGTCCTCTGAGACAGCACTGAAGAAGACAACAAGATTTTTCAAATGACTAAGTCTTTGATAAGAAAAGTTTGCTATATATTTTTTTATGGAAAAACTCTCCTCTCCCTACCCCAAAAAACCCAACAAAAAACTATAACCCCAGTTGACAGCATTTGTAAAAAAAAAATTGGACTCTGTTGTTACTTAACAAACCTTAGGAAATGAGGGGGAAATAGACATCAGAGGAGTACCCTGATTCTCTCTTTGAAGAGATTTTAAGGATTATCTGCATGCACAATTCTAAAACAGAATCAAATATTTCAGTAAAATGTTCTAAATTGCATTTTGGGCCTGATTTTCAGGCTCTGGGATCCTTTTGTGCTGTGGCAAGGTGCCTTCTCTGGCTCAAGTCTTTTCTGCTCTGGTGAGCCAAGGGCTGTCTAGGCAAGCTGCCTAGAAAGCCCAAGGGCAGGCTTTCCCTTCCCCTTCTCGCTCCATTCTGGCTGGGCTTTCCCCCTGTGTCCAAGACAAAAGCTGCCTCCCTTCTGAGAGGCTCCCATTCCTGCTGCCTCCAGCCTGCTGGCAGCCCCACTCCCTCTATCTTTCTCCTCCCCTTCCTAGCTGGGGAGGAGGGTTTAAAAAGGTCTCTGTCAGGGCTTAATTGGTATCAGCTGATCTTGCCTGAGTCTCTGGCAGCCTCTATCCAGCTGAGCCCAATTGACCTGTGGTTACCTCCCTTACCACCACCCCCACTGGTAGCTGCCTGCTCAGGGTTTACCCCAGTGCATAGACACATAGAAGTGTAGGAGTGGGAGTGACCTCCATACGTCATCCAATTGAGTCCCCTGCACTAAAGTCAGGACTAAGTAATAACTTACTAGAACATTCCTGACATTGTTTGTCTAACCTATTGTTAAAAACCTCCAATGACAGAGATTCCACAATGTCCCTAGGCAATTTGTTCCAGCGCTTAACTACTTGGACAATTAGGAAGATTTAACTAATTTCCAACCTAAAACTCCCTTGCTAAATTTTAAGCCCATTATTTCTTGTCCTATCCTCAGAGGTTAAGGAGAACAATTTTTCACCCTCCTCCTTGTAAGAACCTTTGATATAACTGCAACCTGTAATCATTTCCCTCCTCTTCTCTTCTCCAGACTAAACAAATCAAATTATTTCAATCTTTTCTTATATGTTATGTTTTCTAGACCTTCAATCGTTTTTTGTTGCTCTCCTCTGGACCTTCTCCAGTTTGTCCACATTGTTCCTGAAATATATGTCCAGAACTGGACGTAATACTTCAGTTGATGCCTTATCAATGTGGATTAGAGCAGAATAATTACTTCTCATGACTTGTTTACAACACTCCTCCTGATACATCCCAGAATGATTGTTTTTTTATTCATTCATTCATTCATTCATTCATTCATTCATTCATTCAGTTATTTATTTATTATTTATTTATTTGCAGCAGAGGTACATCATTGACTCACAATTAGCTTATGATCCACTATATGCCTTTCTGCAATACTCCATCCTAGGAAGTCATTTTCCATTTTGTATTTGTGCAACTGTTCCTTCCTAAGTGGAGTACTTTGCATTTGCTCTATTTGAAGTTCATCGTATTTACTTCAGATCGTTTTTCCAGTTTGTCCATATAGTTTTGAATTTTAATCCTATCCTCCAAGACACTTGCAACCCCTCCCAGCTTGGTCTCATCTACAAACTTCAGAATGTACTCTCTATGCCATTATCTAATACATTTATGAAGATATTGAATAGAACTGGTCACAGGGCTGATCCCTACTGGACCCTACTTGACATGTCATTCCAGACTGATTGTGAACCATTGATAACTACTTGCTGGCAACGGTTTTTCAATCAATTATGCACCTACCTTATAGTAGCTCTATGTAGGTTGTGTTTCCCTAGTTTATGAGAAGGTCATGGAAGACATTCTCAAAAGCCTTTCTAAAGTCAAAATATATCACATCTATCATTCCCCCCATCCCATCCTCAAGGCTTATTATCCTGTCAAAGAAAGCTAATAGGCTGGTTTGACATGATTTTTCTTGACCTTATTATCTTTTAGATGTTTGAAAATTGATTGCTTGATTATTTCCTGTTATTTTTTGTGGGTACTGAAGTTGGACTAGTTTGTAATTTCTCAGGTTGTCCTTATTCCCCTTTTGATAGATTGGCACTATATTTGCCTCTTTCTGTCCTGTGGAATCTCTCCCATCTTCCAGGAGTTTTCGAATGTAACTGCTAATGGCTCAGATATCTCCTCAGTCAGCTTGTAGCAAGGTGACGGCCTCACCAGTGCAGTGCCTCCTGCTACTCATCCAAGGAATTAGCTCTTTTCAGCTCTTGAAGTGCCTCCTAGTGGCCAGTATCTCGCGCCTTAGGGCCCCCATATCCCTCCTGGACCCTGGTGCTCAATTTCCTTGGGGTGCTGCCCTCTGGCAGTGCCCCCACACTCTGGGTCTCCCCTCCCAGGGGAACTCCCAACCCTCTAACCCAACCTTGCCTCAGTGCCTACTGCCAGTCATCACCTAGCCTCCACTCACTGGGCAAACTGCGGTCTGTAATGGCCACTCATCACTGGCAAGGGGTTTGGACCTGCTGCCTCTGACTAACCCCAGACTGCAGCTCCAGTGCTACCTTTGGCCTTGCACAAGGCCTGCAGCCTGAGGAGTTTTCAGGCTGGAGCTCTCCACATCCTCTTGCCTTTCCCCAGCCCTCCTCTGTTGCCTGCACCCTTAATTTCCTAGGTAGCTAGGTCCTTCTCCTTCTAAAGCTGGAGGGAGGCTGCCCTTAGCTCCTGGCTACCAGCCCTTTTATCAGGGCCAGCTGTGGCCTGATTGGGGCATGGCTCAGCTGTGGCTGCTTCCCCAATCAGCTTACCCTCTTGGCTCCTCAGGCCAGCCATTTCCAAAGGCTATTTTAATCCCTTCAGGGATGGAGCAGGGAGACCAGAATGTATTTCATTAGGCCCTGCCAACTTCAAGATGTCTAAGTAATTTTGACTTTTTCTTTCTCTACTTTAGCCTCAGATCCTACCTCATTTTCAATAGAATTCAGTATGTTAGATATCAAATCGCTACTAACCTTTTCGTGAACACTGAAATAAAAAGGGCATTTAGCACTTTGGCCATTTCCACATTTTCTGTTATTTCCTTTCCCGTCTTCCTCCTCCGCTCTCCCCGCTCCACATTAAATAGTGAGCCAATCCTTACCTTGGTTTTTCTCTTCCTTTTAAAATATTTGTAGAATGTTTTTTGTTACGCTTTATGTTTCTAGCTTGTTTAATCTCACTTTGTGCCTTTGTCTTTCTAATTTTGTCCCAGCCTTCTTGTGGTGTTGTTTTTTTAACGTATTTATTCTTCATAATTTGACCTTGTTTCCACTTTTGTAGGACTCTTTTCAGTTTCAGATCAGTGAATATCTCCTGGCTAAGCCAGGGTGGTCTCTTGCCACACTTCGTATCTTTCATACAACTATCTTTCATGAGCAACTCTATGGTTACTCACCAAATTGCACATGCATATCCAAACTTAGATGAGATTAGGCCCTGTTCAAAAACAGGCAACTTTGTAACTCCTTTTGGTATCATTTTTGCCTCTAAATCATTTGTGATATGATTATTCATTTTCATAATTAAAGAGCCCATCCAATGCTCTGGGCAAAGGTGCATTAAACTTAAGACAATCCCATCAGTGTTTCTGAGAGCTTACTAAAACAGCTGGTGAGAACTGAAAAAGATTTGACCCTCTTGAATGTTCCCAAAGGAGCTCTTTTCCTCCCACTAAGGTGCATCTCAGCAAACCTGCTGCAAGTCTTATGTGACATGCAGGCTCCTGAGGTAAACCAGTCTCCAAGATCTGTGCTTAGTTCCTCTGGCATCTTCTCTGCTCTGGAGATTTCTGAGCTGCTGTTCTTTGTGCTGGTGTGGAAGAAGCAGCTTGGCCAGAGTATAAATGGCATAACTGAACAACAGAGACTAGTGGTGAAGGGGGATGAAAGATGGGTTGAAACTGAGATATTTTGAAGAGAGGGAAACTCAGGTGTCTACTTGCATTATAAGAAAATGTTCCTTCTTCAAAATTGTGCCTCTGCACATTAGCATGTGTGGAAATCAAACATCTGGAACTACTTTATGTCTGAAGCTTAAAGCTCATTATCAAAACAAAGTTATTTAAAAGTTTGTCCCCTTGTGCCTGTTTTGAATGTCTTCTGAAATTTGAACTAAAAGTCAAATAAAAGAAAGTTAGCATCTTTTGCTGCACTGCTAGGGAACTAGCCAACATTACTGAGGATTATAAAGTGTGAAAGAATTTTAATATCTTCACAATATAAATACAAGTAGACCACAAAACCAATAGAAATGTTGGTAGCAGAATATCTTTTAATTGTTGGAATTATTTTACGTTTATATCGAGGTAGCACCTAAAGCCCAGTAAGGTCAGGGCACCAGCATGCTAAGTGTTGTACAAACATAGAGACGATAACAGTCACTGCTCTAAACAGCTGAATTTGATGTAAGGAAATGGAATGCTTGCTAGTGATACATGCAATAAAATGAAAGTGTAATTCAATGTCTGTATCAAATCACTGAGAGTGACATTGAAACAAGTTAACAAGCACTTCAGTTCAAGCATTGCTCTAGGTATAAGCATAAAGTATAAAATCAGAATTGATTACAAGCAAATACAAGCAAAAAATGCTTCCTAGTGACTAAGAATTAAAAAAAAAGTCTTGGTTCAAAGTAAAATTCTTACCACACTTCCTTCCAGCAAGATGACTGACCATCCTTTTGGTTAGGATCTCCCAACAGTCCAAAGTCCTCAGTCCCTTTGAAAGATAACTTGCTTCTCTCTTTTATAGTCCAGTGAACTTTTGAAATTTTTTTTTTTAAACTTCAGTGTCACTGCTGTGGGGACAGGTACCATGGAGGTTCCATGCTGCTTTTTTCCCTGTTGGTGCTTTCTGAAATGCAGCCTCTAACATGCCAATGAATGGCCACTGGCCTCTGGTTGCCAGTGTCTGTGATTGCACATGGATGGAGGAATTGGTCTTTTCCTTGTTTGGAAAAAACAAACCTGTTTACCCATTCCCCAAACTTGTGTGGTTCAAACACATTTTAATTCCATATTTTCTACACATTTGTACAGTCCTTTGGGTGTTTGCCCATATATCAAAGACACAAGAATATTAATGATCTTTGTGTTACTGGTTTTCCTATGACACCTCACACAATACCTATTTGATACAGGTTTTGACATTTCTGAATTGGGTTACACTGAAGTGGTCAGCCAGCTGAAACTCACTACCAGATACCTCTGATCTTCTTGTCCAGTGGCATTGGGATGTTTTTAGGGTCACACCTCCTGCCTTACAAAGCTGTAGGAGGCTTGCCACTGGTTGACCTGGAAGCAGCAGATCAGAGCTCTGCTTTCTGCACAGGGCATCTGCCACCACATTTTCTTTCTTCTTTATATCTACCATCTCCATGGCATACTCTTAGAACATCATACTCCATTTGGAATTAGAACCCTTAATGTTATGCAGGCAAATTAATGGAGAGTGAGCAGACAGAAACCTGAATTTCTTGTTCAAGAAATTTCTTGTTTAACAGTCAGACCTGTGTCTTTGAGTTTTGACAGTACAATACCAGTGTTTCACGTAGTGTACCCAAGAGATACTAAAAATAGCAATATCATCAACATATGCTTCTGCAAATTCTTGTAATCTATTTAACACTCATTTGACCAGTCTCCAAAAAGTAGATTCTGCATTAACTAACACAAATGGTAATATTGCGAATTCATACAGTCCTATATCAGTAATCAAAGCAGATTTTTTTTTCTGTTCATCTTCATCTACTGGTTGTGCATATGCATCAATAACTTTTCACAAGGTCAAGTGTGCCAAGATATCTACTTTGCTCAGAACATCAAGCATATCATCAATTCTGGGCATAGGAAGCATCTGGCCCTGTGACAGCACTGAGTTTTCTATAATCAACATGCAATCTTACAGTGGTATCTTCCTTGGGGACCAAGACCATAGGTGATGCCCAAAATCTGTAAGACACTTTAATAATTCCTATGTTCAGCATGTTCTGTATTTCTGCAATGCAGTCTCTAATATGCCAATGAATGGCCACTTGCCTCTGATTGCCAATGTCTGTGATTGCACATGGATGGAGGAATTGGTCTTTTCCTTGTTTGGAAAAAACTAACCTGTTTACCCATTCCCCAAACTTGTGTGGTTCAAACACATTTTAATCCCATATTGAAGGCTGCTATCAAATCCCCCCTCACTCTTCTCTTCTGTAGACTAAATAAGCCTGGTTCTCTCAGCCTCTCCTCATAAGTCACGTGCCCCACCCCACTGATCATTTTTGTTGCCCTCTGCGGCACTGTCTCCAATTTGTTCATATTTTTTCTGTAGTGGGGAGACCAAAACTGGATGCAATACTCCAGATGTGGCCTCACCAGTGCCGAACAGAGGGGAATAATCATTTCCCTCATTTTGCTGGCACTGGTCCTCCTAATCTAGCCCAATATGCTGTTAGCTTTCTTGGCAACAAGGGCACACTGCTTACTTATATCCAGCTTCTCATCCACTGTAATCCCCAGGTCCTTTTCTGCAGAACTGTTGTTTAGCCAGTCGATTGCCAGCCTGTAACTGTGCCTGGGATTCTTTCATCCTAAATACAAGAGCCTGCACTTATCCTTGTTGAACTTCATCAAATTTCTTTTGGCCAAATCTACAGGGACCCAACCTTCTTCCTGGAAGGAAAATGAGAGGACCCGTAGATCTTGGCAACTTCTAAAATTAAATGTCCACCTCCTTTCAGTGAGACTTCACAAAGAGCCCTGGAGGTGACGCTGTGCTAATGGCAACTGAATTAATCTGTGTTAGATGGGGTGTGGTCTTAGATTCTATCAGTTTAGAGCAATTATTCATATGGTCAGGGGAGTTACCCTGGTACCACCTTCTTGGACCGTTCTCTTGTACAAGGGGTCTGTGAGTGTGATTTCCAGGATGGGATTCATTCTAGGGGGAAAAGTGCCTGGGCTCTCAATTATGCTCCTTCTTCCAAAGGGTTACATGAGGTCCATCTTTTACACCCAGCATCTGATCTGACCCTCCCTCCCTTGCGGTCCCTGGATGCTTTAGCTTTCGTGTATCCATCTACTGGATCTGAAGTTTTTGCAACGAATCCAGGGATTTATCCCAGAATGCTTGTGTGATCTCTTCAGAGCATACAGTCAGCAGGGCCAGCTCCAGGCACCAGCATAGCAAGCAGGCGACTCTTCTGGCCTCGCCGCCCACCTCTTCACTCCTCCGGCCACGCTGCAGCCATGCCACGCCCCCGCTCCTCTGCCCCTCCCCCACTCTTTTTTCTTGGGGCAGCAAAATAGTTAGAGCCAGCCCTGACAGTCAGGAATTGTTCCTGTGCAAAAAGATCAAACAGCCAGTTATAATTCTCTGCCCCCTTCCCTGTGGGCCCATTTTTTCAAGAAATCACAGAAATTATACACATGTTCTCTATGACTCATCTTGTCATTCATTGTGAGACCTCTAAATTTCATTCCATACACTACAGGAATAATTTGAAACCTTTGCATTACAGCCTTTTTAAACTCAGCATATTTCAAAGCCCGTTCAGTCTCAATTCGTTGAAAACATTTAAAGCTTGATCTGATAACTTTTAAAATAAAATGGGGACTTTCCTGTCTTCTAGAATTTTTTGTAACTCACAGATTTTTTCAAAAGTTGTAAAGTACTCCAGTAGTATCTGGATTTTAGGGAAGGATATCTGTCGCTTGAGGGTTTTCCTTCCTTAGTTCCCAGATTTTGAGCTCATGTTCATGTTGCTTCTCTCTTTCTTCTAACTCCTGCTTGAATCAAAGGGCTTCTAACCGCAGTTTTCCCATTCCAACTGCATCCATTCTTCGTTCCATGCTGAGATGGAAAGTCCAGCTCCTCTTGATGCTCCAGCCCCTTCACCCTCTCGCAATTTCTGTACACCCAGCAGCTCTTCCTGTTGTTGGTCTAGTTCAGGGGTTGACAACCTATGGCATGTATGCCAAATGTGGGACTGCTGGGAGCCCCAGGACATTTAAATTGCCCACTGTGGAAGCCGGGCCACCCCAGTATGGTGCATCAGCTCTTGCCGGTGCGTCGTACCGGGGCGCACTGCCTCACTTTCACCTCTGCTGCCAGCTGAGGTCCCTGCTGCTCAACCTGCCACCGCCCTAGGATTCCTGTTGCTGGCCCCCTGCCAGCCGGGGTCCCACTGCCGATCCCACTCAGCACCTGCTGCTGGCCTGGGTGAAGGAACTCAGGCTGGCAGTGGACTGAGACCCCAGCTGGCAGGAGCCCACAGAGGGAACCCCAGAGAGACGGTGAGCTGAGCGGCTCAGCCCACTGCCAGTCTGGGGTTCTGGCAGCAGCCTCCTCCTAGCTGGGGTCTCTGCTGCCGGCCCTGCTCAGCCTGCTGCCGGCCTGGGGCTTCCTTTACCCAGGCTGGCAGTGGGCTGAGCAGGCTGGCAGCAGTGACCTCAGCCGGCAGCAGAGGTGAAAGTAAACTGGTGCGCCCCAGTACGGTGTACCGGCAAGAGCTGGTGCGCCATACCGAGGCAGCCCAGCTTCCCCAGGGGGTATTTTAAAGGGCCTGGGGCGCCCAGCAGTGGCTGGAGCCCCAGTCCCTTTAAATTGCCACCAAAGCCCCACTGCTGGAGCCCTGGGGTAATGACAGCCGGGCTCCAGGGGCTATTTAAGGAGTCTGGGGCTCCTGCTGCTTCTACCGTCTCAGCCCTTTAAATAGCCGCTGGAGTCCCACTGCTACTACTCCAGGGCTCTGGTGGCTATTAAAAGGGCTGGGATGCTAGAAACAGGGGAGCCCTGGGCTCTTTAAATAGCCCCAGAGCCCTGGGGTAGCAACAGGGCTCTGGGGGCTATTTAAAGGGCTGGGAGCTCCCACTGCTTCTATTGTCCCAGCTCTTTAAATAGCCGCTGCTTCCCCAGGGCTCTGGCAGCTATTTAAATGAAAGGGTGGTGGCAGCAGGGAGCCCTGGGACTTTTAAATAGCCACCACTATTAAATATCCCTGGGATAGCAGGGAGGTTCCAGGGGCTTTTTAAAGGGCCTGTGGTTCCACTGCCTCTACTGCCCCTTTAAATAGCCCCTGGAGCCCCCTGCTGCCACTGCTACCCCTGCGGGGCTGGGGGGAGGGATGAGGAGGGGCACTTACCTACAGGGCAGGCTGGGGCTGGCTCTGACCTCCTCAGCCACTCCTCTTCTGCCCAAGGCCCCGCCCCTTCCAGGGGCCAGAGCTGGCCTCAGCCCAACCCAAACTGGCATGCGAAGCGATAATGAATGAAGACTTGGCACACAACTTCTGAAAGGTTGCTGACCCCTGGTCTAGTTCTTTTCTCATTTGTTTTTTTCCCAGACAAAACAGGCCACATTGTTTGCATAGCTCTTCTAACTGCTTTTTTGTTAAATTTAGCATATGTTTCTTTGTTCATTTTTCGCATGCTGATGTTCTATTTCCCTCACCTAAAATAAGCAAACAGAAAAAAAAAAACCATCTGTAATAGATCTGTGACTGTTTTCAGCCTCCACACTGGAGGAATCACTTAAAACTGCTTTTCCAGTGCTTAAAGTGTAAAACTTTAGCCAAAATAGCAAACTGTGTATAAATCCTGTATGACTTCACCCTCTCTGTGGAGTTCAAGTCCCCTGGCTGATTAGTACATAAATGGGCAGTCCATAGTTTTAGGACACACCTTTCTTCATTTAATTGGAGACAAGTAGATAGCTGTTTTCCCTCCTGTCTGGGAGAAAACCTGTTTCTCTATGTGTCTGGTCACAGACATTCAATCATAATGTCATGAAGTATCCATATTTCCTCATATAGTGTTAATACTTACATTTCACAATGAAATTACTCACCTGGGTGTCTAGCTTTCAGAAAATACCTTACTTGATACACTTTTATCATACAGTAATATTGTATACAATAGGTTGCTTCAATTACTTATCATTTGAAGTTCAGACCCCTGAAAGATGCTATCTACCACACTTGCTAAATTGATAGCTTGGATTACATTATATATAAATGTGCTTCATTGTCTCTGCCTGGTGACAAATGGGTCACACAAACAAATGCACATACCTTTGTTTAGGGCAGTCTGGGTTATGCATTGCTTGCCCAACACATTTTAGGAACATAATTCCAGCACACATCCATAACTCTCTGTATACACCCCATATACAGCATGGAAAAATGTTAATGATTAGTGAGTTATTAGTTTTCCAGTGATACCTCACATACCACTTTTTAAATACAGATTCTAACAGGTGAATTAGGGTTCACGGAACTACCAGAGGATCTTGTGAAGACCAGAAGTATAACTGGATTTAAAAAAGAATGAGATATGATCATGGAGCATAGATCCATCAATGGTGATTAGCCAAGATGGTCATGAACACAACCCCATGCTCTGAGTGTCCCTAAACCTCTCACAGCTAGAAGCTGGAACCCAACAATCCAGCATGGACCACTCGATAAATTGCCCTGTTCTGTCCATTCCCTCTGATGCATCTGGCACCAGCCATGGTTGGAAGACAGGATACTGGGATAGATGGACCTTTGGTTTGATACAATATGGCCATTCTTATATTCTTAAGAGCTGGGCAGGCCAATAGAAACTCACTACCTAATACCAGTGACATGCCCCCTTCCATCCCTCCGGCATTTGGGATGCTCTTAGAGTCACAGTAACTACAGATTAATTGTGGAAAGACTGAAACAATGTGGTAGTGAGGAGAGGGAAGTTTCATGAAGAGCTCACTCACTGCTTCTGTAACCTGTCTCTTCACAAGGGTAGCTGCACCCAGATTATTAAGTAAATCTACAGCTTCACCTGGTCTCCCTACTGCTTCTGTATATCTGAATAACCACAGCCACCAAAAATATCATTTATACCTGTCTGGCAAGATGACTGTGAAGACTGGTTCTCCACCGTCACATTTGGACTCAGTCAGGATGAGGCACTCCTTCTGGACCTCTGGATTTGATTATTATAATTCTCCAGGCCTAGGTCCCAAAGCTACAATTTGTTCCTTAAACAGCTGGTGAGTCCAGGAGGAGATTAGGGTGGTAATCACAAACCACAGGAACTTCAGCACTAACTGCAAATCCCACTCTTTTGACCTAGTCCTCTCCTATTAACACTGCACACTCATACACAGGTATCATGGAGAGGACCACTGTGAGTATTCAGTGGTCCTTCACTGAAATCAATATTATTACACTGCATACTCCCATAAAGAGTACAATTTACAGAGTAAGAACAGCTCTAGAAAAGAACTTATTTCAGAGCAGAGACTGTTATGTTTTTTTCTAAAATATGTGCTCTTGTTGAATCAGAATTATTTTAGGGAAATTCTATGGTCTGTGTTATATAGGAGGTCAGATTAGATGATCACCGTGTTTCCTTTGGGCCTTAGAATCTATGAACCTATACCGAGGAGTCACACTGACATCCTAAAACGCTCCTGAAAAAATGTAACTGTGTAAGGCAAGCTCAGCCCTTCTAGCCAAAGGGGAATTCCTTATATTTAAGAAATGGTAAATGACTTGGGTAAATTTATCAATAGTCTCTTCGGGAAGTAAAAAGATATACAAAACATATTACATAAATTGGGAGCATGGCAGTGGGCAGAATTGCATGAGAGAGCTTTAAACCTTAAAGAAATGCTTACTGCAGCATCTAGTATTCATTGTTTGATGTTTGGTTACCTATGATAATCTTAACAAATACACACCACGATATATTGGAATTATTGCAGTTGCAGGGAAAAGATTGGAGAACCATTTCACATGCATCCTGAGCAAAGAAGCCAGTGGAATGAAAATATACACATATAGAAAAGAGGCACTTGGAATTGTTTATGGATGCAAGGTTTTCCATAACTACATTTATGGTCTGCACATCATTGAAGAAACGGACCACAAACCTCTTATTGCTATTTCAACAAACAGCCTGGAGGATATATCTCCTTGCATACCAATAATGTTTTTAAGACTTCAAAATAATGATCTGGAGATTGTATATGTACCAGATAATCACTTAGTATTAAAGAACACATTTGACTTCTTTTTCCTCTCACTTACACTGTTGCAATCAATGGAGACCTAAAATTAGTGTAAGTGAGAGAGGGTACCAAAATTCACAGCTGACACACTTTTTCTATTATTTGAAAATGTTTTCAAATATGAATTTGATTAAACAATAGTGCTATTTCTTGAGTTGCATAAGAAGGAGTTGCCTAATCGACTAAGGAACTGATTTTGATCTCTCTCATAATGATTTAAATCAGTAGTAACTCCACTAAAGTCAGAGTTACACTAGTGTCAAATTGGTATAAATGAGAATCAGGCTCCAAAACAGATGAGATCTTGCCCCCTGTTATAGAAGCTGTCCTATACAGATGGAAAAAACTGTTACATTCAACTAGAGTGCGTGTCTTTAAAAAGTAGAACTGCCAGTGATTGATGGGATTCTAATGAAAGGTATAGGAATTATAATGCCTGTCTGTGTGTGAAAGTCTATCCTTACATGAATACACAAAGGTCACTTAGCAACAGAACAATGCAAGTGATATGCGATACAAGTCATACACTGGCCTTGCGTTCACAGAGATTTTGAGGACATGGCTGCTAAATATAATAGCTTTGCACTAAAGTAATTTAAACCCAAAAGAGATTATGACTATTGGAATCTCTAAGGTCTCCATGGGAAAAATGGGCATAGATGTCTTTATGTTACAAAAAAAAGACTAAGCAGTTTTGGATTATTGTTCTAATTATCTGAAAGTGGTGTCCTTGGAGAGAACTATGGAACCAGGATAAACTGTTATGTTATCAAAAGGATTAAGTGCATTCCTAGCTTACAGAAGATTCCACAGTGAATTGTGAATGACATTGGACTTTATTTCAATGGTACTGGATCTACAAGGTTTGCTAAGCAATATGGACTTGAACACACAATCTGAAGTCCAAGAGATCCACAGATTAATGGACTAAATGGGAGTGTGTTTTATGAAAACGTTAATAAAAAGTATGTTAACAGATGAAGACCATAATCTAGTTTCTTTTCTGTCCTAACTAAATGTATTGTAAATATAACCAAAAGTAACTTTGAAAAATGCAAGTCACCTATAGGAGTAGGATGTAATTAACAAATACCTTAATACAAAATTGGCCTTAAAATGTTGGTAACTAAGTACCATCCACAAATGTCATCTGCAAGCAGGCCAAACAAAAATTATCCTACAGCCTATACTAGGCTGTAGAAATATAGAAATACACTTCAACATCTCCAGCAGGGTGATACGGTTCAAATAAGATTTACTTATCGGTACCAAGAAAAAAACAATAGTCATGCAGAAAGTGTATCCAAGACTGGATACGGTATTGAGACATAACAGGACTTCTCCATCATGCAACAGGAGACTCCTGTTATCAACAGAAGAGTACTTTATTATGAAATATGAACTCTGATTACAGAAGTGCTGTAATGATTATTTGGTCCCTATGAACATGATGGATCCCCAAGGAGGGCCCATCTAGTATACTAAAAGGTTCTGCCAATTTTCAGATGGGAAGGACCAGAAAAAACACAAAGATCAACTGAGTCTAGGGGACAATTAATGAAAAAAGAATGCTATAATGAATGATAAAACCTCTTAGGAAGCTAGTAATTCTGAAATGCTAATAAAAACTCATTGCTACCACAGAATGATCCATAAATTCATCTATGAAGTGGTTACTAACAGGGGTATTGGTATTCATTCTAGGGATTATTGCAACACTAAGAAACCTACTTTCTAGTAAAAAGTTGTTAGTAGAAAACTATTTCTGTATATTAATGTAACTGATATCAAATGCCTTTTTCTTAACCAACGCTAAGAACCAGAGCTGCATCTTCTTGTTGTCAGCTGCCTTTGACACTGTTGACTTTGCTTCTATTCTTTCAATCTTGCCTTCTCTTGTCTGCTGTGACTCCATCCTGTCCTGCTTTGTCTCCTAACTCTCTATTTGCTCCTTCAGTATGTTTTTGGAAAATCCTCATCTCCACTCCAACTTTCTGTGGGTGTTTCTCAGGGCTCTATCAGAGGTCCCTGTGATGGGTTTACAAACCCCATATTGAACATAGACAGAAGGGAGAGAACAGTCTTCCCTACTTACAGGCTAGCAAGCTGACTACATCCAGCCCAGCTGCCAATCATGGAGGCACGAACCCACAGCTGGGACCAATAAGGAAAATAAGCTGAGGTATAATGGAAGGAGAACAGAGAGAGAAGCGCAGGCAGAAAGGCCAGGGATGGCAGAGGGACAACAGCTCCATGTCTAGCTGCCTCTATATTATGTCTACACTAGCACTTTTGTGGGTATAACTTATGCCACTCAGGGGTGTGAAAAAACACACTCCCAAGCAAATTACATGAGCAGAAGCACTGGTTTGTACAGCACTATGTCAGCAGGAGATGCTCTCCTGCTGACATAGCTACTGCTGTTAATTGGGCATGGTTTAATTATGTCGATGGAGGCTACAGAGAAGACAACGGTGCCGCTGTAAGCTCTCTAGTGTGGACATTTCCTAAGAAACTGATAGGGAGACAATGAAGACTGCAAGCCCCGGACTTTTAGGTCAAGTTGATGGACTTGGCTAATTAGAGGTTAATAGAGGGAGATCGGTTAGGAGAAAGTTGGAACCTCTAGAGAGGCTTTCCCCAAAGTAGTTGACAGTTCCCTTCTCTTCTCCCTCTAAACCTTCATTTTGGGTTATCTCATCCACAAGCACATATTCAACTATCATCTCTATGCTGATAACTCACAGATCTACTTCTCTATTCCAGATCAAGATCCATCCATCCTACCTAAAATCTCATCCTGTCCCTCTGACATCTCCTCATGGATGTCTAGCTGTCAGCTCAAAATCAACAGGACTAAAACTTAATCTCTCCCATTCCCTAAGCCCTTCTTGCCACCTCCATTCTTCATCAACTTGAACAGCACCACCATCCTGGCTGTCTCCAAAATGATAAACTCTCTGTAGATCCTCACATGGTGGCTAGGTCTAATTGCTGCTGATTCTTTTTACAAAGCATGTATAATATATGGCCTTTCCTATCCACACACACAGCTAAAACTCTCATCTTACCTCACATTTTCCCACACCTCAATTACTGCAACATCCTTGTATCTGAAATTGACAAAGGCAATCTTGTTCTGCTTATACCCAGAATGCTGCTGCAAAGATCTTTGTGACTGCCCATTGCTCTGAGCACATCATCCATCTTTTTGCATCCCTCCACTGTTGCCCTTTTCCCTACTGGATCAACCATAAGCTACTTGGCTTCACTTTCATGGCTCTTCACAGCCTATCCACACCTTACCTATCATCTCTCATTCACTACTGTGCTGTCAACTGCCACCTCAGATCCGTCCCAGATGCCAGCTTCTATTGGTCATTCATTAAATTTTCAAATGAGTGCCTGCATGCTTTTTCCAATACTACCCCAAAACTTGGGAGAAGCTCTACATAGACACCTGCAAACTAACTTATTTTCCTCCTTCAAATCCTTCCTTAAAACTTTCCTTTTCCATGATGCCTAGCATCCATTAAAGCCTGACAACAGTTAGATCTCTGCTGTGCTGATACCACTGTCTATTCTGCTGACCAACATTGTTTCCTTGTATGTCCCGTCTATCTATATCCATCTGCTGTCTCTTGTTGGTGCTTAGATTGTAAGTTCTTTGGGATCAGAGATCATATTTTTGTTCTGTATTTGTACAGAACCTAGCACCATAGAGGCCTGGCCAATTTCTGGGCCTTCTAGGCACTATGGTAATACAAATAATAAATAATAGCTGATTAGAGAGTGAGAGTTAAGCATTTACCTGTATAGTTAATGTTCAATAATATTTAAGGGCAGAGGGACAAGGGTGAAAATTTATATTTTATTCAATATAGGTGGTTGTACCACCCTTATCACCATAGTATCTAAACATATTTTAGTAGTACATTAAGTGATGTGGCTAACATCTCTCATGTGGGATTAAGTCTATTTCTCATCTTCTTCCCAGGAAGAAAACTGTATGTTCAATGCAGTGTTTTGACTTGATATGGTTTGGCGGATGAATTTGTATGTCCATGCTGCTATGTGTGTGTGTGTGTTACAGAAGGGAAGGTTGAAGAAGTGCACCCTGCACTTGGAGTGGTGAGGCTTGTGATGATCCTTTGCTCCTGTAGAAGTTTTTTCCACAGTCTCAGACTGCCCCTCTTCACAGAGGGTTTTATCCTTATATCAGAAAGTACCATTGTGCTTGATAACAAAGAGTTGTCAGCCATTGTCCTCATCCCTTGAGATGTATGGGGCTCAAAATATTGAGCACCTCCCACACAAGATCTGAGACTTTGAAGTTGATTCAATATTCCATGGTAAGCCACTGTAGAGCATAGAGGACAGGTCTGAGTAATTTAAAACTATCACTGTGCTTTATGCAGGAAGTTATGTGATTCAAACACACACACACACATACACACATACTCATCTGCTGCAGGCACAATAAGTATACCTAGCAAAAACAGACTATAATTATCCTGAAGTATAGGTAATTCTATATATTTGAGGGACAGTAAGCCATTATTCACATCTAAGTTATAACATGCCTTTTAAAATATGTCTGATGAATGCAGCCAATTTTCACACAACTATTAAATAATTTGAGTTATACCTTTCTTTTTTCACTGATATCTGGAAGACTACTTTCTTTTATATTCCCTGCCAGGAACAATAATACAGAGCATGTGTAAGGTAGATATCTTGTGCCAAATAAGTGCACCCGGCATATATAAAGATAATAGATACAATACTAGAAAATACCACAGAGTCCATGTAAGTTTTGAGACCAACAAATTATGCAAAATAAAATTCTCCTGAACCTGGAGAATAAATATGGGTAGACATGATAGTGAATAAGAATTTTCAAAACCAGGAAATTAACATAATTAATAATGTCTCAAAGAAAATGAAAGACTTACTAGAAATTTCAGTGAGAGAGAAAGTCATCGAAGGAAATGTACTTAGGACTTGGAAGTCTGAGGACTTAGAAGAAAGAAGATAAAAGTCTTTCTTTTAACTTTTGACCTGGGACTGATTTTGACCTCTGACCTGTGGTGAGTCCTTTGAGATCTTTCTGTTTCTGAAAGAGAAGAAGAGAGAAAAGATGGATCGTACCTTTGTCTGAACAACCAAGAATGTTAAGTAGGTCATTTCTATCACTTTTTCCAGAAAATTTACCCATTGCGGAAAATGGTTGTCTGCAGTGGATGCACCTGAACCCTGCTGAAGATGGTTTTACTGCAAGTGTAGACCATAATAAAGCACAATTGGCCAAATTTTTAAAAGTTATTTAGGTGCCTAAAGCAGCAGTTAAGTATCTAGTGAAGGGACGGGCAAACTTCCTGACTGGCCCCCTGAGCTCCCAGGTCAGGAGGCTGCTCTGGCCATTCCCCCGCCTTCCCCCTTTTCCAGAGCCTCAGTACACTGTGCCGCCAGAGCTCTGGCCCGCCGCTCTGGGGAAGTGCGATAGCAGCTGTGCTGGCTCCGGTGGGTCCTGAACGCCTGCTGCTCTGAGCAGCATGGTAAGGGGGCAGGGCTGTGAGTTCTGACAGGGCAGCGAGTTCTGACAGGGCAGCATGTCTCGCTCCGGTGAGCCTGAACGGCATGGTAAGGGGGTCAGGGCCAGGCTGCTCTGAGGCCTTGGATAAGGGGCAGCGAGTCCCGGGGGTCTGTTGGGGAGTGGGAGTGAGGCACTCAGATTACAGGGAACAAGGGGGCTTTGGTAAGTGGTGGAGTTCTGGGAGGGCAGTTAGGCGGGGGGGTCTCAGGAGGAGGCAGTCAGGGGACAAGGAGCAGGGGAGCTTAGATGGGAGGTACAGTCCTGAGGGGCGATTAGGGGCAGGAAGGTGTCTTGTGAGGGGATAGTCATGGGAGAGGGAGAAGTGGAGGTTGGATGGATGGGGGGGTCAAGAAGTGGGAGGGGGTCAAATAGGGGGCGGGGCCAGGCTTCCCTACTCTACCTGGCCCTCCATACAATTTTTAACCTTGACGTGGCCCTCAGGCCAATAAGTTTGCCTATCCCTGATCTAGTGGCATATTCAAATGCACCTAGGTTCCTATCTTCTCTTGAAATCAGTGGTAGTTAGGTGTGTAGGGAGTTTTGTGAATTCCGCTGTGCACCTATCTGCAGCTTTAGGCACCTAAATACCTTGAAATATATGGCCTACTGAGCATTATTTCACAAAATTGGGTTAAATCAGGGGTTCTCAAACTGGGGGTTGGGACCCCTCAGGTAGTCTCAAGGTTTTTACATGGGTGGTCACAAGCTGTTAGCCTCCACCCCAATCCCCACTTTGCCTCTAGCATTTATAATGGTGTTAAATATATAAACAGGTGTTTTTAATTTATAAGGGGGGAGTCACACTTAGAGGCTTTCTATGTGAAAGGGTCACCAATACAATCATTTGAGGGGGTAAGGATCGCTCAGTGATTTGAGCATTGGCCTGCTAAACCCAGGGTTGTGAGTTCAATCCTTGAGGAGGCCATTTAGGGATGTGGGGCAAAAAATCTACCAGCGGACAGTACTTGGTCCTGCTAGTGTAGACAAGGGACTGGATTCAACGACCTTTCAAGGTCTTTCCACTTCTATGAGATATGTATATCTCCATATAAAAAAAAAAACACTGAGTTAAATCCTGCATAGATATCCTAGCGTAACTAAGGCTTGTAAGTATAGGAGAGTTTACCCTGAATGTCTCCCTTTATTTGTACAATGCCTAGTCTTCAGCTCATGGATTATGGAGGAAACAATGGGCCTGATTCTCTGATCTGTTACCCCAGATTTACTCCAATGGAACTGCGTTGATTTCAGAATGGGTAAACAGGAGCAAAATGGGTATAAAGTAGAGAATTAGGTCCAATAACCCTCTATTCTCTTCAAATAAACTGAACAATCTGCTCCTGAAATCAAGATAAGAGAATAAAGCCACACCACTTTTCACATATAAAAATGGCACCTCCATGTAATCTGACAGTCATAATTGATGAGTTATACTTGTCAATATCACTCAGTCTCCAACAATGCAGGATTTTTTATCCAAAAAAAAGGATTACATTGGATAAATATTCTATCTTTAAAAAGGCTCAGAACCTTCTTTCTGACCCAACTAACATACAGATCCTCTGGTCCACAGATGGCTCCAGTTCTTGGGGAAGAGTTGGAAGGACTTGGCTTACTGAGGCCCATAAGACAGTGTGTTTGTTCTGAGCTGAAGCTGTGATGAACTTTAAACTACAGGGAAAATCTCAGGGTGAGATTTTGAAGGCTTATTGTCATTAGAGCCCATGTTAAGGTTGGGATGATCTCTGGTCAGCATATCAGAAGGTGTGTAAGTTCTTTTCTTGTTTTTAATGTTTTCTTTGTAGTGTTCTTGCATAGGAGGCTTGTAGTATCTTATAATTGTGGGCAATTACTCTATTAGAATCTAAAGGAAAAGTAAGATGACGTGCTTAGGTCACCTCTAGCTGAGATAGTATAGTATAGTATAGTATAGTATAGTATAGTATAGTATAGTATAG
>ML677348.1:25557288-25679011 GCA_007922305.1 Dermatemys mawii | reverse complement strand
AGTATAGTATAGTATAGTATAGTATAGTATAGTATAGTATAGTATAGACCAGGAATCAGCAACCTTTGGCATGCTGTCCATCAGGGAAATCTGCTGGCAGGCCAGGATGGTTTGTTTGCCTGCAGTGTCCACAGGTTCAGCCGTTTGCAGAACCACTGGCTGTGATTCACCATTCCAGGCCAATAGGGGCTGCGGTAAGTGGTGAGCAGCACATCCCTCGGCCGTGCCGCTTCCTACAGGCAGCCCCCATTGGTCTGGCAGATAAACAAACTGTCCTGGACCACCAGCGGATTTCCTGGATGGGCCGTGTGCCAAAGGTTGCTGATCTCTGATATAGACAGTATAGTCAGGGGACTGTGCAGCCTGAAAACACCCCAGTCAGGACGGAGTGAGTTATGTGTCTCCACTCAAGAGACGTGATGGTCACGGGACCTTGAAGCCTAGCCTACATGCCATTGCTGGATCAATATAGGTGCAGTTGCTCTAAACTGTGATAGCTACATGTCTCTTTTTCTTGCCCATGAGAATGTCGGATAATTGAACACTGTGTAGAGATGGATAACTACTTCTTCTGAGTCATTATCTCAAGCTCGGGTGGGGAGCAGTATAAAAGGATTCCAATGTCTTCAAAGACAGCAAAATAGAATCAGGAAGAAAGAGGTTCCAGCAGGAAAAACCCTATGAATAGCTACAGTGAGGAGAAAACTTAGACTGAGTTTTGTTGTCTTGTTCTTATTTATAGGGCTGATTGCACCACTCACGCTACTGTGCCTTTTTGAAATGGGTCTGTTGGAGTAAGGTACTGCTCAATGTGAATAAGGTTCTATGACCTGTGTTAAGAATAAGAATAAGGACAAACACCAGGAAGGAGTTAATCTTAAACCAGACCTATAAGGCTTTGATCCTGTAAATCTATGTATGTGAGCAATCCTCTCTGCCCGTGTAGATTGTCATTGAAATCAATGCGGCTTATAAAACTGTAGAGATGCATGGGGGGAAATTCTGTCCCCATCAGTCATTAGCAAAAGTCCCAGGTGCCTCAGCATCAAGAAGCAAAATATCCAACTTCTTTTAAGAAGTCCAGCTAAATAACTTTGTGTTCAGCAATGCACCATGCTATATCTCCTCAGTTGACCTTTACTTATATCTCAAAGGTTCTTATTTTTTTGCCTCCATTTTAAACAAAAAGTTAATTTATCCAGGAGGCAAGATGACATTTCAGTTTCCTTAAAGAAAATAGATAACTAGAAAAAGGGAGAAAACATCATCTGTTTTTGTAGTATTTTTTTAAAAAAAGCTGGATATTTTAGAAACCTTATCTTAGTAAAACAAATAACCTTCTCCTTGAGCCGTGAACAATAGCAACAATAACAAAAAATGTCCTGCCGCAGACTTAAAATCCTCAGAATGGAAAAGTCCTTTATAGTCATAGAAAAATATTGTAGAGCTTTAGAAGACAGTCCCTGAAGCCCCAGCCCCTAGTGAATTACAACAAAAAGGAGAATGTCCCAATGGCCAGTTTTAATTATTCTTCATGTACTTGAAAATGCCACTTAAATGTGAAAGACCTAGACCCTGAATTTGCTATATGTGTTTGATAAAAGATGCGTGCATCATTAGTAGTTTATAGGACATTTCCTCAGTGGGATTGAAAAGGAAAGCACAGCTTGGTTTTCTCTCTGCATATAAAATCCAGCAAAATTTCTGCTTGGGCTGACCTGGCTGCTGTACTGGCTGCCCTGGCTTGCCAATATGCTGTATATTTTCAATGTGAGGGAAGAGGATGAATGTAGGAGGTGATTGTCAGCAGGCAGAAACATGGGGACAGAGTGAACTTTTTTCCTTATATTCTTTCCCTCTCATTGTTTCTTCCTTGGTCTTTAAAATCCATTGTTGTAGGGTGACTGAATCAGTTTCACAATCTCCCATTCCTGTCTTCCAAATGTGGTTCTTCTTCCAAAAAGAATAGCAAGTTCTCTTCAAACACATGCTTGATTAGTTTCCTTGAAAGTCTGAAACAAAGGCAGTGAAATTGGACAACTAGGCAACAAGTGCCAATATTATCACTTAACTGCAATTTGTTTTTAACTGTATTTATTGAATTCATGATCTTGGATGCCTGATTGTGTCCCTGAAATTGATCACAATGCAGCCCATGTAAACATGCTGTATAAAATCCAGTTCACCCTTTAGCCTCCAGCTCCCACTTCCCTGTGACACGTTTCAAGGCTGATAAGTGGAAAGAAGTTTTACTATCATGTCATATCAACAATGGTGGTTTTGGTTTGTGTTGAAAACTTTTACTAAAAAGAAGTGATCTTTTCCAATACTTCACAAAACTCAAAAAAAGAGTAAAGTTTGTCTGATTCAGCGTCCTGCTTCCCCCATAGTTTTATCCATGACATGATACCAGAGGGTGCTGAGAGAGATACGTCTTGTGAAATCAAGCTCTAATTGACTTTAGTAGCACTGTGAGGTAGGCCAGGAATGCAGGAATGACCATAATTCTTTTGCCTTCATTTACAGAGAAATCTTAAAGGTATTTGGTACTTTCCATGGGCAATGCATCATTATTCCCCAGCCTGCCTGCCTATTAGAAGACATTCCAAATTGGCAGAGCTATGAGTTTGTATGTTGGGACTAGTCTGGTCTGTTTGTGCATCAACTTATGAAAGCTGCCAGAGTGTCAGTAAATCACTATCATTAAAAGACTTAATGTCTAGCTTTTTATCATTAGATCTATCTGAAATTCAATATCATTAGCCCCATTTTACAGATAGGGAAACTGAAGTATAGATAGGTGAAGTGACTTGCCTAAGGTCACACAGAGGGCCAGTAGCAAAGGAGGGAATAAAATCTCCTTTCTGAGTCCCTGGACAGTGCTCAATCCACTAGGCTATACAGTCCCCCAATGAAAACTTCTCAGGTATCTGCTGCTTTTGCCAATATTTCATTCATTACCTGTTATGCCCTCAGCTCCTTGTTTGTAATTTTCCACCCTTTCCACACACCTTACTGAATCTTGAGCTCATTCCCCTGCTTACAACAGCATACCTCTGTTTCACAATGCTTCCATATTCCTGGAACAACCTCCTTGATCCCACAAGCCTACCAAACTCAATATATATCTTATGTTACCTCCTAGCTGGTTTTTATCATGTATTATTTGTTTTAAAATGAGGTGCACAGCACTTTACAAGACATACACTATCAACAGTTTGCTCCAAAGAAATTACAGTCTAAAGAAAATACACACAGGGAACATAACATGTGGAGAGGTGTGGAGAAGGAAGAACTGGAGGCTTAAGAAATAGCGTTGTTATTAGCTCATTTCTTGAAAAGGCCAGGTAGTCTGTGGATAGGGCACTGGACTGAAAAGCAGGAGAAATATGTTATATTCCCAGTTCTATCAGCAGAGCCGCTCCAGGCATCAGCGCAGCAAGCGCATGCCTGGGGCAGCAAACAGCAGGAGCGGCGTTCCATTCGCTGTCAGGGCAGCAGTCAGGCCGTCTTCGGCAGCACACCTGCGGCAGGTCCACTGAAGCTGCGGGACCCATGGCCCTCCCACAGACATGCCACTGAAGCTGCAGGACCCGTGGACCTGCTGGAGGTGTGCCACTGAAGACCACCTGACTGCTGCCCTCACAGCGCTTAGCCAGCAAAAAATGTAGAGCCACCCCTGTCTATCAGCGGCCTGAATGTGAGCTGGGGCAATTCACTTCACCTCTGTGCTTCTGTTTCCCTTCCCACCTTTTGTCTACTTAGATTATAAACTTTTCAGGGCAGAGACTGTGTCCTACTATGTGTTTGGATAGTCCCTAGCACAGAGGGGTCATGGCCTCAGTTGAAGTCTCTAAACACTACTGTAATACAGATAATAATTTGTGTTCCATTTGGAAGAAGGGACTTTTACAGAAAGATTAAAATGAGGAAGGGATGGTGGCTTGCATGAAAAAGGCATTTGGGCAAGACTGGGAGAAAGATACGAGCAGGGAGTTGATGGTGGTGTTGACAGAACAGAAGCAGTAACGGGACTTTGGGTGAACTCAGTAAAAGCTGATGGCAGAGATGTAGGCCGGGATGGAGTTGGGAAGAGCCTTTGAAGGCAAAGAAAAGACATTTAAACCTGATACAATGTGCAAATGTGTGGGACGGGACAGTGCAGGGATCAAAGTGGAGATTACATGGATGAAGAAGGTTATTTTAGAGGCTGGAAAAGGGTGGTTGCAATAATATAGGAAATGGCCAGGGCAAAGATAAATGGTTCAGCTGTCAGGACAGAGCAGAAGAGAAATATTTAAGAGGTGTTGTGAAAGAAGCACAACAGCACAGCCCATGTGTGTGGGGATGAGAATGAGGAGTCAACAAAGACACTCGGTTTTCAAGTTTGGATGAAAGGGAGGATGGTGGTAGTGACCCCAGTAATGGTTAATGGGGGATGTGACATTCTATACCTTGGAGAAGCATCCTCCAACCCCCATATTCCTCATTTTTATATAACTGTGATCTTACATACAAAGCATGCCTTCTAAGGTATCAGGGAAACGGTTATGATCTGCTGAAAGTAATTTGTCTATCAATATATCTATATCATTAATGCATATGAAGTTGTGAGAACTGTGTTGTATAGTTGATTAAAACATGCTGTAAACTGGGGAATCCTACCCAGAGGCAACACCAAGGAAAGTAACCAACACCCAGGCAGGGTTTCAAACAACCCATCAACAGCCAATGTCCAGTAAGGGAACTACAATTTAATGACTCACCTGCATGAGACCATAGCAGGGAAATTGCCCAAGCTTGCCTGGAGACTCAGCAATGCCCCCAGACATGCCTGGACTCAGCACATGGACTGATGGTAGAAAACAGACAGAGTGGACACATACTGGGCCTTTTTCCTGCCCCATCCTATGCTGAAAGCAACAAAGACACTATGAAGAAGACAGAAGACTCTAACAGATGAGATTGGCCCAGGTTTAAGGGGAAAAAACTGTATATTAATGACTGCAATATCCAGTGGGGTGAGAAGAACTGCTTAATCTAGATGTTGCCCAGTTTAATAAGGTTGAGAGTTGAGACTGAATGCTTATATTATATTTCATTTGGTAACTAACTCTGACTTTTTGCCCATCACTTAATATCACTTAAAATCTACCTTTTATAGTCAATAAATTTGTTTTACTGTATATCTTTACCAGTGAGTTTGTATGAAGTGTGGGGTAAATCTGGTCAGGTTTTGCAAAGGCTGGTGTATATCCACTTTCCATTTATGATGTGGTGAACCGATTAATAAATCTGCACTGTCTATCTTGAGCGGTGCAAGACAGTATATTCCTGACGTACAGTGCTAGGAGCGGGGGCAGTTTTGCTCTGGTGCCTTTCTCCGTGTGATTCATCAATGGCTCTGGGAGCATTCATGCAATCTAGCTGGTTGTGGGGTCTCCACATATGGTTGCGCTGATTGATAACAGTGCCTGGAGGGGCTCACTGGTGGTCACTAGCAAGGGATTGTGAGAGACAGCCCAGACTGGAGATAGTTCAGGGGGCACAGCAGTCCCATGGTCCCAGGATGCACTCCAGGGATCTTGTCATAGGAGACTGGAGATGTTTAGGAGCCAACAACTGCTTTTTTCCCCCTTACTCTTTATTTTATTTAAATTTCTACTAAATTAGAAATGTGTGTAGCTACTAAAACTCCAGATTGGAAGTGAAACCCTGAAAGCATCTCAGTGCAAGAGGGCAAGGGGCTTATTGGTATCTGGCAGTAAGCTTCTGGCCTGACCAGTCCTGTGAACCCCAAGTGACTAATGTCATAACCTGTATCTAAAAGGTGTCAGGGAAGTTGTCAATAGAAACCTAATAACATACTGATCAGTAACATTATTGTGTGGAGTATGTACAGGAGACAAATTCAAAATTACAAGCATATTGGAAATTATGTTATCAAAGGGTGTCTGCCAGGCAGGGCTAAAGATCCTAGACAAAAGAATGTCACCTGGAAGGAAATCTCTAAGGTACATCAAGAGACAATGCAAATGCTAATTGCATAGAAAGTAAACAAGACCATCAAAACAGCAGTTTGAGGAGATTGCAGGAAACAGATCAATTTGCGTTTTAGCAAACATCAGTGGGGGAAGAAACCAGCATGGAATTTCCTTTATCATCAGACTCCACGTTGCCTTCCTCACAGCTTGAACAAACTTAGTTTTGAGGGGAGGAGTAATAATTCAAAGAGTCAATTCCTAAAATTTCCTGGATTATAAAGAGAAGGGCAAAGACCCCCTCAATTGATCTTTCATCCATGAACACAAAGGAACCAAATAGTTTGAACTTTGTGGGAGATCCTGACCAGAAGCATGGCTACTCATCTTGCAGTGTGGTAGACTGGTAAGTAAACTACCTTGAAAAAAGGCTAGAGCTTGTTTTAAGTCTACGAGAAAGTCATTTTTTTTTTCATTTTTATCTGCTTGTAACCATTTCTAACTCTATCCTTCGTACTTGAACTCTCTTAAAATCTAATCTCATTTTCTTAATAAACTTGCTTTACTTGTAACCTAAACTAACTCAGTGCTGTGTTTAATTTAAAGTGGGTGAAAACTCCATTTAAAGCATTAAGCGGTTGGGCATTGTATCCTGAAAGGAACAAACAAACCTTAATATCTCTCTGGATGATCCAGGAGAGGATTGGACCTTTCAGAGCAGGCTTTTGGGACAATTCAGGCTGAAGAGGTGCTAGGGTCATCTTGCCAAGTGGAACCAGAATGTGGCTAGATGATATCAAGCAGGCTGCTGGATTCAGAATTGCTGAGTCAGAGCTGGTTAACCCATAGACCCCATTGGACCAGAGCGGCGAACGCAGCCAGTGAGAGCCACGATTGGCCGAACCTGTGAACGTGGCAGGTAAACAAACTGTCTGGGTCCACCAAAGGTGCTCACCCTGGGGGGCTGAGTGCCAAGGTTGCCAATCCCTGCCATAGACACTCAGTGCACGCTTGTGGTATTGTCCAAATAAGAACCACAGCAGCAGACCCTTTTAAGACACTTAGGGTTACAGACCAGGCAGTGATACAACACCTTTCTAGCCTAAATTGCACTGTAGAATGTGACAAGAAATATATCTACCCACTAGCCTACTGGTTAGCTCAATCCAATGTGGCAATTTAGGACACCTGTGCAAAAGCAAGAATGTTGTCGATTTTCCTTTTTCTTGATTCTTGTAACGCCAATCATTAGGATCTGTCAAAGCCCCAGGATTCATCAGCACAGTATAGGACTGATGCCTGTTCTCCCACATGCACAAAAACATACCACATCACCTCTGTCCTCAGTCAGTGCTGAGACCTCTTAATATTTCATTATCCACTGCTCTTCTTTGTATAAGGAGTTTTCATGTTGACATTTTGCTCTAACATATGGGCAAAAGCTTGACTTAAAGATCTATTTGCATACAACCTCAAAGTAATTAGTAAAGGTTGTCCTGCAGTTTCATTCTATTGTTTGTTAAGTAAGAATTTTAAAAATATATATATATTGCATGTTGCAAATGCTTTGTTTTCTGTGAAATTACCAAAATAATTTGCCTTCAAAATGAGGATGGTGAATCTAGCGCTCTGAGAAGCTGGAAAATCCCAAGAGGTTCGATGTTTTCCATTCAGGTAAAAAATAAAATGTTAAATGAAATTTAAACTAACTGACAGCAAGCTAGGGTCAGATAAAGTGCACATCATTTCAAGGTCAAAAGCCAGATGATTCTAGAAGACAGTAGCTCAGAGAGCAACTTGTTTTTATTGCAAAGCCTTTGAGTGTTGTTCTGTATTCTTCATAAGTTTTAACAAAGATGGTTCACTGGTGGGTACCTGGAGTAAACACATGCAGACATATCACTTTTCTTTCTTAAGAAATGTCTGCAGTAGATGGTGTTTAACATTTTTGACTCTACATATCCTTGATTTCATCACTCCCTGGGTGCTTTAGCTTATTTTCCAAGTTAAACAAAGACATTGGCAGAGGAACTACAAAGTGTTCTAATCTCCTGACCTGCACACTGACAGTTCAATATATTTTAGAACAGTGAAAGATATGGAAGTGGAATTATGACACAAGCAGCCATTTCAAAAGAATGTTTTATACATTTATTGCTTTACTATGTAGTGCAACTACTGTAGTTTTAAGAGAGCAAGGACATACATCTGGAAAATAAAACATAATGATTGTGGCTCACTGGAACTAAAAGATAAAAAAATCTGTCACATACAATTGTACAGAAAATGTGAGATTATTGGTTTCTTAGGGATTTATTAATATGATATATTTCAATTCTGACTGGCTGTGAGAGGAGGGTGATGGTGGGGAAATTGCCACATAGCTGATGACTTGCAATCATTTTGTAAAGTGTTCTGATCTTATTTTTCACCTGTATCTAAAATTCACCCACTTAACTAGAAAGAGGTGCTCTCCACTCAGCAGGCAGTCTCTTGCAGTGACTGTAAGAGCCCATAGTCAGGCTTCAAATGTCACCACATTGCCATCTTACTGTGAATGACTGAAATTTACTTCCCATTGTTAGTGGTGCTGAAAATTGCTACTAGATTCTACAGTTCATAATGTATTGTCTAAAGTGAAAACATCCAGGACTGAACTGACCTTTAAAAAAACTGCACTTTCATCCTCAAAATACTGGACTATTGCAATATTTTATTTAAAAGGTTAGTTGGAAAAGGGTAAGGATTGCTGCTTGGAATACGTGTCTTCACATAATTCTGGGGTGTCAAAATGTAAGAAAAAAATACCCATTGATTGCTCAGCTAACCAGGAGATGTTTCGGGAAAGTTGTGTAGATGAGAATAGTTTTGGTAATCTGGTTGAGAAGGAAGAAAATACTTATTTCTAATATGTATTATTCATGTTGAGGCCCCATCTGAAATCAGGGCACCATTCTGCTAGACGCTTTACATACTAAGAGTTCCCTGAACAGTTTATAATCTAAGGACTTGTCTACACAGCAAGTTCCTGAGCTGTAGCATTGTGCTTGCAGGATGTTAATGTGTGGCAAGCTGGTATGGCTATGTAGACATGGCCTATATACACAAAAGAGACAAAAGGTGGGAGAAAGGGAAGGATCTGTGTGCCCCTGCCTAGTATTATAGATATGGGACTGAAGTGCAAGGACATTTAGTAACTTCCCATAGTCAGACAGGAAGTCTATGACAAAGTCAAAAATTAAACTCAAGTCTGCTGAGGTCTATTCAAATGTACTGACCACAGAATCATCCTTCTTCCTGGAATGATTCATAAAGGGTTGATTTCTTGTGTAGCTAAGATAGTTAGCACCAGCCCTACAGTTAACGGAGGGAGCAAGAAAAAAAACCTGATAGCAGAGTTAACAATGTTAGGAGTGCTGACCACAAACAGCCTTTCCCCCCATTCTTTATCAGAGGTAAGGACAAGTATTAAAGATATGATTAATCCTTTTTAAGGCTAAGAATGGAGAGGAATGCTTGCTGTAAGTGTTAGTTGACTGTAATACTAAAGTATCAGATTAAGAAGGATAACAATTTCTCTCAGAATGACAGATAAATATAAGAGATCCATGGAAAACTTTTTAGACTAAGGAGAAGTGACAGAAGTAATGATCATATGTGTATGCAGTAAGATGAGTGTGTTAGAAGCACAACATTGGGAAAATAGAATGGCATAAAGACTAGTAACTGTAAGGAGAGGTGAAAAAAGAGAAAAATAACTATATTAATGGATTAATTAACTGTTCAATAAGTTTTGCATCCTACATCTCTCTTAATATCATTTTGAAAAAAATGTGAAATTTTGGCATTTGGATGTGTTCCTTATCAACATGAAACTGAAATCTTTCAAAACGTTTCAAGAACAGATAGCAACAGTCCCTAAAATAACCAATAGCCTTCTGGTCAGGACACTTACATGAGATGTGGGAGATCCACTTTCAGTTCTCTATTCTGCATCATTTGGAGCAAGGGTTTAGACCTGTTTCCCACATCTCATGTGAGTGCCCTAACCGAAGGCCGTTGACTCGCCATCAGTGGTGCTTTCTGTCTCTTTGGTTTTGACCAGAAATTCTATCCTGGACCCAAGATTTCTTTTCCTGACTAAAGATTATTCAAAGCTAATATATTTCCATAAAAAGTGTCAGCTTTGATGAATCTGACAAAAATTTAGTTGAAAAGTTCATGACTAGCTCTACTCTCTTGGTGGCTAAGTAACTAAATAAACTCCAGTTATTCATGACTGAATACTGGGTGACATTATAGCAGAATTTTGGAAGCCATCTTGTTAAGAAAATGATTGTTAGGAAAATGTAACTTAGAATGTTGTAGTATAAAATAACCTTAGACTTATAATCTCACTCCCTGTATATGTACTATTGACCCCTAGTTTAACATGCATTTTAAACTTGCATTCACCCTGTCACAGATGTGCAGGCGTCATAGTGTCTGAGTACCCCTAAGTGTTTTGAACCTCCTGTTTACCAGACATGTAAATGAAATAGATTAAGACCAACAATGGATGTAATAGCCATTAAGTGTTCCCACCTGTGTAAGTGGATTGAAAGTCCCCCTCCCTTATCAACACAGGGGTATAAAATATCCTCACACATGTATTGAGTTGGGCCAGTTGTTTGGGTGATAACCCCTTCTGACTCCTTATTGCTTGCAATAAATCTTGTTTTTCCAGAAGTCTACTGAGTTATGCCTGTCCTTTGAGGTGTATTGGACTGAACTCCAAAGGAAATAAGCAGTTTTTGCAACAATTCTGGCAACCCAGATGGGACAGCCTTTGGACGACTTCGAGATCACCGCGGACCGACCAGAGGAAGGATAGTGCGCACCGGGCAGTTTTTGCCCATCCTAACTCTAACCTGACCTGCGGTGATACCCGGAACGTTAAAACGTGAGTCCCTACAAATCAGGCAAGACCAGAGGCTTCTGGAGTTTGGTAGGCGCCTGGGAAACAGAGTGGTGTAAATATCTCCATTACTCTCATTGTTAATTTGTTTGGTGATTTTAGTACTTTTGTATTAATTCGCCATTTGTAGATTCCTTGTGAATCATTTGGTATAGCAATGGGATCGGGTCACTCCCAAATGGAAGATTCCGCCTTTCCCTTGGGTTGTATGTTACGTAACTTTGGTAAATTTAAAAGTAATCATGGTATTAAGATGACTAAAGATGAGTTGATTATGTTTTGTCAGTTGGAATGGACCACGTTCGGTCTTGGTTGGCCCGATTCAGGGTCCTTTGATGTAGACCTCACAACTAAGGTTTATAAAACGGTGGTTACAAATCAATACTGGGACCAGCTCCCCTATATTGATTGTTGGCTAACAGTATGTCAGGATCGGCCCCCCTGGCTTATTAAATGTGCCTCTAAATTATGTAAACAAATGTGCCTAGGGGTTCCCAAGCCTCGTCCGGCTATTCTCTGCAAGCCTGCAGAGGATGCTTGTCTCGAGACTGTAATGCCATCAGCCCCCCCTTATAGGCCACCCACCCCCATTCCCTCAGGAAGTGGTCCAACTGGCCCATCTCCGTCTGTTACTAGCCCCGTTCAACTGGCTAGTCCCCTGACACCAGAGGACAGTCCCACCCAAGGGGGAGCAAATGGAATCAGTGACATAATTGCTGAATTTGACCCCTTTTCCCCAAGCCGTCACACGGGACCTGCCTCAAATACCCGAAGTCATGATTTAATAAACCGAGCCTGCCCCATGCGAGAAGTAATGTCCCCCACTGGCCGAACATCTTTCCTCTGTGCCCCCTTTACTACCACGGACTTATTTAATTGGAAAAGTCAAAACCCCTCTCACAGGGAAGATCCCATGGTACAGATAAGGGTGGGTGGCAAGGAATATAAAGCTCTAGTGGATACCGGGGCTACGTATTCTATGATCCCTGCAAAACCCCCTTCTCCTGAAGAAAGCGGAAAACATGTAATAATAGAAGGAATTGAGGGAAAACAGAGTAAACTGCCTGTATATAAGCCCTTGCTTACAAAAATCGGGGACAATATGCTAGAGCATGCCTTTATTGTTTCACCTACATGCCCCGTTGCTCTGTTAGGACGAGATATCCTAACCAAACTACAAGTTGAAATCTTTTTCCAAGAACAGATTGTAGTACACCTACCAGGAAAACAGGGTTCAAACTGTCAAATGGCCCTCCTTAACAAGGAGTCAACTACCTGCACAGGGAACATTGAAGCCTTAGAAGGAATAAACCCTGATGTTTGGGCAGATGGAAACCCTCCAAGGGCGACATCTGTACCCCCTGTGAAAATACCACTAAAAGAAAAAGAAAGCCCTGTCTGTG
Source organism: Dermatemys mawii (assembly GCA_007922305.1). Taxonomy (NCBI): domain Eukaryota; kingdom Metazoa; phylum Chordata; order Testudines; family Dermatemydidae; genus Dermatemys; species Dermatemys mawii. The sequence goes on along the minus strand of ML677348.1, from coordinate 25,666,670 downwards.
TAAAACAGTACCCTTTGTCAAAAGCAGCTCGTCTGGGTTTAAAGCCCCTCATCGAAAAATTCAAGCAGTGGGGCTGGCTAGTGGAGGGGTCATCCCCTTTCAATACCCCCATATTGGGAGTGCCTAAGCCAGATGGTACCTATAGATTGGTGCATGACTTAAGAGCAATAAATAAGAAGGTTATTGTAGACCACCCTATGGTCCCAAACCCTCACACCATTCTAACACAGATTCCGCCTGCAGCAGCTGTTTTTACAGTGGATTTAAAGGATGCTTTCTTCTCAATACCTTTAGAAAAGGAAAGCTGGAAATTGTTTGCTTTTGAATGGGAGGACCCAGAAACTCACTATAAGACTCAGTTAATGTGGACTGTTTTACCTCAAGGTTTTGTGTCGTCCCCCCATCTTTTTGGAATAGCATTGCAGAAAGATTTAGAAAACTGGAAAAGCCAGCATTCAGAGATTGCCTTGCTCCAGTATGTTGATGACTTGTTAATTGCCAGTCCTGATCTGCAAGTGGGGAAAAGAGCAACCGAGTCTCTGCTAAATATTCTAGGGGAGAAAGGGTATAAAGTTTCACAGGAAAAAGCCCAGATATGCCAACCGAAGGTTACCTTCCTGGGATATGAAATTGAGAAGGGGGTATGAGCTCTCAGCAAAGAGAGAATCAGGGCAATTCAAGATATGCCTGCCCCAACCAACCCTAGAGAACTACGAGCCTTCTTAGGTCTGACTGGATTCTGCAGACTATGGATCCCAGACTATGGTAACAAGGCTAAACTTTTATATGAATCTCTCACTAAGGAAGGCCTCACAAATTGGAAATGGACTAGTGAGCATCAGCATGCTTTTGAACTGTTAAAAGCAGCCTTAATGCAGCCTCTGGCTCTCATGATTCCTAATGAGCGCAAGCCCTATAGACTCTACGTACATGAGAATAAGGGCATTGCTTCGGGAGTTCTAACTCAGCCGGTAGGCCCAACCTGGAAACCTGTGGGCTATTACTCAAAGGTACTGGACCCGGTAGCCAAGGGGTGGCTGGCTTGCCTGCGAGCTGTAGCAGCAACTGCAACCATAGTGACAGAAGCCCAAAAGATAGCAATGGGAGCAGATATGGACATACACACCCCACATGGGGTCCCCCAGATTCTTGGAATAGAAGGTGGGAAATTCTTAAGCCCTTCTCGACAATCCAGATATGAAATCTTCCTACTGTCTAACCAAGGGCTTACATTTAAACATACTACAGCTTTAAATCCAGCTACCCTTCTCCCTGAGCCAGGACCACCTAACCATGATTGTTTAGAAGTACTTACAGAGACGGTGCTAATTCGACCAGACCTGCAAGACGATCCTCTGGAAAACCCAGACGAGGAATTTTTCGTGGACGGATCTAGCAGTATGGTACAAGGCACCAGACAGACGGGCTGCGCTGTTGTGACCCTGACTGAAATACTGTGGAAGGAGAAGCTCCCCACCAGCTGATTCGCTGCACCCTTCCAGAGTCTGCCCCTGGACACTCCTATCCACAACTTCCAGCCAGGAGATCAGGTGTTGGTACAGAAGTGGAAAAAGGACCCTTTGTCTGAGAGGTAGGACGGACCTTATCAAGTTTTACTCACAACACACATGGCTGTAAAACTTGAGAACAGTGACAAATGGACACATTGTTCACGTATTAAAAAGTACACCCCACCTCTCCCCTGGAATCCTGAGACTCCACCTAAGGACGACTGGACTGTTACTCGCCTGGATCCTCTGCAACTCCGACTTAACCGTGTTCAGTAACATGTTTGTGTTCCACATTTTAATTGGATATGTCTTTGTATGTAGTATGTATAATTTAACCCCTAGAGGTTTCCAAGCATACGAAAACACTTGGGTATCATTGGCAAGGTTAGCCTTAAATTCATCTATCTTTTGCCTGCCAAATACATATGCTGTAGGTAAAATTATGGAAACATGTTTTCTTGGCATTAGTACAACCCCTTCCACATTGAAAAATTACACACACTTAAAAAATTTTGCCAAAACGATGACGTATGATGATTTGTATGAAATGGGCCAAATAATGAGCAGCCCATCTGCCAAGATGTTGTCATTTTTGGTTGCAAATGTAACACCAGCTGCCCAGTGTGTCACTTTTGAAGGTGCCACTCAGTTTACTGGCCTTTGTTGTTTTAATATTACTGATAAGAAAACTTCCATTGAAAAGGATTTATACAACTTAAAGGAACTAGTGCATGGGATAAAGCAAACTCAAGGTTTTGATTTTTGGTCATGGTTGCCTAATGTTGATGACTGGATAAAAACTCTCATAAAGGGAGGAATCTATTTTATATTAATAGTATTAGTTATAGGATTGTGTTTTTGTTGTGTTATGAATTGTATTCCATTGTTATGTCAACAAACCCCACCCAGGAGAGCTAAGCTAGCTCTGCTCCCCGACAGAATGTAGAAGAAATCATCTTTAAAGAGGAAGGAGTTGTTAAGTAAATGATTGTTAGGAAAATGTAACTTAGAATGTTGTAGTATAAAATAACCTTAGACTTATAATCTCACTCCCTGTGTATGTACTATTGACCCCTAGTTTAATATGCATTTTAAACTTGCATTCACCCTGTCACAGATGTGCAGGCGTCATAGTGTCTGAGTACCCCTAAGTGTTTTGAACCTCCTGTTTACCAGACATGTAAATGAAATAGATTAAGACCAACAATGGATGTAATAGCCATTAAGTGTTCCCACCTGTGTAAGTGGATTGAAAGTCCCCTTCCCTTATCAACACAGGGGTATAAAATATCCTCACACATGTATTGAGTTGGGCCAGTTGTTTGGGTGATAACCCCTTCTGACTCCTTATTGCTTGCAATAAATCTTGTTTTTCCAGAAGTCTACTGAGTTATGCCTGTCCTTTGAGGTGTATTGGACTGAACTCCAAAGGAAATAAGCAGTTTTTGCAACAATCTCAATCCCTCTCTAAATGCACACATTCAGCAGCTAGCCTCCCAAAAATCTGTCATACACCATCTATCTCTTTGCAGGTAGCCTCCTACAACAATGACCCCTGACTATTCTTTCCATGATATCTCTCTCAAGGTTATTTCCATCTCTACGCCTGATGTGACTAAAGTGCATATGTTCACACCTGTTGATTTCCAAGAGTACAGTCTGCTTTTCTCCAATAATATTTCTAACATTAATGTTTGTCACCTTTTCTGTCCAGGAGATATGCAAGACTCTTTGCTGGAAACACATCTAAAAGGCTTCAATTTTCTTTTTGTCAGCTGCATTCGTTATCAAAAATTTGTATCCATAAGTTGTGATGGAAAAAAAATGCTTTTTACCAGATGATCTTTTATATACATTTCAAGAAACCATGTCTTTCCACAGTTTTATAAGGGGGCCATGGCTAAGTGTGCCATCCCTAATCTTCTGATTTCTTTAGAGCAGCCTCCTTGGTTGGGTATGTATGATCCCAGATAAGAAAATTACTTTACCACCTCTATAGCTTGACCATTAATCACAATGTTTGCTTGCATCCTGTTATCATTGATCATGTCAACATATGCTCATGTATTAACTTGGAGCTAACAGAAGAGAAATAGAAGTAATAAAAGACCTCATTGTGTATTTTGCAGATATGAACTCCTTAGAAAACTCTTTACCAACAGAAGAGAGAGAATCTTTCAGGTCAGCATTCATGAATATTACTAAGCTGCACAACATTCCTGGGGATTGATGATGTCATAAGAAAAAATGAAGTTGATATGCCTAAGTACAATTTCCCACCTAATAATTAAATGGAATTGTTTTCCTAGTCATTTATACCTGTTCAGAGTGGGTATTTCTCAAAGACAAATTGCTAAATTTTTAGAATTTTAACTAAGAAAATCATGAAATGTTCTGTTTCAGTTCCAGAGTTAATCTCTGCTTTGGACTGAGGCACCACAGTGACTCATATGAGTTGTATGATAAGCTTCCTGACAGGACTTCATCTCCCATGATGCACTTGTGGTCACAGGATTCCCATGGTACACCACAGTGGCTCAAGTGAACAAGTATTATTGTGCATTATGGTAGATGTAATCTGACTGGGGAGTCTGTCACATCAGGGAGAAAGGGGGCAATATTAAAATCAATAAGTCTCCTCTCATGCTTAAAGCTAAGAACAAGCATAAGTGTTTAGAGAAGTGAACCCTTAATAATTCTTCTATCTTCTAATGTAAAAATCGTTCATATATTTGCAATCTGTTATGTCTTCCAAACACACATTTAGTCATCACTTATGAAAGCTATAAATATTTATTAGTAGTTCTTGTAGGGCCTTAATCCACAGCCATTACTCGCATTATTCAGCATTTACTCATTAACCAATGTGAAGGTTGCACAATCGGGCACTATATCTTTCCCAATTCATCTCACTGCAAAACATTTGTTTTGTTGATGTTGCTCTATGCTTATACATATGATATGGTATGATTAGAATGCAGCATTTGAACAAATCAATATAGTAACTGAGGATTTAACATGTCAGGATTCAAAGAAAAGGTAGCCAGGAAAATAAAATGCAGGAGTGTTCAGGAGTATTGTTGAGGAATGAAATGTATTCTGCTAGGATAAATGGCATAAATACTTTGGCTGCCACTGGAGTGAGTTTAGATAGAAATTTGGATAATAAAAGTAGCCAGGTAATTCACTGCTGTAGCAACAGATCTCTTGGGTGGTTAGAAATAGCAGATAAGCCAATATTCTTCTAGATAAGACAGGCCTGTAAGAGCTTGGCTTGAATCTTTATCATGGGGATTTTAATTACCCTGATATTGATTTTGATAACAACTATGCAAAAAACAGGGAAAGAGGTTCTTCTAGAAGTGCAGAATTGCTTTTTTTAAAAAACACAAAGTTTGCTAAACAGCCTGCATAGTTAGAGGCAATTCTATATCTAGTCCAATGATTTGAGATAAGTATAATAAATAAGGTTGATGATAAGGAGCATGCAGGATGCAGTGAATACAAAATCATTAGGTTTGAAATGCTGCTGAGGTTTTGTATCAGAGAAATAAACATAAAATATTTTATTTCAGAAAGCTGACTTTGAAACACTCAGAGGAATTTTGACTGGGATTCTATAACACTTAGGAAATGTACTGATGACATTAAAACAGCTAAAGAAACTGTACAGGGACAAGTTGTAGTAGGAAGCAACCAATAGCCAGGAGTAAAAGAAACTGGGGGAATTTCAGCTTAGTTGCCTTTTGTGGTACAGATGCTCCCCAGGTTGTGCAAGACCTAACTTACATAAATCCGCACTTACAGAAAAGGTTCCGTAAGCTAAACATAGGAGGGTATTTTTTTTTTGGGTTTTTTTGAGTCTTTTTTTGGAGGTGGAAGGATTTCCGTAATGGTCGGAGACATGATTCTGACCTACACAAAATTCAACTTATGGAAGTTGTTCCAGAATGGACCACTTGTGTAAGCCGGGGAGTGTCTGTACAGCTCTTCCCATGTGTCCTCTTGTGGTGTAAGTTCCTTCAGGGTATGATCACTCAATACACAAAATTACACAAACTCTTCTCACTAGTTCACACACCATCTTTAATATCCACCCTAAATGTGGCTTAAGAAATTAATTGTTTTAAAAACACACCAGCAAATAACTTGAGTGCCTTCAGATTTGCTGTAGATATATGAAGAAGAAAACTGACATCACTAAGGCTACATCAACACCACATCCCAGTATTGATGGCACCCAGCACAGGTGTAGTTGCACTGCATTAAAAAACAAGCTGTGTCCACACTGCAGTGTGTAGCTATGTATGGAAAGGAAGACTCCAGTAGCAGTGAAAGGTTTCAACAGCTTCCCATTGCTGGAATCTTTCCCTGCTATAGGGAAGGGATCCAGCAACAGGGAGCTGCTGGAGCCTTTCTCTGCTTCTGGAGACTTTCCCTGCAGTGGGGAAAAGGTCCAGCAATGGGAGCTAGCAGAGCCTTTCTCTGTTGCCTCTCCCCAGCAGAAACTTTCCCCACTGCCAGAGTCTTTTCCTGCTGCAGGAAAAAGATCCATCAGCAGGACACTATGCTGCTAAACATAGCAGAGTAGAAGCATGGCATGGGCAAGTAAGGAGCTGTGTAGGGCACATACTTGTGCATATACTCAGACTCTTCAGGCATGTCTTTACTCACCTAAGCCATGCTGAATGGTCTACACTGCTATTTATAGCTGTGTTGCAGGGGCTATGTGAGTATGTACATGATACACCACCCAAAGAAGTGTGCCGTGTAGACGTATCCTGAAAGTAATAGGTCCAAATCTGTTCTTAATTATGACAGTGCAATACTGCTGAATTTAAAGTGCCTAAATCAGCCCTCATCTGAAACATGAGATTTTTACCAGTGTAAGTGAGGACAGACTTTGGCTGCAGAACTGTGTCCAAGTCAGAACAAAAAGTAGAAACAGTTTTAAGGTGTGCGACTGGCTTGTTCTTGCTCACATGCTCACGGTCTAATTGATCACCATATGTGGGGTCAGGAAAGCAAGGAACCCCGTGGGCCAGTCTTATCTCAAAAGGGAAAATACTATCAAGAGTGCAAGGACGCTAACCAAGAATCACCCTGTCTCCTAAAAACTCACAACTTCCTTAGTGCCACAATACACCAAGACCTGATTGATCTAATCTGACACACTTTGTATGGCGATCCCTTAGCCTGAGCAAATGAGAGCCAGAACCAAAATGCAATGCAATGCTCCACACAGGATGGGATCACATACCTTGACAGGTGCATATATGTTCCACAGGGGTGCCCCTCCAGCTAGAAGTGCTTCATCTCTGACATGACACTCAGTTGGCAGGCCATTTTCACCATCTTAAGACTTTCTACATGGTTTCCATTTCTTTTGCTGATTCCGTCTGTGAGCTAAACTCCAGGATGACTTAGACTCTTGTGACCCATGGGGACACTAAGCCCCTCAGCACTCTAGTACCCCTGAAGAACCCACTTAGACCACGGGTCTCAATCACCTTGGATTTCCTAGTGGATTTCCCAAACTCTGACAGCCACACAGTGTTCTTGACCATTGTAGACCAACTGATCAAAATGGTGTATTTCATTCCCCGTGACTACCTGCTCTCTGATAAAACAATGGCTCAACTCCGGTCATGTATGTTATCCACCTTCATGGGCTTCTGGTCTGTATCAGTTAGGACTGAAGCTGACAGTTTGTCTCATACTTTTGGTGAGAAATGCTCCAGTTACTGGAGGTTCACATTTTAACCTCCTTCGCATTCCACCCATAGAGAGATGAACAGACAGAATGAGTGAAGTAAGTGCTAGAGCAATACCAAAGATGTTTTGTCAACTACCACCAAGATAAATGGTTCTCTCTCCTGCCTTATGCCAAATTCTCAGACAACAATACTGACCATGTGTCCACAGAACAGGTTTTTTATGCAAATTACAGGTTTCATCCTTGCTTTCACTTGGTCTTGCCAGCAACCTTTCCAAATGCAATAGTGACCAACTGGATCCAACAAATTCATCATAGCCAGGAGGCATTAAAGGCCCTACTTGAAGCTGCAAAAGAGGACTTCAATCAGTACACAGACCATGGATGCCAAGAAGGCAATGCTCTCACAGTGGGCTAAAAGGTCTGGCTTGCAGCAAAATAACCTCTGTATAAATAAGCTTTACCACAAGCTAAACAACCAGTTCCTTGGACCAATTTTGGATTTTTCAGCTAATCACTCTGACATCTTCATACTGACGCTCCCTCAATCCTTTACGATACAACCTGGTTTTCATGAATCCCTCTTAAAGTCTTACATGGAGCACGGATCCCAATAGCTGCTTCTACCACCCCAGTTCCAGCAGCATTTAGGAATATATAGTCCACACTATGCTTAACTCTAAACTGCAGAGAGGGAGATTATGCTAACTCATTGATTGGGAAGGCTGTAGTCCTCAATAGCACTCCTGGGAACCTGCTTCCCATGTCCATGATCTGATAAAAATATTTCATTAAGGCCATCTGGATAAACGAGGCCTGTTGCCAACCTGGAGAAAGGGCACAATGGTAATCTGCAGTCTGGTTGAAGTGACATTTCCACATGATCACAGAGAGACGCTGTAGTCCTCCATCCAAGAAGCACTGTGGAGATTGAGTGCTGCACGAAGTACTGCCCAAGTGGTCCAGAGTGACAGCACCCTGTGTCTCTCTGATTGGCCAAGTGCACTATTTAATCCTGGAGAGTGCCCCAGGAAGTTGTCTGGGTAATTATATAGTCTGTTGTGACTCCAGATCTTGCTTTCTGATCTCTTGTCTTTATATTCAGAAAAGGGAAATACACAAAAATGAGGAAACTAGTTACACAGAAATTAAAAGGTACAGTTACAAAAGGGAAATGCCTGCAAGCTGCAGGGAAACTTTTTTAAAAGACTATAGCAGAGGTTCAAATTAAATGTGTATCTCAGATTACAAAAACAGTAAGAGAACCAAAAAAGTGCCACCATAGCTAAACAACCAAGTAAAAGAAGCAGTGAGAGGCAAAAAGGCATCCTTTAAAATTTGGAAGTTAAATCTTGTTGAGGAAAAAGGAGCATAAACTTTGGCCAGTGAAGTGTAAAAGTATAATAGCCAGACAAAAAAAATTTGAAGAGCAACCAGCCAAAGACTCAAAAACTAACAGAAAAAAAGGACATCAGAAACAGGAAGCCTGTCAAACAGTCAGTGGGGTTCATTGGATGATTGAGGAGCTAACGGAACACTCACGGAAGATAAGGCCATTGTGAAGAAGCTAAATGAATTGTTTGCATTGGTCTTCACTTCAGAGGATGTGAGGGGGATTCCCACACCTAAGTCATTCTTTTTAGGTGACAAATCTGAGGAACTCTCTCATATTGAGGTGTCATTAGAGGAGTTTTTGGAACAAATTGATAAATTAAACAGTAATAAGTTACCAGGGCCAGAGAGTATTCACTGAAGAGTTCAGAAAGAACTCATATATGAAATTGCAGAACTATTAACTGTGGTATATACCCTATCATTTAAACTACCTTCTGTACCAGATGACTGGAGGATAGCTAATGTGTAGTGCTCTACAAAATTCACAGTCCATTTTGGTCAGTTTCATGGTCACAGGATTTTTAAAATAGTGAATTTCATGATTTAATCTATTTACATCTGAAATTTCACAGTGTTGTAATTGTACAGGTCCTGACTGAAAAAGGAGTTGTGGAGGGTTCACAAGGTTATGGTACGGGGGTGGGGGGTGATGGTACTGCTACTCTTACTTCTGTGCTACTGCTGGCAGTGGCATTGCCTTTAGATCTGGGCAGCTGTACAGTGGCGGCTGCCAGCTGGGAGCCCAGCTTTGAAGGCAGAGTCACTGCTAGCAGCTGCACAGAGGTGAGGCTGGCATGGTATGGTATTGCCACCCTTACTTCTGCACTGCTGCCTGTAGAGCTGGGCCCTCAGTCAGCAACTGCCACTTTCCAATCTCCCAGTTCTGAAGGCAGTGCAGAAGTAAGAGTGACAATAACACAACCCTTCCTGAAATAACTTTGTGGGCCCCCCTGCAACTCGCTTTTGGGTCAGAACCCTCAATTTGAGAAATGCTGGTCTCCCTCATATAGGGTAAAGGCACCCAAAAAAACATATTTCATGGAGGGAGATCAGATTTCATGGTCCATGACACGTTTTTCATGGCCATGAATTTGGGAGGGCCCTACTAATGTGACACCATTTTTTAAAAAAGACTCCAGAGGCAATTCTGGCAATTACAGGCTCATAAACCTAGCTTCAGTACTGGGTAGATTGGTTGAAACTATAGTAAAAACCAGAATTATCAGATACATAGATGAACATGATGTGTTGGTGGCTTTTGTAACAGAAAATTGTGGCTCATCAGTTTATTAGAATTCTTTGAGGTGGGTCAACAAACATGTAGATAAGGGTGATCTAGGGATATAGTGTTCTTGGACTTTCAGAAATCCTTTGACAAAGTCCTTCACCTTCTTAAGCAAAGTTATCAGTAATGATATAAGAGAAAAAATCATCTTATGGATCAGTAACTGGTTAAAAGGCAGGAATGGAGAGAGGTAAATAGTGGTGTCCCCCAGAGATCTCTATGGGGACTTGTGCTGTTCAATATAATCATAAATGATCTGGAGAAAGAGGTAAACAGTGATGTGGCAAAATTTGCACACAATACAACATTACTCAAAATAGTTAAATCCAAAGCAGACTGAAAAGAATTACAAAGGGATCTCACTAAATGAGGTGACAGGGCAACAAAATGCCAGATTAAATTCATTGTTCATAAATGCACAGTAATGCACATTGGAAAACATCTTCCCAAGCATACATACAAAATGATGGGATCTAAACTAGCTGTTACTACTCAAGAAACAGATCTTGGAGTCATGGACAGTTTTATGAAAACATCCACGCAGTGTACTCAGTCAAAAAAGCTAACAGAATGTTAAGAACTTTTAGGAAAGGGATAGATAATAAGGCAGAAAACATCACAATGTCACTATATAAATCCCATGAACACCCACAGCTTGAATACTGTGTGCAGTTCTGGTCACCACATCTCAGAAAGTTATATTGGATTTGGAACACATACAAAGAAGGACAACAAAAATGATTAAGGGTATGGAACAGCTTCTGTATCAGGAGAGATTAAAAAGACTGGGGCTGTTCCACTAAGAAAATGACGATTAAGGGAGGTATCTGATAGAGGTCTATAAAATCATGACCGGTGTGGAGAAAGAAAATAAGGAACTGTTATTTACTCCTTCTCATAACACAAGAATCAGGGTCATCCACTGGCATTAATAGGCAGCAGGTTTAAAAGAAACAAAGGGAAGAATTTTTTTCACACAATACACACTGTGGAAATCTTTGCTAAGGAATGTTTTCAAGGCCAAAACTATAATAGAGTCCTAAAAAGACTTATATTATTTCATGGAGAATGGTTCCATCAGTGGCTAGTAGCACAGATGGTCAGGAATGCAACCTCATAGTTTGGGTATCCCTAGCCTCTGACTGCCAGAAACTGGGAGTGAATGATGGGAAATAGATTACTCAATGATTGCCTGTTCTTTTCATTCCATCTGCAGCACCTGGCATTGGCCACTGTTAGAAGAAGGGTACTGGGCTAGATGCATCATTGATCTGACCCAATTGGGGCCATTCTTATATTTTTATGTCTCCATCCCCAAATGGATTCCAACACCGACACTTGCCTCCTGATTCCAGCTTGGAACTATCTCTGGTCTACAACTCTAGCCTGATTCTTGCCTGGTATTATTTCTGGTCTCTGATCCTGTCCTGTTTTGTCCCTGGCTTATCAATCCTTGCTCTAGTGACTACTCTAAACTCTGTTTGCTGATTACTTACTGCTTTATGGCTATCCTTGATATGGGGACAGCAGCCCAGCTGTGAGGACTAGACCAGACTGGATATGGCCTGGTCCTTCACACTGCAGTTCTCTCCTCAGTATCTCCTTCTGATTTCCTCATTTTCAACGTCTGACTTCACTCCTGTTCCTGTTTCCCCCCGCCCCCTTAGTTTCTCCATGTACTCACTTGTGGCCTGAGCTTATCGGTTCCTCTTCTTAGTTGAAGTGAGCAAGCCTAGATCTGTAAATCGCACAGCTTTCTTAAGCTATTGCCTCATAACTATTTCACCCCAGGAGCATACAAGAAACCAGACAGTCATAATCCTATTCCCCTCACTTCCTTGTTCTGGAAGAGGATTAAGTTACTGTGTCTTTTCATAGAACAATTTACTCCTGTTCTGCACATGGCTAATTACCCTGGCCACATCATCTAGCGCTTCCAGCACAGCTATGAATCCTCCCTGCTCACTTGTTTGCTGAAGAGAATGGAAGATAAGCAGGGAGGGCTGTAGACCAAATGATGCCCTAGGAGAGGAGCGTCTTCGGTGCCTCCCTCCTCCATTTGTTAAACTTCTGAATATCTTATTTTTATTGCATTTCTACTCCATTTCATGACTTTGATGCACGATTTGAATGCATGATTTATCCCTGTCATGTAAAATGATACATTGCCTGCGAGGGGCTGTAAATCTCTATTTATTCATGCCATATGTACACAAATAATAAAATCTGACTCTCCTAAGCCTATAGAAACATTTTAATTTTAAGAATAGCTGAATTGCATTAACATTAATAAACTGAACTGTGCACCAACATTGGGTGGACCAGCATTAAATAGTGTTACAGGAGAAGACATCTGATTAAGTGGGCTGTAGCCTACGAAAGATTATTTTTAAATAAATGTGTTAGTCTCTAAGGCGCCACAAGTACTCCTGTTCTTTTTATGGATACAGACTAACATGGCTGCTCCTCTGAAGCCTTAGAATGTTAACCCTAGTCCTGTCATTTAAAAGGTCATTTTTCTCGCATTTGAAGTAAGTGATCTGGCTTTTCACCTCGTGTCAGATTCTTGCCTCAGCTTTACTTGACTGCACCAGTTCTATCAGGGCATTTTAAACCTCGTTCACTTGGTACCTCGGGTGACCTTACTCTGTCAATGTGGCTCTCTCAGCAGGTGTCCCTTAGTAGCTTCACAGTCAGATTTGCAATAGTGCCTGTGAGGATCTTCCACCTGATAGTTGATGCTGAAAACAGGATGCATCTCCTTTGCAGTACTCTAGAAGTCGGATACTGAATCTAAAGAAGATGGCACTGCATCTGACACAGCCAGGCTGAGGGAATGGCAGCCACAAGGCATGAAGAAAGCTCTTGGATTCAGCACAGGGATCCTTGCCTCGATGCCACCGTTTCTTCCCTTTGTGTTCGCGTTACCATAGCCTTGGCTGAAGCTTTATTTTATTCTAATTCAAAATATTCATAAACAGTTCTGTTAGGCCTTTTCCAGCAGAGTCATCTGCAGACAGGAAACAGATAAAGTGTCCCTTTACTTGGACACAGCCATCCTTGTTGTGAACAAATCTTAGTATAAATGACATATTTTCACCGGGGCTAATGTCAGGAGAGCATTCCATTACTATGGCTTATTACTTCACTTTGCCAAGCTTCACCAATATGTTATCAAGCACCTTCCTTGCCATAAGGTCAATCAATTCGTTTTGAATTCTTTCACTGCACTAAAGATCCATAGCTTCTTTATGAATTTCTTGACATAGATGGTCACACATGACATCATCATATTTCCCAGGGAACTCTACCAAACCAAAGAAATTATCGTAATGTTCAGTGAACAACTTATCTGACAAACCCTGGAAAGCCAAATTATTGTTTGCAAGGAAGAGGGCAGCTGAAATCAGATACTTGAGCATGTTTCTCCGATGCTGGTTTTATACAATAATAATATGCTGGTTTTCTGAGTCTATGCATTTATTCAGCTTGAGTCTGGAATCAACCTCCATACGTTAGGAGTAGGCCATAAAATGGCTGGGTGATTTTTCATGTTGCTTCAGAGAATCAGGTAAGGTAGGCCAGTAATTGTACCTGGAAAGCACAAGCAACAATTTGGCATTCTTTTAAAATACATTGCAACAAAAACAGAACACTTTGTCAGCTGATTTCGAGTAAAGTAGCCAACACCGATTCAGTTTCTCACCATTTTCGAGCACTCTTTTGCAGCATGACCTTGAGAAGTATTACGTCTGCTCATTTACTGGAATGCTCATTTGCTGGCCCATTCAAAATTGTATGATCAATATCAGAACAGTTTAGGATGTCCAAACATAAAGCAGAATCTGATGTACTGATTTGTGGTGTACAATTTTTCTCACAGCTGTTTCTGTCATCATGCAAAGCTGATGCTTCTATATCATTTCTCTCCTTTTGTGTAAATCAATTTTTTTTCTTTGGCATTAATCTTCTTTTCAAGTGAGCCACATTCTTCTTTATCATCAGTCTTCTTTATGTTCCTCAGAAAACTGGATGATTCTCCATCACTTTCCTCACATTTCCATTCTTTTTCTTCAGGTAAATCTGCTAATTCCCTAGTAATTGGACTTCCATCATTTACTCTTAACTCCTTAATTTCTCCTGAATTGGGACAGTATTGCCAAAAGCCCAGTCTGTGTTGTTCTATTCCAGATATTTTCCCTTCACATTTGCCCCTACTTGCAAATTAGATTGCAAATGACTGAGCTTCTGAAAGCCTTCTTTGTGGGCATCTTTTATATTCTGTGGAGGAGAACAGATATTATTAGCGAGAGCAAAAGTCTATGTTCCGCAATCTTAGAAAGTCATTAAACAGTACATGTTAAGCATGGCAAAATAAGTAACAATATTTATTTTATATTGTGTGTAGATAGATGTTCAATACATATCTCTGGCATCTAATTAAATATATCCTTTATTAGTCATTTACACTCTTCGTGTCTTAAAACACAAGTACACTTTCACAATTACACAATAAAATAAACTTCACAATATCACTGCTGGGTTCTCACTTCACTTCTGTTCGTGTCTGCCTGACTGGTAATATCCCATTCACAATATACCCCAAAAGGTCTGGCTGACAGCATTCTATGAGGATCGAGGAAAATATAGTTCTCAGAAGGTCTGGAAAGGTCCTTGAAATTCTATAAAGGTCCAGAACATTCTCGGAGGTTAGTGAAAAATGAATCCACATACAGAATACCTTAAACACTTTACTTTTCACATTCTATTTTCCCTTGTATCACTAACAACAAAAACAGCACCCCAAGCCCAGCACCCCCCAAACCCTGCACCCCAGGCAGTTCAGGTCGACTGCCGCTAAATCCAGCTCTTCAGACAAGTAACCTGATCTCTTCCCTTATGCCCACAGTCATAGATATTTCTCCCCTGCACAGCAGATTAAGACATTCTAGACCTAAATTTGATTGCAAAGGTCTGAAACTTTTGTATCAGTGTGGTTGGGTGAACATTTCAAATCAGGTTTTAGTATTAGGCCCATCTCTAATTTCAGTATTTCTTCTCCTAATTCTTGTAGCCTTAGGAAATAATGATTTAGACTTGAGCACCAGAGATCCTCTGATGGAAGCCTGCTTGGCTGGATAGGTGGTGCAAGACACTTCAACCAGAGAGAAGTGCAAGTGGAAGCATTGCTGGGGAGGCTGGGAGATGTGTCAGTAAAGAGCATCCTAATAGTACCCTGTAGTAGACCCTCCTTCACCCCGCAGAAGGGAAGCCACTTAGGGGCTGGCCCAAGCCAGCAGGCAAACCCTCTGTGGAAGGCAGGGCCTGTGCTTTCTGAGGCTCAGGCCGCCCGCAATAGCAGTCTTAAGAGCTGCTGGGTGGACCTATGCAGCCAGCAACCACACCATCTATTAGCAGGCTGGAGCCTGAGCTTGCAGGGCTCAGGCAACCAGCAACCACGCAGTCTTAGAGGCTGGCTATAGCTTGGGTGGGGCACAGGCAGCCAGAATAACAACACAGTCTATTAGCAGTCTGGGGCCTGGGCTTGCAGGGCTCAAGCAACCAGCAGACACACAGTCTGAAGGGCCGGCTGAGAGGTAAGTGGAGCTCCTCTTCAAGGCAAGAGCCTCCCCTGACAGAGCCCTATCTGGGGCAGGGTTGGCTACCCCAGCATTGGCAGGGATCCAGCTGCAACATGCCGAGGCAGCTGCTCCGGGTTTTGCAGCCGGTGGCACAGTGGGGGCCCCTGGCTACTTCCTACCTCCCCTTGGACTGGTACCTCTGGTTACAAGAATTTGTCAGGTTCTTCTGAGTATACTGTAGCAGGCATTCCAGGCCAATCCTCCTGAGCCTTGGGACCCTCAGCCCAGCCAGGCGTAGAATCCCCTCTAGGCAGTTGCGGTCCAGACAGAGCGTCCTCTTCCTGTGCTGGTTCAGCCCTGACTGGGCTGCAGGGCCGGCCTTTTATAGTTCCGGCCATGCCCCTACACTTCCAGTGAGGGGGGCGTGGTGACCTAAGCTCCGCCCTTGAAGGGGCGTGTAGTAGATCCTCCTTTACCCCCACTCTGCCTCACTACATAACCCTTACCTGTTGTCCTCTTATAGAATCCAAGATGCAATTGAAGTATTGTCCAACTCAGTATCGACGCTAAGGGACAGCAGTAATGAAAACATGTTGTCTACCATTCTAAAGCAACTCAAAAGTGCAACTGGCCATCTTTTCAACAGCAAGTTGTAAAACTCAAAATGACTTATGTGCATATAGTGATATATTTATACAACTTCTTCTTAGCATGCGCACAACGTGCGTCAGCAGTCACATGACCAGGATTCACCTCCAAATTTGGTCCACTAGTTGAATCATTAGCTTCCCTGGCCCAGGGCAGGTACTGACAGGGAATGTGGTGTGAATGCTGATCCATGTCCCCATTCATATAATTGCTGCTGCTAAACACGAGCAGAGTCTACTTCTTCTTGGAAGAGAAGCTTTTGTAATCTGAGATGCACATATCTAGATTTATAAAAAATCATTCTGTTTAATCACTATGTCAAGTAAACTTTGCTGCTTCCGTTCAATGTCAAATACTTAACTCTTCTCCCACCTTTGCCTGAATTAAACAAGTAGCCTTTACTCAAACATTCATAAACTCTGAAAATATCATAGGAGGGAAATAACTGTATTCTCCAAACCAGATTCCTGTTGTAAAGTGTTAGAATGGGGCAGGTTATATATAGAGACAGCTGAAAGGAAATGCATTTGTAATGCTAGAAGATGACAATTCTAAATTAAACTATTGTAAAAATCCTTCCTGTGCTTTAAAAGCTTGCATTAAATATATCATGATTTTAACATTTAATCTTCCAAAGTTATATAAAAACTTACAGGCTTTCACATTTCGCACTCTTGAGAAAACTTATTTGCATATTTCCATTTGTCACTTGTTCGCTCCTGAGGCATGGCTCCAGTTTCTTTCTTACTTCTTTAAATACTGCAACACTCCCAATTAATAGTAAAAGAGCAACAGCTTATTCTGAGCTAGTGCTATTTGTCATGAGACTTGATATTTAAAGTACCTCAACATACTGAGCTCCTCAAACACAACGGCATTTACAACATAAATCTCAAAGAGAAATATAGAGAGAGCTTTTATCTGAAAAAATAAGATTTTAACCCTACCGTCTGTATTCCTATTGTAATCTCAGCTTTGTTGTCTCTTTTCTACAAGTCCTCTGCAAACACCAAGCATCCCTCATTCTCTCTTTCCAACTCATTCGGCCACTCTTCTATTTGGTTTTATGACAATCAGTGGCATGGCCTCAAGTGCCATATAAATTAAAGAAGAGGAAGATCTGACTAGACTGTCTGTCCCAGTTCTCTGCTAGTGCAAGATTTTTTTTCCCTGCAGAAGAGTCTAGAGTATGTTGTCCAGTCTAGTTTAAATGACTCAAGTAATGGAGCTCCCAGGACTTCCCTAGGGAAGTGATTCCACAAGCTAATAAGTTTTGCTGTTAGGAAATCTTCTTTTGAATGATTTCTTCCATTACTTCTCTGTTACCAACAAAAACATATCTGTGAAACTAATTTTGACTAATAGAACACATGGTTTGAGGCTACATTGTAGAGAGGTATCCTTGAATGGATTGCCTGGCTAAGGGAAGCTCCACTGAATGGTGCTTGATATCTCTGTGTTGCAAGGCACATGGTGGATGACAGAGCTTAGCCCTGACAGAATGAGATGCAGAGCACTTGCTGGTGGATTTGTTAATGAAGGTTGCTCAGAGAGGATCAAGGACAAGGAAAAAAAAAGTGTTGGGGAAATGGAGAATGGGTGATTTGCCACGTTTATCATTTCAGAAATTTAGAAATGTGTAAACACAACCCTGGTGTTCTCAAACTGGAATGCATGTGATGAAGCAGAATATTACAATATACTATGGGAGACACAGTGAGGATATGTCTACACTGCATACTTCATGTGACTGCAGCACACGCCTTATCCATGCTGCCATGACTTCACTAGCTAGCTAGATCAGCCTGTCTTGGATGTGTCTACACACTGCAGCCATACTTCTGATTGCAGTGTAGATATACTATGAAAGGCACAGAAGTAGGCTGGGCACATAAAATCATGTATGTCCTGTCCCTTTTGGCAGGTATTCCTAATTCCTAAACAATGTATTTCTTTTTATTGTTACACTACTTATGATAGAGTCTTCTACGCAGAGCTTTATAAGGGTGAAAAACATTCCTTATAAAATAATTTCAAAACATTGCCAAATGGTAAGTTGGTTAAATACAGAGTTTCAGGATAGAGACCTTATGTCCACAAGCTTCCTTTTTCACAAACATCACACTCATTTTACATGCAATCACCAGGTTCCAATTTATAAATTCATTAGATTCTAGCCCTCATCTTTCTTTCTCATGAATCTTAAATTTTCATACATCTAAGATAAACCTCCAATAAAAAAAAACAACAGAATTTTAAAGTCATGAAAATATACCAGGCAATGAACAAATCCTACTCAACAACTTACTGTGATAAGAATATTTTTATTTTGCAACAAAACAACTTGGGTTAGCATCCATGGTTCACCATTCACAAACATGCATGGCTGTTAAATAATGTTTAAAATAACTGTTCTATTCTGAAAAGTGATTTAATTAAAATGTCCACATGGAAACAAAAGCAGGGTTTTTTTAGTATTTACACTGAAACTAAATTTTATCTCAAAGATCAGGTATGTATTAATTTCAGATGTTTTCACTATCACAGTCCTTATAGTTTGTCCCATACTTTATCTAGAGTTTCCAAAGTTGGCAAGTGAATACATTAAAAGAGTGCATCATTTCTGAAAATACTATTTAGTCTTTAGATCCATTGTAATTTTCTGTCACCTACAAATCAAATTAACAGAGCTTTTGAAAACAAATTGCCATTTTTACTTGTTCATCTCCTAAAGCCTCCCAAAATGCTACTTAGGGATTCTGGTCAGTGTCCGAAGGATGCTATCTTTTATCTTTAGTAGTAGGTACTGGCAATTCTAAATGCATTCATTGACTCCCCTTTCCTATGTATTGATGGCTTCTCTTAATAGTATATAACCTGTACTACACAGTCCACCGACATCCCATACACTGTACATTATTACAGCACAGATGTGGGCTTCATTTTCAGCAGTGCTACCTTTCAAAGTCCTCCTTAATTTTTTCATAATATTCTCCAAGGTTTGTCCCCCCCACCCCACAAAGCATGTGTGGTCATTGCTAGTATATGCTCCTCCTTAAGCATTATCCAATGTACAGTACATCAGATACAAAACAAGAACACTTTATTACAATTTGATGAGCTTGTGTCTGATAAAATCCTCACCTCAGCATTCCATCCCATCCAAACCATGCCTTTGCCCCCATCCATTTATAAGAATATGTTCGGGCACATTACTCTCAACATAATAGGTACAGATGTCCCACCCCTCTAAATCTGGCTATTTAATGTTCTATGCAGTGTACACCTGCAGCTCTGATACAATTGTGGAATTAGGGTTTTTTTTCAATATGTGTGTCTATATGCGTGTTTGTTTTTTACTCTGAAAGGTGCACACATGCTGTCACTGATTCTGTTTTTTCAATAGATCCCATGTCTTCCATTTCCTTCAGGATTTGCCTTGGAGCTGGAGGCACTAATAAATATTCCTCTTTACATTCCCAATTATCATAACTTTCAGGTGATTGGATTGCAGGTTTGGTACTCTTCATCATATGATACCATTTCTCATACATTTCAGCATGGTGTGCAATGATATTTGCTTTTATCTTGGTTTTAAAAAATCATCAGTTTCCTCTGCCTCAATATCCCTGGGCATGACAGAAATAAAATTAGACCTAAAAATTAAATGTTTTTGGTGTGATACTTTTAAGAGCAGAGGGGAGGAGGAGATTGAATTATATTTTGTAATTACAGAAGTTGCACTTAAAAACATTTTTCTCTTTAGAAAGATGTTCTCAGTTCAAGCAAAATTCTCCATTTTAACTATAGAGGACTAGCTCTCAAATTAGTACACCCTTCCAAAATGGAAGAAACTTTTAAGTGCAGCCAGTGTAGTTACTGATGTTAGCTGCCAACATGCCAGCTGTAAAGTAAATAACCTAAAAGAAAAACAAAATAATTTACCTAGGATACCACAATAAAACATGAATATTGCATCATCATAATGCTTCAAGAAGACTGGGACATATTATTAAGCCATCTGCTAATACATCTTTGTGTTATTCAGCCAAGGAAGTTTCATAAGAACAAAACTACAGCCATACCGGGTCAGAACAAAGGTCCATTTAGCCCAGTATCCTGTCTACCGACAGTGGCCAATACCAGGTGCCCCAGAAGGAATGAATAGAACAGGTAATCATCAAGTGATCCATTCCCCGGTTTCTGGAAAACAGAGGTTAGGGACACCATCCCTGGCTATCTTGGCTAGTAGCCATTGATGGACCTATCCCTCCAAGAACTTCTTTAGTTCTTTTTGAACCCTGTCATAGCCTTGATCTTGACAACATCCTCTGGCAAGGAGTTCTACAAGTTGACTGTGCATTGTGTGAAAAACTCTTCCTTTTGTTTCTTTTAAATCTGCTATCTATTTATTTAATTTGTTCTTGTGTTATGAGAAGGAGTAAATAACACTTCCTTATTTACTATCTCCACACCAATCATGATTTTATAGACCACTAACATATCCCCTTTTAGTTATCTCTTTTCCAAGCTGAAAAGTCCCAGTCTTATATTAATCTCTCTTCATAAGGAAGCTGTTCCATACCCCTAACATTTTTGTTGCCCTTTTCTGAACTTTTTCTAATTCTAATATATTTTTTATATATTCACAATAGTTTTATATGGAGGAAATATGATATTTTCTGTCTCATTATCTATCCCTTTCTTAATGATTCCCAACATTCTGTTTGCTTTTTTGACTGCCCGCTGCACATTGAATGGATAATTTCAGAGAACTCTCCACAATTACTGCAAGATCTTGTTCTTGAGTGGTAACAGGTAATTTAGACCCCATCATTTTACATGTATTGCTGGGATTATGTTTTCCAATGTGAATTACTTTGCATTTATCAACATTGGATTTTATCCGCCATTTTGTTACCCAGTGACCTGGGTCAAACAGTTCCCATTGTGTAGTATATCTGAGAGGTTTCTATTGTACACCATTCTTGGGGTAATCTGATTTTATATACAAAGTTCTCATGCAATTCAGCATCATTACTCCCACATGTACAATAAGAATAAAAAGAAACACATCGCTTATTGTCTGTCTTTGGTATATTTCAGAAATTTTCCAAATATACCAATCAAAACAATATATAAGCTAATGAAACTGTTTCAGAAGCAAAAGTTAGAAGGGTATGAAACAAAAGACGACCTTTCTATCTATGACAGAAATCCTAACTCACCCTTTATCATGGTTTCTGGAACACAGACATAACATTAAAGCAAAATGTATATTCACACCTTCCCTTCTGAAAAGGGAGAGGTTGGTGGGCTTAGGAGGTGGTGCATACAAGCACCAACCTTTTACATTCCCAGGATCAGCATGGAAAAGAAGCCCTAGTCTCATACAGCGACTGACCCCTCCCAGTTTCCATGGAAATTTATTTAACATCCTGACTGATTTTGCTCCTCTGATGGTTGCTAATACCCAAATATGGGGAGACTCCGTCATTGACAATGTGGTTCCTGCTGTTGGTACTGCCACAAGGGAAGAGAAGAGGGTCCATATTCTGCAAGCTGCTTATGTGGCTGGACTTCTGAGCCCCTTTAGTTTCCTGTTAAAGTCAGTGTACCTCTGCCTGGATACAAGGGTCCACTAATGTGGAGCAGCTTGCAGAATCAGTTCCTAGAGCAGCAGCGCTCACAGAGTAGCTCCTGTATAAAAATAAGGTAACTTGACTAAGCACAATTGTGTGATAGGTTTGCACTACTTTGTATTTGCACAGGGTTTGTTTATATTTAGACATTCCTATATTGTTGCTGTAAGGATGATTATAGAACAACACAGTTTGATTTGCTACAGAGTGGAAAGAAGTGTCCCCACAGTGTTTTCAGGACTTTGTGCCATGTATAAGCCATTGGTATAACATTTCCCTTTATACAGTGTTAGAATTTTGTATGTGAAACTTGAAAGCTAATCCCAAACAAGTGAAGTAAACAAATAAATAACAAAGATCAATGTCATAAAATATCATTTTATTTTTAATTGAATAATGTCAGCAAAATATTATCCTGTAGCTATCATTCATGTTTACAGCAAAATTCCCTTTTAATGTGTCTTATCTGATTGCTTTTATGTTTCTTTTTATTGCACATATCTCTTTGGTCTCTAACCAGTTATAGTTATGATATTCTCAACATGTTTTATGTTTTCATAACTGCTATGCTTTATCAGATTTGGTATTAATACTGTCAACATCATGCCTTTCATGTTCTTTCATTCTCATTCTAGTGCCCTTTTTTGTTATACTTGCTTATAGAATCTAGTATTAACAATTAAGTGGGTTTTTTTCAAAGAAAATAGACCATCAGATGTCAAACATTCTGGTACTTTATAATTTATTAAAATTATTTGAGACATATTTTCCCAGATGTGTGTGGAAAGCACCTAATTTAGATAGGGAGTTTTTTTCTCTGTTTTCTATTACTGTTCTTTGCTGGCCACAGAAATGTAAGTACTGTATATACATCGGGATTTCTATAAGGAGAGAGCAATACCTTTAAATCCAGGTATCTTCTCTCTCTTTTTTGTTTATTTGGATTTAGTTGCTTTATGTCATTCTGGTGCTCAGGTGAAGGATGTCTCCGTGATATATAGACTCTAGAACATTTGTTTGGATTGGAGTTAAAAGCAGCATTGCCCAGAGCTCTGTTTTGGCTAGTTGCTTTTCCTCTGTCTTTGACAAGCTCAGTGCTTCAGGAGAAGAGTGGGTGGAATGTCACAAAGAATTTGCTAGTTAAGTTTTGGTAATGTTATATGCACCCCCCCCCCCTTAAAGTGTGAACCTAGATAGCACGGTGATGAGTACCCTGTAACTGCTAATAAATAATAAAAGTAATAATTAATAATTAATGATAAATATATGTGACAAAACACAAAACATATTATGTTATTTCAAGATTTTATCTGATGGTAAATTGAAAGTGGTGGTGTGTTTGGAGTCAACTTTACTTTAGTTTAAAATGCCTTTTACTTACATGATACAGAATTGTTAACCATGCTTACAATAGGACACATGGCGAGATCCTCCCTTAATTTATACTTCTGCAATCTATTTTTTTCAAGGGAGCTGCCCAAATGTCACTAAGGGAAGAATCTGATTCATAGGATAGAGGGAAAAAAGGGAGTTATTCACATACAGAGACTAGTGCTGAGTTAAATTTTCAAAATAAGACGTTAAGAAAGTATACCTTCGTAGAATGAACTGAACTGAATTCTGGGCTGATTCAGGAAGCCTTCATTATGAAACCCACCACCAATTCTCAGAGGAACATATTTCAGTTATTCTTATATTAATTAATACAAAGGACTTATATAATATCCAGTCTTCTTCCGTGACGACCCTAAAGTCTAGGATTCTGCTGGCAGAATTAACAAGGGGTGTACTGCATTTCTTATTCGTAACTGCAGACACATGCCTACACAGATACACACTAATTAGTTAATTCCCTTTCCCCCAAGTGAGGGAAGTGAACACTAGACTGTATTTTCATAAGCCAAGACCAAGGAAGCTCCTCCCACAGTACAGAAATAACACATGATATAAATAATTAGTAAATGTAAATCATTAGTACATGTCAAGGAGCGGGATCTGTGGCAAAGGATGACAGGTCAACAGCAGAGTAACAAAAGGCTTTCGTTGCTTTGTTTTAGTATGTATTGGTCTTGGTAATTGTGCATTTGTGTTGCTTTGTATTATTGATAAGTTGACTTTGCTGAAACATGTTTATTATATTGTATTGTATTCTTTTAATTAAGCCATCAGCTGCCAGGATTCTGACTCTTGGGTTTTCTGTGTGAAACTGGAGGAACTATCTCAGTTTTGACCCCAAGTCCAATTCACTGAGAAGAGCCAACTCATGCTTTCTACTGGCCAATAGAGCTGGATAAATAACAGTTATTTTTCAGTTTTCTGGAAATTCTGAAAAATAAAAAAGGTTTGTTTTCAGGTCAAACGTAAAAGCAACCTTTTCAACATTTTTATCAAGTTTTAAAGTCATAAAAATTTAAGATGGGTCAAAATGAAATGTTTCATTTAAACCCGATTTGAAATTTTTCATTTCGATTTTGTGTATTTTGTCAAAAGCAAAGGAAGACAAGATTTGCAAAACAACTGAGGCAGGGAAGGAGGGACTCCTTCATAATCTTTATCTCCCTGAGATGTTGGAGACTCAAGTTCAGTTTCCTGCTCTGCTTGTTGTAGAGAAGGAAAGTGAAGAATGTGGGTCTCCCAAATTGCAGGAGAGTGCCCTAGGATTATAAGATATTCTTTCAATGCCTCCTCTAAAAGTGTGCTACTTTGTATGAATACATGGAGCAGGAACTTGAATTTGGGACTCCCATATCTTAGGTGAGTGTTCTAACCAACCACTTGTCTAAAAGTCATTCCCACTTTCTGTCCCTGACCCCATGACTAATCATTTTCATTATGGATGATTTAGAATGGCCACTCTGGATGACAATTAAATTCAACAATTTTGACATGAATTTATGAATAATTTTGGTTTGACAGGACTCTTTTTTTCAGTGAATAAATTGTTCACTTGAAAAAAAAATCACCAAGCTCTTCTGGCAATCACATACCATCACTGTTAGATGTAAATACTGCCCACAAAACATTCTGATCAGCTCTTTCTTGGCCAAGGCTAGCTGAAAAGCTCACTTTCACAATTCCCATGTGTCTCTCCAGTTCTTCCACCTGATCCTTGTGTGTATCCTTTAGCCTACCTTGCAATCAGTCCAATCAGTTTCCTAAATTGTGCAGCTTTTATCTTTAAAGTTCCAGTGCATTTTGGCAGTTATTTCTGAGTGTTTCAAAGCCTGCTGTACCCTCCATCTCAACACCTACTGCAGCATCTGAACCGGTGTTTATTTTTTTTTTCTTAGTACATTAGTTCCTGCCCTGATGTTTGAGCATCTGCCCAACCTTGCTGACTCTTCTCGTTGCATCTCTGCTGAAATCCCTTTAGGACTTCCATCTCCACCTTTCCTTGCAGGAGCCTTGTGTTGAGCAGTACTTCAGTGCTTCCTCGGTATCTCAGCACTAGAAGGTTTTGGTTATTCCTCTTCTCTTTTTTCAGATGTGTCTTTGAAGGAGGAAGGAAGGCCTATCAACAACTTCAGTACATGAGAGTGCATCAGAACTATGTCCAAAACTGAGAACAATCTTCATTGTGCCTTAGATTCAATGAAATTCTAGATTCAATGAAATGGCAGGTCTAGATAGCAAACTTGGGTGCAAAATGGGAATGATAGGTGTTCAGTACCTTTTGAAAATCAAAATCATACTTAGATTCCTACATATGGATTTATATGCCTACTTCTACATATGCAGATTTCAAAATGGTAGTTTTATCTTCTCTGCATGCCCATCTCCCCATGGAGATACTACTACTTACTCACAGGGGTATATTCAAGCTTACTTAATTAATATTAGTACCACATGTTATGATCCTCGGTAATTGCTAAATACGTGAAACATATTTTTATGCTCAGAACATACCTTTGATGTAGGTGAGTAATTACTCTTATCCTTCTTTTACAGATATGGAAATGGAGGTACAAAGAGATCCAGTGACTTGTGCAAGGTCATGGGGTGAGCCAGTGAAAGACCTGGAAATAGAACTAGTGTGTCCTGACTCCCAGTTGCGATTAGGTGATTTCTTATTCTGAGCTGTTCAATTATAAAATGACCTATAAAGAATCAAAAATATGAAAAAAAAAATCTGAAAATACTGAAGAAAAACTACATCAGTGTTAATCAGACTTCAAATAGCTCTGTTCATTTCTTGGCATTGTTCTGCCTGTGTTGTCTCTTACATGAAGTAAAACATGTTTTATTATGCAGAATTAACATTATAAAATCTCTTAATAGCCAATCAGATTGAATTTACTGATCATCTCTTAATTTAATGAGGATATCATTCTACAGCTCTGAAAATCTGGTTTAGTCCATTTTACTACTTTTATCATAGCAATTACATCAACATAAACAACAATTAGGCAACTCAACATGCAGCAGGCAAATTACTAACTTCCATTAAAGTCAGTTTATGACCCTCTTGAGTGAGACTTCTCTGTAGCAAACTGTACTGAGACCAAATTTTGAGACTTATCTTTTTTCCATTTGAATTGCACTGTAAATTCCCTGAGGTAATTCTATCTCTGCTACTAACATAAGTCAAAATAATTCTATGATGTGGGTTTATATTTGTGGTTTTTTTATGTGGTTATTACTTTGAGGTCTGATTCTTCTAAAATGTTTCTGTTAATACTGGAATTTAAACTGAGAGTGTACCCTGTGGATTTTTCTTTCTTTAAGAAATAATGTCCAGAGGCTATTTTTTTCAGCCTACAAAGTTTAAATTGATTAACCTGTGATTTGTATATATTATAACTAGAACATCTGTTCATTTTCTTCCCAGGACAAATAATTCAGCACCACTGAAGGTGTGACTGTGGGCTTGATTCCCTATTATGCATCAATCCTGGGGTTTACTACAGTAAGTAAGTCATGACCCTATGACTTACTTACTTCAGTTGTTTATCTTATGTCTGATAAACAACTGAATATCTGTTTGTGGATTGACTTAGGGAGGGCAGGGAAGAACATTCCTCCCTGCATATGCTTGTAGTGTAATAAATGTGATGAAGTTGCTTATGGATTTCCTTGTGATTAATCAGAGCAACTAGATCAAAATTGGTTTATTTACTCAGAATCACAAAGATAAGATAAAATATACTGCTTGTGTTCCAGATCTGTGCATCTTCATTCAGTATGACCTCAATAACAGGCATGACAGAAGTGCCTTTAATACCAGTTGGTAGCCACAGATCCCTACCCTCATATAACGAGTTTGTTGTATTTGTTTGTCAAATGCATATTTTTTTTCTAATATATGAAAAAACTCACATATTTTGGCATAAGCCATTATGTTAGGGAAATTTCTAACTGCAGTGCCTAGACTCTCAGATTATGTCTACACAGCACACTAAACCTGGATTCTGACTCAGGTTTGAGCCCAAACCTGCCTTTCATCCACATAGAAATTAGTCTGACTTGGATCAGCAAGCACCTTGGACCGAGCTCCTACAACCCTATTGGCAGGTGGGTCAGAGCCCAAATCCCACTGAGACTCATGCCCATGCCCTGTCATTATGCACTGCAGTTGCGGGTCAAGCCACAGATGGGTGCAATATGGATGCATTAGCAGAACTGTGAGACATGGGTTCAGCAGCTGTAAACCCAGATTTACTATGCAACTTGGACGCTTGAGCATGGGGTTGGAAACACTAAGTCCTCAAGTCTGGGTCCCAGAGATCTGGGCTTAAGTATGCAATGTAGACATACCCTCAAATCCACCCAGTTGGTGCTCATTTTGTGCTCCTTGGCTGACTTTGGAATTCAGATCAGCTAGGAGTATGCTCGCAGCCACAGAGGAAGATGACTGGCATAAAAATAATTTATTTTTGCGTTCCACTACTGGCAGACTTTGAATGAGTTTGTTCATCTGTGATTACCTTTAGAGAGATGTGATGAGGTAGAAAGGCATGTTTATCTTTGTATTAGTTTCCAGGGAGGTGACGTTTGGAATCAAGAACAGAAATCTTGTATATGCAACTCATTGGTCAGCGCATATTAGGCATCTCCCTCTGTGTCTGTTCCACAGAGGATATGAGTCCATTACCATCTCAGCTACAGACCTGATGCCTTAGCTCAAGTGGTAGACATATGGTCTCAGCTTCGGAGGTCTCTTGTTCATTCCCTAGTGTTAGCCAGGATGGTGGACCTCACACGTAGACCTGGCATTGCTCTAATATCTATGGATGAGATGACTATTCCCAGTAAGTTCTAAAGAGGCTCTATTGTGTATTTCAGATTCTATGGCTCTAGTATCAGAGAAGACCTACACCAGGCCTATGACAGGTGTTGTATGTCATGCATATTAATCATGGCTTGATAATAACAACTTAAATGTGGATTTTTTCACAGGGAATGAGATTTGTTTCTTCTGTCTAGAATGAATCCTACAGATGCAATGCAACCTTGATTCTTCTGAATAGTAGTAACCAAATTTCCTTTGTTAACCAAATGTCCATTATAACTCATGTTGTTGGACAAATTGAAGTACCACTTCCACAGAGCTTGTGTTCAGTACTGAACAGGTACTTAGCAGGTCTTCTTGTATGAATTTATCTTCAGCCCTGTGGAACTTATGGACCAGGTTTAAGTACAATATCCCTTCAGCTTCTTTTTAGAATTGTTCACCTTAACATTGCCCCATTCCAGGAGCTGTTCCTCAAAGACATCACTTACAGCCTTCTATCTTTAGGAACAACCAGGAAGGCACAAATTAATATCGAGTCCTTCTCGGGTCTAAATTTTTGTGGTCTCAGGTCCATAATTGTTTGTTTGGATACAGAATCAATCACTGGGGGCACACGCAAATTCAATAATTTAAATGGCTTAAAAGAGATATCTAGATTTCTTCTAGACGAGACGGGCATTAAGAATTATGGCAAGAAATAAAACAAATCAGAAAGATGGGATAGAGACAAAGATAACTAATTGCAGGGAGATTGGTTCAAATGATCCTTCTCTTTTCCTTCTCTAATTAAGTATTGTGGAAAGGGAATTAATATAATAAAATATCTACAGAGTGTAATTCTTCTATAGTAATTGTGAAAGTGAAACGCTAGAAAATGGTATATGTTAACAGCCATATTTTACAAGTTATCTGTAATAATTAATAGTTAATACATTGAAACATGGTTTTAAAGGTAATTTTCTATTCAACAATGTAGGTAATTACATTAGGAAATGATTGATAACATCAGTTGATATTAAATATTTTACTGCTAATCTTCATGCAATCTTGCATTCAGTTATTCATTAGTTATTTCTTTAATATTAATAGCTGACAATTTACATGGAATACTTTTAGTTATAGGAATTATCACATCTTTAGTCCCCCATGAAGTCCTGTCCTTCATTCGGCCAGCATCAGACACATTGCTTTTCTTTCATTTTCTAACAACAAAGGCCTGTTATTTAAACATTTTACAGTTGTAGTCAGGCAAAATGTTAGGTTCAGCATTGTCAAGTATACGGTGTAATACGGGTAGAGTACAAAGGCACGTCTGGAATAAACAAAGTCACATTGTTATACATTGTTGTGACACTAATAAACATCTGATTGTGGTTGCCAAGAGAACTTTGTGCTTTCATGTCAAATGCTGAGAAATTGTGACATGTCCCCAAATATGTTCTTAATGTTGGCTGACTACTAGAGTGACTGTAGATGTCATTTACTGTAAACTGTTTCACATTGTCATGCAGAGTAGATCATAATGCGTCAACACTAGGGCCCATATATGACTCAGATGTTCAAATCTGGTGAGTCATGTAAAAAGAGCTTAAAACCAAAATATAGTAAATCACTTTGATTAATGAGAGTGAAACATGTTCAGGAAGACCAATACAGAATATTCCCTATGAAATATAGAGCCATTTGCTGTATGGAGTCTGAGGGATGGTGCAATGATCTATTACTTATTAAAAACTTCAATATCCTTTTCCGATGTCTTGGTAAGTATGAACATATGTGTGCACATATATATGTAACTAGCCACAAGCAGAGACAAAGTTCTACATTCAGCTACTATAGGTTTTGTGCTGCCCTGGCAAAGAAAGCTCATCAAGGGCTTCTACAGCCCACAGCAAGAGCCCTCCCTTGGGTATGGCAAATTGGGGGGCCCTCAGGCAAGTGCAATTAGTTGGCACGGTCAGTCCCGGACGTGATGGGTCGGTCCCGGAAGTGACAGATTCATCACTTTTGCCCCAGCCCCCGCACCTTCCTAGGGATGGCCCTGCCCACAGCACATCATACAGGTTAACATTTATAATAATGCTTCTATACACAGTTAAGCAGAGGCTTTTAGCTCAGGAAGTAGAGATGCACATATTTAGATCCATAGTTGCCAAGTTCAGTCCCTGCCGATGACTGATCTGGCAGCATTATTAATGAAGTCAGTGGAGCTATACCAGTTTACAGATGTGACCTTTAGTGTTTGCATAATAAATAGCTAAAGCTATATACTTACTGAGACAGAGAGAAACATAGGTACAGGTTTTGGTGGCCTCGACCCCCAGAATCAAATTTAACTTACATTCTGGGGCTATTCTGTCATTTACTTAGGAACATAATCATTTATTTCAGCAGCCTAGTCTTGGGAAAAACACTGAATGCATGAAAGAAGTGAACCAATTCATTTGTACATAGGTAGCAATTTAAAACAAGAATTGGCTTTTGGCAGAATTACACAAGACTCTTTAAAGAGAAATGTAGAATATTCTATCCTTTCTGAGTGTTTAAAGATTGCATAGCTAAGAAAAAATAATGCTTAAGAGCAAGTCTTTGGCCGAAAGAGTAGTTAAATATGAAATATCTCAAAGGCCATTCAAGGCTGAAGAGGATTGTTTGTAATTAAAAAAAAAATCATTAAACATTTCAAAGACACACTATTGGACACAAATATTTTTAACTGAAAGCTTGACATTTATTTATTTTTTAAACATCTGTTCTGCAGCCACACCAAGGATGAAAAGATGTGAATTGTTGAATCTTCTGAGGCTCTAAAAAGGCAACTGTGTCCCAAGACATACGTTATTTCCTTTGCTATTCTAATCAGCCTCCCCACTATGAGCTTGAAATTTATTTAAAAACAAAGATGTGGGGGTGGGGGAAAAATCAGTTTCACTCACAAACTAAAAGCGGTAATGGTATATTCCCCACTCCTGAAAGTCCTATTGTACCTTCTGGAACCTGCTAAACTATTAGTCTTGGTAATATTTTGTGACTGTGAGTTTCACTGGGTAAATAGGTGCATCTATAAAAAGAAATTTTCTTTTATAAGTAACATGCAAGAAATGTAAAGCTGCTAATTGTTAAATAATTATGCCTATAAGTATTTCTAAAGAACTGCATTGCATGATTAAGAACCACAGCAAGTTCTGTCCAAAGCCGGGCTAAACAATACTTCCAAAGTCTCTACCCTTCTCTCGATCTAGTTACTGGTTGCTATCTTTGGAACAATATTCCAAAAGAACATGGTTGGGTGCTTCTTTTACTTTCACTTTGAAGGCCTTTTTGAAGAAATGTCTGTTGCAGTATCCTCTTAAATGAGACAAGATTGAACACATCCTGTTCTCCATAGCTTAGCAAATTCAGCCAAGAGGGCTCCTGATATTCTTACCTGGGATGTCATCTGACCGTAGAATTAAGGTCCCTTGGCAATGCACAAGGAACAAATGGTTTGGTTCTGGAGATAGCATGGTCCAACTCAGTGCTTTGAAATGACTACATTAGTGAATGGGGAATAAATGCAGGTTTTGGAGCACTCATGGATTATCGCATTTCAGCTCTGTTTTACTTTAGGAACTGGGGAGCCACATGGCAGATGAGCTGTATTGTCTTCAGGCTCAGGAAGAATGAATTTCAGTAGCCTGACCCAGAGACAACAAATAAATGGATCATGGAGAAGTTGGGGTTTTTTTTTCCTCTCAGAAGAAAAAAACCCACAAGCTCTTCTTGCTGTTTGAAGAGGGAAGGAGATGGGGTTTTTTGCGGGGGAGGGGGTTGATGTTGCTATTTCATTGAAAGCATATTCTATGCTCAATGCTGCCATCCATGGTTCCTGACTGTTTTACTATAGTAAGTGAATGGCATATTTTTGCTGTTAATTTGCAGACTCTTGGTGTCATTTTACATACTAGTGCCAGTGATGAAAGTGATGCTGACTAAATGATTAATTTGTAATGAAAGAGGTGCTGGGGCTCAAGCAATTAGGTGCCAGAATTCAAGATGATGATGATGATGATGATGATGATGATGATGATTATTATTATTATTATTATTATATTTTACTTTCATAACTGCTGTGGTAAGCTCACAGGTGCCGAGGCTATAAACTGCCAAGCCTAGAGATGTCAGGGTTGAGCCTTGGCAAGCCCTGGCACAAAGTAAGCCCTGCACATACTTCTTTTGGGGCTTCCATTTCAAGCAGACCTATTAAATCAATCTAATTTCTTTACTAAAATTCCTTTACATTTCTCCAAAAATGTCAGCTTTTTCCAGAGCTGAATTGAAGTTAATTGATGCACTCAAAAAATGAGTATATGAAATCCTTACAATGCCTTCCCAAAAAGCATGCCTACTTTCGCTACAGAAAAAAAAAATATATATTTTGGCTAAGCTTAGGTGTGAGTTCATTGGCTGGACCCTCAGCTGGTGTACGTTGGCCTTTTTCCTGGCCGTATGCGTGTGGTGGATTTCTTTGTATAGATTCATCTTGATTCATTCCAGAGACAGAAGGAAACCCAGAAACTCAGTTGAGGTCGGCTCAAATGCGCACTTCTCAAGATTAGTGTAGAGACAGTCTTGTCATAGTCTCTCCAAGACTGTCCAGATGTGGGTGCTGTGTTGGTCTAGATAGCCTGAAGAGAGCAAAATATCATCTAAATATACTAGCAGGCACTGGTCCAGTAAGTCTAGTACAGAGGTGGTCAACCTGTGGCTCCAGAGCCACATGTAGCTCTTCAGAAGTTAATATGTGGCTCCTTGTATAGGCATCGACTCTGGGGCTGGAGCTACAGGTTCCGACTTTCCAATGTGCCAGGATGTTCTCACTGCTCACCCCTGGCTCTGCCACAGGCCCTGCGCCCACATCCCCCCTCTCACTACCTCCACTGAGCCTGAAGTGCTCTCTCTCTTCCCCACCCCCCACGAGCTTTCTGCAAACCAGAAAATAGCTAATTGGAAGGTGTGGGGAGGAAGGAGAAGGCGCTTATCGGTGGGACTGATGGTGGGTGGGAGACACTGGGAATGGGGGGTGGGCAAGGAGATGATGAGGGGCTGCTGATGTATTACTATGGGTCTTTGGCAATGTACATTGGTAAATTCTGGCTCCTTCTCAGGCTCAGATTGGCTGTCCTTGCTCTACCTCATGATCTAAAAGCCTGTTAGCTAAGGCTGTAGAGCAGATTTATTTTCTCTCTCTCTTTAAGTGGACTTAGTGCCACTAGATGGGATAGAACATCACTCCTAGAAGGTATGTGGGTTACATCTGCACCCTTATTTATCTAGTGATGACCATGCAATAACAATACATAACCTCATGACATAAAGGCTTCTGTACTGGAGCTCCATTGAATAAAGCTGCCTGTGGCGAATCCCCCCGAGCCTCCTTCATGCCACAAAATAGCTGATCGGGAGGTGTGGGGAGGGAGAGGTAGGTGCTGATTGGTTGCTGGTAGGTGGGAGGCACTGGGAGTGGTGTGTGGAAGTTGATGAGGGGGTGCTGATGTATTACTGTGGTTCTTTGGCAATATATATTTGTAAATTTTGTCTCCTTCTCAGCCTCAAGTTGGCCATCCCTGGTCAAGTAGCACATTGTGAATGAAGTGCTGGACCGCTGCTGTGGCTTTAGTCAATATGAATGGCATAACTACACATTCAAAGTGGCCATAGTAAGTCCAAAAGGCAGTCTTCCATTCATCCCTCTTTCAGACACAAAGGAGATTGTAAACTCTCTGAGGGTCCAGTTAAGTGAATATGCTGGCAGCCCCCATATGATCCATCTACTCAGGGATAAGAGGTAGCAGGTAATGGTTTCCAGTTGTCATCTGCTTTAGTAAGCAATCAACACAGTGATTGAAGCTGTTCTTTTTTTTTACAAAACGGTCTGGTGCACTGGCTGGTGAAATTCATTTCCACATTAACCCCCAGGCCAGGTTGTCTTAAAGATATGCTCGAAAAACAGATAATTCAGGCTTTGACACTGTGTATAGCTTCTCAAATAGTATCTTGGCTCCTGACTGAAGTTGTATGGAGAAATCATAGTCCTTATAGGGTGGAGGCTTTCTGCATTCTTCTTCTCAAAGTCATGAGTGTAGTCATAGTGCTTGTGGGAGGGGAAGTTCCCCAGTTCCCTCAACAGGTTTTTCAATTTAAGCCTTTTTGGGTCTGGGTGCAACATTCACTGTTTCCTGGATATTCAGTTGGCAGAAATTTAATAGGAAAGTGACTGTCTCTTCTTGCCAGTGAATGAGGGGATCATGAAGAATTAGCCAGGAGATACCAAGGATGTGGGGAAAATGTGGAGAATGGATTATGCCAAACTGTATTATTTCTCTGTGTCCCTGAATAGTGGCCTTGAGGGATAGTCTCCTCCATAACTGGACCTGAAGACAGCAAGGAACTGTCAATAGTTTCACTCACATCAGACACGGCCTTGTGTAGCAGCGGAAATTAATAGATCCTGAACTGCAGTGGTATCCATATTTTTTTCCTATGCTCCCAAATCAATGAGGGCTTGTGGGAGAGAAATCTGTCAGGGGTCTCCAAGATCCACAGGTGGATAGGCACCTACAAATGAGAAGCCCTTGTATGGGGCTCAGGGTGTATCTCAGTGAGGAATAACGTACTGGAAATTCTCTTCTCTCAAGACCCCAGCTGATTCCCACCTCATGCCTGGACTAACTTGTTTCCCCGAGCTCCTTGTCAGACTGGGCAGTCTGAAAGGCACGGCCAGGTTCACTGTAGTAGAAACCCAATACTGCTGACAGTGTCATTCCTTTTGTTTGGTTATGTTCTATCCCTTTCCTATTTATCAACATTAAATTTCATCTGCCATTTTGTTGCCCAGTCACCCAGTTTGTGAGATCCCTTTGTAACTCCTCACAATCTCTTTTGGACATAACTATCTTGAGTAGTTTTGTACCATCTGCAAATTTTGACACATCACTGTTTACCCCTTTTTCTAGATCATTTATGAATATGTTGAACAATACAAATCTCAGTACAACCCCTGGGAGACCCCACTATTTATCTCTCTCCATTTGGAAAACTGACCATTTATTCCTAACCTTTGTTTCTTATTTTTTCACCAGTTACTAATCCAGGAGAGCACTTCCCCTCTTATCCCATGACAGTTTACTTTTCTTAAGAGCCTTTGGTGAGGGACCTCATCAAGAGTCAGCTGGGGCAGGATCCTGGAAGATCAGAGGTGGGAGACAAAGTGGAAATCAAAACAATGAGTTGGGAACAAGAGTCAGGCCAGGTCAGGATCCCAGGGTTTAAGAGGCAGGAAACAAAATGGAGGCCAGTAACCACAAATCAGGTGACAGTTGTTAAGCCAGGCCAAGATGCCAGGAAATCAAGAAGCAGGAGCAGGAATCACAAGGAACACAGTCCACAGCAGGGTGGAGCCCAATTGATCAAACAGCTTCCTTTTCCTGCTTCAGGCTTAAATAGGGCCAGTGGGGCAATCAGCTGCTCTACCAATCAGCCCTCAGGGGTCAGAGCTTCACAAGGTAGGCCATTGTCAATAGTCTGTCAGGTGAAAGGTTGGAATGTGGATGCTCTCATGAACTCTGTGGACCTGGGTTTGAGAGCTGTGGGTCATGATACATTTTTATTTTTATAATAATTTGAACAGCCTTTTGCACTTCTATGCCTTTCCATATTCTGCTCTCCTTTGCATTGTTCCGCACAGCTCTCTCGTATTGCTAAGTGGTGTTGAAGAGTTTTAGCATGAGTAGGTGTTATGCAAGTGTCTCCAGAGAGCTTCTGGCAATTCACCTCAAGCCTGCCCTGTGACCTTTCTCTCTCCTCTTGAGTCTCTTTGGAGCACAGACTGCCAGTCTTTCCAAATTGGTTAATGTGTGAAGAAAATAAAAGGTGAAACTAGCCTGAGACCACCAAGCCCATTTTCACTTGTGATCCAAGTTCTCATTTAAACTGAGGTCACAAGGGACGAAAGGCTGTATGTTAACCCACTGCATCAGCAAGCTCCCAATGCCTGATTTTCTATAATCATACAAATAAATATTAAACTGATTCTATGAATTTTAGTTTTACAGCTCTAAAGTTTTTATTATTTGGACTCCGGATTTAAGGCGTGTGAGACTGAGAAGTACTGTCTATTGAATAATTGGCATATATTGTTATATGAATAATAGCACATTTTGATTTCATCCCAAGACATCCCCCTATCTAGGTTAAACACAACCTTCACCAGACAAGCAATCTCTTATATAAAGTGTGTGCTCTCTTTATCTTATCTAGATAGTTTAGTAAGCAGCAACACACTTCTCTGAAATGCTCCTAGCATGCACAGACATAAATGGTAAATGCTGAGATCCAATCCTGCTATTATAGCTCCCCAAACTACTCTTTTCTCCTTTCTCTTCCATTTCTTTCTAACAGAAAATAAATCCTCTAAACATCCTTAAATTGGTCTCCAGTGACACATTATTTTCTTCATACAAGAGACTCTCTATTAGCTCACAATAGGAGTCACTGGGCCTGATTCTCCAGTGCCAGGTCCCTTGATTTAATAACTTATAACTGGGGGAAAAGAGGGCATAATAGGAGTAAAGTGCTACCATATAAGAATGCATTTTGCATCCATTTTGCCTAAGTGTAATCGACTATGCAAATTGCAGGGCAATAGAGAATTAGGTCCAGTGTTGGAAATATTCTCCATGAGGCACAGTGCTGCAGAGTTCCCTTCATGGTTTCACTGCAATCTACTACAGAAGAAACCATTATTATGCACAGCATTTAACTTTGCTGGGGGTTTTGAATCATGTCCTGTTCTGAGTATGGAAGGTACCTCAGTGCTATAAATATGCATTTCTAACAGTCTGAATACATAGAATGATTTTTGGTGAATACCATAAGAGAATAACCTATAATTAAGCTACACAAATTGTAGCACCACCATTTGATCTTGCTCCTTTTCAGTCCCACAACCACATCCTCATTGTGCTCACACCATAGACTGATGCTCTAATGGTTATGAACATGTGCTACATCTGTTCTTAAATAATTGTGGTATGTGGCCCTTCAGTGGAAAGAACTATCTCACCTTCATTGGGTCTCATCTTAGTCTTATTTTTCTAGGCCAACAAACCTCACAGAGATGATCAGCCCTTTCCCCAACCTATCTTACCATTTAGCTCTGCTATGACCCACATAGCGGGGTGTCCTATTACCTCTGTCCTTTTGTGCCAGAAGAAAGGGAAGGGGACTGCAAAGTAAATTCACAGATTCGCTGAATATCTGCCCAGTTACATTCTTGCTTTTCATTAACCCTTATCAGTTTCTTCTTTAGGTGTGCCTGAGCAGAGCAAGTCACCTTATCTGATGTCACTGATATGCAGAAATCAACATGTCTAAAATGGTGCAAAATTTCCTTCCTACGGGAGAAGTGTCACATTAGCTTTTCATTGAGACTGAGACACTCTGGCACCCCCTTATTCATCACAAATTTAGGATATATTTTGCACAAAGTGCCTTCTGAGATACCATTCTAAAAGTTTTGATCTGCTAGACATTAATATCTCATTGGATTGTATGTGCCATCATCATGTGTGAAGTTATGAAGTGTGGTTATGTATGTGTAACTGAAACATGTTGCAAGGTTGAAAACACCCACAAGCAGCCTTTCAGGTACAACTGTAAAAAGGCCAAACAATGTTAATGGCTTATTGAGGAAATGCACACAAGCACAAGGATTACCCCAGGAACTGTGTGCAATAGAAACCTCTCAGAGATAGTGTAACCCACACACCTCCTCGGTGTGGTGTTCTGTCCCATCTAGTGGGAAAGGGGGGGATAGGGTAATCTGCTTTTATCTGTTCTCTATCACTTATAATGATTTAAAATCTATCTTTCACAGTTCATATACTTATTTTATGTTTAAATTCAAAGCAGTGTGTTTGACTAAAATATCTGGGGAAAATCTCAGCTTGGTTACCACAAGTGTGCATGGTCCTCTTCACACTGAGGGAGAAGCGAACCGGGTATTAAACCCATATACTGGCCAGATTTGACGAGGGCAGGATAGTACTGCTCTGGAGTCCTAGGCTGGGAAGCTGGTGATTAGAGAGCCTGCATGTAACTGCAGCTACGTGTGTCCCTGCCTGCGTGAATGCTTGTGGAAATACAAGCTTGAAGGGCTTTGCAGCTTATCACAGAAGCTCAGTGTGAGAGGGAGCCCAGGGTGGTGGGTCAGAGGGCTCGGGGGTATCCAAGTTCCAGGTGGCACCTTGGGGGGAACCCATCACAGAGACATCTGCTATTTAGAAATTTGTGTTTACTGAGTACATTTGATCTAAGAGAGAGAATAAAGTTCGGAGCCCCAGGATTCCATTTTACAGTCGTTTTTCACAGGAAAGCCTCACTATAAATCATTTCTCAAGTTTCACCGATAGTTTGTCCATTTTAGACATGCTTTTTATCTAGCAGTTGGCAATTGCATCATTATCAAAGATGATTATTTCCAGTAATCAAGATCTTTTGCTTACTTTCCAATTATCTTTTCTTCTGTATTCCTACAGAGTGTCACAGATTTAACAGACATGTCTATTACAAGTCACAAGGAGAGCTCATTTGTGCTATGAAGATGACAGTGTTTGGTTGAAAAATCAGTAGTGAGTATAAAATTAAAATATCTTAAATACCAATACATTAAAGATTCCAAATGGGATGAGTAGGTTATACCTGTAGGACTTCTTCTTCTCAAAGAAATTCTGTTTGCTTTTTTGTAATGTTTATACATCTTCTGCAGCTCATATACATGGTTGTCACCTTGCAAAACTTTCTAATCACCTTACACAGATAATGTTAGCAGAACACTGCATTTGCAGTATTTCCTGGATATACTAACTATAGGCAATATGGCAATGTTATTCAGGTAATATTTTCTATTTACTAGTCCGACTCCTAAGATGTTTCAGAGGTAGCAGCAGAGGAAATTGCATCAGCTCTGTGTTCTTCTAATCCTGAAAACTACCAGTTTGACTTCCAAAATAAATTAAAGCAGCCCTACTGCCTTTCTAATAAACACCAATAATGCCCCACTCCTGCCATCCACACACATCCTGACATGCCTCATTCCCTATGACAGACAGGGTGCTTGGAGCTAACCATTCCAACTTTACACTACTCAGGAATTCTTCCAATCCTGCAATCTTTATTTATTGTAAGGACCACCTGCATAAATAAGGATTGCAGGATCAGGTCAAGAGGATTATAATCCTCCTGTGGCATGCACCTTGCCTTCCCATGTAGTTTATAAAGTGCTGAGCACAACTATGGTGTTCTATAAACGAATATTAAGCACACTAGTGTTTTTGTGGCTGCACTTTCCCATTGGCTGAGATGATAATTTTATAACATGCATAATCCTTGGCACTACTGACATTCATAAAATGATTCAAGTTACCTGATGTCATAACGACAAACATAAAAATCAAGGTTCCATTAGCCATTTCATCGAAAATGATGAATTATTCATGATTGTACATTCAGGGGAGGATCCTATCCTTCCCATGGACCTCTGTTTCTTGTATTTTGCTTCATCATGGATTCTCGCTGCTGGGCCTTCCACCTGAGGGAATGACAAATACTTCACAAGTCAAACCTCACATGGCTTTTATCTCTCTGGTCTCATCTTCAATATTTCTCTGTGGGAGAGAATGATCTTCTCCTGGTTAGTTAGACTTGTGAAGTGGCTCCATGACTCAGCAAGCCTCTATGTCTTTTCCATATCCACAATGATCTTTGCCTTTAGTGTGCAAAGACAAAAATATTAACTTAGAAGGAAAATATTGTAAAGCTTTGAGTAAACATATTTTATGAAATTTTATGAAATTTCATGAAATTTATCCTTTGCATTACTTGATTTTCCACTGATGGAGCACATTATGTCCAACTGTGATACTTCATCTACATTATTTTAAGATGTGACAGATACAACCAAACATGATGTGTCATGCCTAGGATATATCAGATTGACGGTTTTGAGAAGGCAGGGTATTTTCACTTGCAGGAAAAAAATAACAAATTAAGTTATTTTAGTAGCAATTTTTTTTTAATAATATCTATATGGATTTCCCCAATTTAAGGGCCAGACTGTGAAGCCCTTATATTGGTGAGCACATAGACATGTGAGTAGTTCCACTGAAAGTAATGGAACTACTTGTGTGCCAAAAACTAAGTGTAAGTTTTTGTAGGTTACATGCAGAGATGGAGAATAAAAAATATACATGAGTGAAGGATAGAAGTTGTGGGAACCAGGATTTCATCAAATTTCAAAATTTACCACAAAACAAGATCACTTTCAGTCAACTGAAATGTTTTGTTTTGATCAAATTGAAATGTTTCATTTCAGTGTTGACATATTTATAATATAATAATGAATACATATCTAAATGAAGAGTTGTTTCAAAATGAAGAATTGAAACAATCTGTTTTGAAAAACTGAAACAGAATATTTTGATATTACCAAAATGCTTTGTTTTGATTAATTTTAATTATATTACTTCAGAATTGACCCATTGCCACAGAAAATGTCAATTCTGTTAAGAGGCATTTTCTGACAGAAAAAAACATTCTATTGAAAGGGTTTTGACCAGCCCCATTGAAGGAGAGTAAATGCTTCTTTTTAGTACAACTGGACGAGTTAAGGGTTTGGATTATGGCTTTTATGGGCAGGTAGATGTAGATAGTGTTCTTTGTGAAATATCCTTCTTTGCTTCTTGTTTTAATCTACAATGGCAAATGTGATGGGGCATCATCATCATAATAGCTACAAATATGAAACTATTAAAAGCAAGGTACGTATATAATATGGGTTTTCCATGTGTTTGTGTGTGTGTGTAAGGTTAAAAAAACTATAGGATAGAATTAAACAGTTCCAAACATTAAGGGTATGGCTACTCTGCAGCTGTTTACTCAGTTTACCCAATTTCCCATGAGCCTAGTGGGGCTCATGCTAATGCATTAAAGTTACTAGTGTGGATGTTGCAGCTTGGAGAGAAGCCTGGGCCCTCATACCCATGCTCTCCCCTGGGTCTGAGTTTGGATGACTAGTCGAAGTCTCTGTTGGGGTCACAGTGTCCACGCAGCTATTTTTAGAGTACTAGCACAAGGCCAACTAACACAAGTTTGTCTATCCAGGCTAGCTGCAGTGTAAACACATCCTAAGAAGTAACTGGCTGTTTTCTAATTCTGAACAGCTATGAGACTCTATACTTGTCATCCTGAGAAATAAGCCTTCCAAAACTGGATTCAACAACATTGATAGGGAAATGTATAGATGGGCTTGTCTTTACTAGAAAATTAAGTCATGTTCGAAAATGACCTTGAGGAATTGTATTAACAAACATAATAGAACTGTAGGTTTAACCACAACCAGCTGTCCCAGTGTTAAACACAACTTCACCCTGTCTTCATTGTTTAAGATTGTATTAGTTACCACGACTCTCAGAGTTGTTCAGTCTACCAAGATAAACCTGTGTGTGCATGTGTAAATGGGGCAAGAGTTCCTTAGCTCATGCCAGCTATTGCTTGCCCCTGTGGAATGCCCTGCCTTGCTTACATGGTAACACTTCTGCGGACAAATTGAGAATTTATGAGTCTGCCATTTTCAATCTGGTATCTCTGATGAGCACTAAATTACTGGAAAACAAACACACACGTTTCCCAAGCAACAGCATTTTTGCCAGTGTTCACAATCTGATTTTTGGCATGGATATAGGAGACAGAAATCCCCGACCTGTCAGCCATTTTGTGCCAAGTATAGCTCATCTGAGTGATCAGCAAACAAGTGAATTTAAAATCAATACCTATGATGGTTTGATTCATATGCTTTCTGGAAATACGGAGATTCTGAGAATATAGTCATCTGGTCTTATTAAATCTTACAGGTATGTTTCTTTTACAAATACATGTTGAAACAGCAGAACAAAGTCAGAAAGAACACCAGAATCCTGGAGCGTAAAACATTCCTTCTCCTAATTTGCACTAGGTTAGGGTGACATGGCAGTGGGCCCTATTACTCTGAATTTATATATTGTCAGTATCATTATGTGAATGAGTAGGGTTTCTCAGAGAGGAAGAAAAGAGAGTGTGGCAGAAAAAGCAGCGCTCAGGAAAGTCCAAGTTAGAAAGCATAGGGCCTCGTTCTATGATCTTCTTGCATAGCCCCTATTCTGATTCTCTCATTTATGCTATTTTATCACAGTAACTCCAGTGACTTCAGTGGTGTATAACTGAGGTTAATGAGAGGAGATTTGTGCCCTCTGAGACAAGTCCTCAGTTGTTGATATAGCTCCATTGACTTCAATCCACTTGCATAGTACATTAAATTACACTTATTACGGTCACCAGAAAGTAAATTCTTATACTCCTTTACCATTTGCACCCATTTTCCTCTTCCTTTACAACCTATCAAACAGCTTCTGATCTTGTTTACACCAGTGTAAATCTCAAGTAACTCTAAATAAATGAGAGAGGAATTCATGGGTGTTTCATTGCCTTACATCAGGGATGACTTATGCCCAGAGAGGTAAAGTGAGTTTGGAGCGGGGAGGGGAATGTTAACAGAAAGGCAGGCTTGATTTCATAAACAATTCATCCACTAATGATTTTAACCAAAGTTTTTATATCTTGTACAATTACTAAACCAGAACTGTAGTTTCATAACTTAACTGTGCAAATCCCTATCATCTGATTGGCTACTATTATCTCTTAGAGGTGCAGGAGTTTGCATGATACCTGCACAGTTATTCTCAGTAATTCTACATCTCTGGCTAGCTGCTGCATTAAAAAAATCCCCTTCTAAATGCCAACAATACGGACCTCAGTTTATTGCATTCCTGTTGCTCCTGTGTCATACTTCTTCTCAGAGTTATGGAGGGTGTATCCCAGAAGTGGGAATATGCTGGATAGGGCAAACCATGCTAGCTACAGCTCCTGTGAAATAAGCCTGCTAAATGATGGTGACATGATCCTATTTTCCATCATTTTTCTCCTTTTGGATTTCATGCCATATTGCATGCAAGTTTGAATCCGAACCTGATGGCTACCACAATCTGAACAGTAGCCATGAACTGGAATTATCTTGTATGTAATAAACAGACAACTCTGTTTGTCTTAATAATACAACAAATGGTCTACTTCAACAAATGTGCCACCACCTGCTTCTTAGACAAACATCCAGTCACACGCTCATCCCAGGCACAAACAATCTCTGTTGATGAGGTCATCTTACTATGAATAGATTTTAACTTCAGCGTAAAACAGGAAGATGAGTGCAAAAGCACAAGGGCACACATTTGGAAA
Source organism: Dermatemys mawii (assembly GCA_007922305.1). Classification (NCBI taxonomy): domain Eukaryota; kingdom Metazoa; phylum Chordata; order Testudines; family Dermatemydidae; genus Dermatemys; species Dermatemys mawii. Next base: position 25,623,293 of record ML677348.1, on the reverse strand, counting down.
ATTAAAAATCTTTTTACCACATATGTCATTAAAGAAAGCAAGCAGAACTGGCAAAACTAGGTATTAGGTGAAACAAAATCAATACCAAACAAAATATTAGCCTAAAATGATAAATGCTTGTATTATATTTACATATTTGCAGGCTTTCCTTTCCAAATTAAAAAAATTAACCCCCCAGCTCCTTCTTGCCCCCCGGAAAGGAACAGAAAAAAATAAAATTTATTTTAAGTTTTAAAATTAATTTTAAAAAACTCTGAATCTGAATCACCATCATAAAAGGAAGCTGTAACTGTAGCTGCTCAGCCTATCTTGCCAAATGTTCACAGGATAAGAACAATTTCTTTATATTTACAAACTGTGAAATGTCTTTGAAAACCATTTTTTTTACTGGGCTTATAACTGGCAACAGTCATCTTGCAGAAAACAGATATTATTTGTGACACCATCACAAACAAAGGGCTCCCAAACCCACAGGGCTAAATTTTTGACTTTTCCATAAGACCCGTATACGCGTTGTTACTGGCTGATGAACTGGAGGAAAGGTGGGCACAAAGTTCTCCCCAACCAGCCTGTTTTCTACCCATATGCTGTGAGGAGCAGCACCAGTGAGTGTGTTATGCGAGTGTTCTATGACTGTACATTTGTAGATAGTATAGATAAAGTGCCAGGAGATGGCACTCCGGAATATGTAGCATAGCTTGAGTTTTGGAGGACCAGTCGAATTTGTTAAGTACCACAAATGGCTTCCTGTACCAGATAGGGTGACCAGATGTCCCAATTTTATGGGGACAGTCCTGATATTTGGGGCTTTTTCTTATATAGATATATTACCCCCGCATCCCCTGTCCCAATTTTTCATACTTGCTCTCTGGTCGCCTAGTGCCAGACTGTTTATTCAGTCTTACCACACTGCACCTACTTGCTCCCTGCATGCCTGGAGTCAAGGTCTGGCTAACATTCATGAGGTTGTTCTCTGTACACCCACACCTGGGTATGTAGACCAAGGGACAATCAAGCTAATACTCTATAAAGTTAGTTTGCAGTAGTTAATGTCTTTGAGCAAGTTTTTGCCACTCTGCCTCATAGTAGCTTTTCATTAGTGGAACTACTTGCTGAGTAAATTATCACTCAGTGGGAGCAAGAGTGGAAGAATCTGGCCCTTTACAATGATTATCTCTGATAATTTATCTCGTTGGGTTATTTTTTTTTTGTTATCTTAATGTGCCTTTTTTCTGTGTTTTGCTCAGTTTTCCACGGTGGCCCTTATCCAACTTTTCCTGTTTCCCTGCAGCCGCTTTTCTACCCAGCATTTCTGTCCAACTCTCTTTCCCATTGGTCTGGTGAGCAGCTTTCTGTCTTTCAAAACATCATTCCTGTGATGGGTGCTTCAAAAGTATTGTTAAAAATGGATTCTCTTCATCACAGTATTTTCTAAGCTGCATGAATGTCAGAGTGATGTCTCCTGTCATTGTTTCTCTACCACTGTCAAATTCTGTTCCTTAAGGCTTAGATCTTGTGAGCTAAGATTTCCCTGGTTAATCCCTACAATAATCCTCTACCACATTGCCTTTGGCTTTTTTCCTACTTTGTGTGTGTGTGTGGCTAGCTGAAGGAAAAAGAATGCACATTCTCTCCCCCACTTTAGAGTTCTCCAGTCCATTATTCCCTCCTGTAACCTTTCTCATTACACATCAAATTTAAGAATACAATCAGAAACGTTTCTCTTCAAAATACATTGTGTACTGCAGATGGAACGCTGACAGACCCCAGTTGTCAGCCAGCAGGATCAAACCAGGGACCTCAGTGCATAACCCTCTATCACATGAGCTAAAAGCCAACTGGTTGTTAGCTAAAGGCTGTAGAGCAGGCTCATCTAACTCTCTCGGTGATCTCATTGCCACTAATGGGACAGAACACCACATCCAGGAGGTGTGTGTGTTACATTCTTCCCTGAGTTGAGGAAGCACATCCAGAGCTTCAGAGACTTCCCAACTGAAATCTGAGATGAGCCCCAACTTGTAATGCCAAGAGACCCTGGTTGTCAGTGGGCGGGATCAAACACCACATCCAGAAAGTGTGTGGGTAGCACAGACTCAGTAGCTAACCCTTACTTTTAACATACAGTGGATGGGGTTTGAACAGTGCGTATCCCATTGTACACCTGAGGACCAAGCTAATAACTCTGAAGAAGGTTTTGAAAATGTGGTAGAAAGTGACTTTGCTCAGCTTTGCCACTTGTCAAAGTCTTCTAAACATTCTGTCTCTCCTCTAGATTTTCTTCCAAATCAGTGTCCATCCTCTCTCTTTCTGAGATCATCCCCAAATGAGGTGAAGTGCAGCCCATGTGGGATTAGAGTCAGATCACTGAGAAAATTAAATTAAGATGCAAAGCTTCAGCTCCACCTCAATTCTGCATGCTCATGCTTTTTGGAAGGGAGGATAACAAGCATATAGGTTGTAAAAGATGGAGAAAACATGAATTGACTTTTGCTGCCTGATCCATCTCCCTCACCTATTCCCCACCATCCTCTTTCAGTTCTTTCAAACAGATAAGTGTATTGTTATATCTGAAAACTCAGTAAAAGAATGTTGACACATGGAGGTGCGCACATCACATGAATGTCTTGATCTTGTATTACACTGAAATCGCCCATGTACTTCAACTAGTACATTTATGGGTCCTTAATAGACAGCATCTTAAGAAAATCTTTCCACACAAAATTCTGCTTGAGTGAGACATGCAGCAATGCAGGAAGAAGGAAAGAGGGCCTTTCAAATGCATGACATTACATTTATAATAGAAAAAATATATTTGCTATGTTTAATATCCCAGTTCACTTATCTAGTCATAATCAAACCAATCAGTAATTGTTCTTGGCAATCTAAAATTCCTAACATGGGATCCAGTTTTACCAAGATACCTGCATTTCCCTGTAGTTTACGCTATGCCAGTTCTTTATGGTGAAATACTGAGTAAGAGTTTACTATACAGTACATCCTTGCTATAACGCCCATCATTATGATGAACCTTTGGCAATAACAAACCTGGTCCCTGGATCAAAGCTACAGGTACAGTATAACCTGGACTTCCCCCATCCCCCAAGGAGGTTGTTAGACCCCAGGTGGAGGGGCTGGGACTTGGAACTCTCAGACTCCTGCCATCCGGGACTGATATTTTGAGTGTCCTTTCACTATAATGATCCTCTGGGTATAACAAACAATAGACTTGGATACAGACAGGTTTGTTATAATGAGAATGTACCATATAAACTAGAAAATAAATATTAGAGGTTACAAGGAATGCCTTGTAAAACAGACCAGGTTCCCACACTATCCATGACATATAGCAGGGATTGGCAACCTTGGTATGCAGGACCGCAGGGTAAGCACCCTCAGCGGGCCCCACTGGTTTGTTTACTTGCTGGTTCACTCACCGTGGCTTCCACTGGCCCCGGTTCGCTGTCCCGGCCCAATGGGGGCTGCAGGAACCACGGCCAGTGGGAGCCACGGTCGGCAAACCGGCAAGTAAACAAACAGGTGGGGCCCGCCAAGGGTGCTTACGCTGTGGTCCAGCGTGCCAAGGTTGCCAATCTCTGTCATATAGGAATGTAATGATCATGTTGCATTTATAATACACTAAAGAAATTACTGGATTTTTAGCATGAATAATAAATGTTATTTGTATGGCATATATCAATGGTGAGAAAACTGAGGCATGTGGGCTGCATCAGGGTAATCCGCTGGCGGGCTGCGAGACAGTTTGTTTACATCGACCAATCACAGGCATGGCTATACACAGCTCCTGGTAGCCGTGGTTCCCTGTTCCTGGCCAATGAGAGCTGCGGGAAGATTTAAATCTTAGAGATTCAGAAGAGCTCCACAGCTTGCAGAGCAAAGAGAAGTAGGCCCAGGGATCCTGTGTGAGGCTCATAGAGCCCAGGCAGTGAGGATATGTGGGGGGAGCTGGAAACGTTACAGTGCACATAAGCTATTCAAGATAGTATGAGCTAAGGGAATACAAAGACCCAAAGAGTTCCTCTTAGATAGGGCAGATTGCACAGGAAATAGCACCAGAGAGATTATGCTACTCTGAGATGTTAGCGTCTGGCTAATAATGGGTGAGGGAGGATGGATGGGTGATTTGTGAGATTTTGTAGTTGATGTACAGAATACAGAGCTGTAAGAAGGGTTCTGGATTCTAGCTTAAGACTGGGTGAGGATATGCAGAAGCAATTAAGAAATAGATGTTTGGAATTTAAATATATTACATTTCAAATGTACACGTATATTTCAGAGCTGTATGAACTGTGAGTGTATTTATCTAAATTCCCTTAATCTGAGAATATCTACAGTTACTCTACCTAGGATAAAAATGTCTAAGGGATATAAACTTTAATGATTCAGGACATAAGATAACCAGTAATGAACTAAGTTTAGGAACAAATTTCTCCATGGGCATTTTATTGCATAATTCCTGATTATGGAGTTTTTCAACCTTCCTGTTAAGAATTTAGAGCAGAGGTGGGCAAACATTTTGGTCTGAGTACCATATCAGGGTGTGAAACAGTATGGAGGGCTGAGTAGGGAAGGCTGTGCCTCTCAAACAGCCTGGCCCCCGCCCCCTATCTGCCCCTTCCCACTTCCCTCCCCTGACTGCCTCCCTCAGAAGTCCCAACCCATCCAACTCCCCCTGCTCCTTGTCCCCTGACCACTCCCTCCTGGGACCCCACACCCTAAACCACCCTCCCGGAAACCCACCCCCATCCTACCCCCCGATCCCTGCCCCCTCAGATCTCTATACAAACCCCCACCTCCTGCCGCCACCCCTGGGACCTCACCCCCTATCCAACCCCCATTCCCTGTCCCCTGACTTCCCCCCAGGACCTCCTGCCCCTTATCCAACTCCCCCGCTCCCTGCCCCCTTACCATGCAGCTCAGAGCAGCAGGAGCTAGCAGCTCTGCTGCCCAGCCAGAGCCATCTTCACTGCCGGCGTGGCTGTGGGAGAGGAGGGACAGCAGGGGAGGGGCCGGTGACTAGCCTCCCCAACCAGGAGCTCAAGGTACGGCCAGAACGGTTCCAGCCCGGAGGCCGTAGTTTGCCCACCTCTGATCTGGAGACCCCTTGCCTGATCTTTGTGCAATTTCTAGATTCTTATTTGGACTTATTTTTCCATGGTATCACACAGGGTAATAAGTTATAATAGTCAGTTGCACACTATCCCTACTAAACGTTTATCGCTCTTTGTGACTATGCTTTACCAACAATGTCACAGGGTCTGGCAATAGCAGCACCACTGCTAGAATTGGTAATGTGTTCTGTTATTTGTTCTAGAAATGCCTTATACACCTTCTTTTCCTGATTTGATGGCTTATAGGAGACCCTGATAATGCCATCACCCCCATTTCCCCCCTTTTATCTTTACCTAGAAACTATTACCCTATTTGCTTCCTACCTCCTTCTAGATCTTAGAACACGTGTACTCCTTTTTTAACCTGACTGTCCTTCCTGAACAATTTATACCCCTCTATACCAATATTCCAGTCATGAGACTTATCTGACTAAGTCTTTGTGATGCCAGTTAAGTCATTTGACTTATGTACTAATTACTTCCAGTTCTTCCTGTTTGTTCTCCGTACTCCTTGTATTCGTGTATAGACATCTAAGATTTTGAGCAGATTACCCCCACTGATTTCCCTCTTGTTGCCCCTAAAGCCCTATTGTAATGTTTAATGTCCCCCACAACATCTAACCCTTTGTTGAGGTTACCTTCTTTACATTTACCTGTGCTATTTTGTCATCTGATCCCTCTGAACCTAGTTTAAAGCCCTCCTCACTAGGTTGGTGAGTTGGTGGATGAAGATGATCTTCCCCTTCTTGGTCAGGAGGACCTCATATCCTCCCAGCAGACTTTATTCCTGGAATAGTACCCCATGGCTTCAACGGAAGCCTTCCCATTGACACTATTTGAGCAGCCATACATTCATCTGCAAGATAAGCGTGCCACTGTCTGGGCCTTGACCTTCAATTTAACTTGAGCCCCGGCCCTTACCTTAGCTCCTAGAGCCCGTTAGTTCCTTTAATCTATTCAGGGTCAGACTTGGCTGTATCATCAGTGCCCATATGGATGACCAGCATGAGCTAGGGCATATGCATGTGCTTTTTTACTTTGCTGAATGAATAATTTAGTTACAAAATTCAAACCAGGTTGGCCCAAATCTCATTTTCTTAATAATAATCATAAGATAATATTTTATTTATTTTATTATATGAGATTCCATTATAGTTCTCAATCTCTGTCTAGCATTGGTAGTTCTAGAATCCTCAAGCCATAGCAGTGCTTCCTCCAGCCACAAACTAAGAACATTTAGCTGATTATTCTGATTGTTTCTTAAATACTACTCCTCCCTTTCTTTCCAGTCATCTTGCTGAGCTAATGCTGTTTCTCCTGCCTTGAAATTATACAGAAAATGCTCTCAAATTCTCTTACACTTAAGTTTCAAAAATGTGTGCACAGGGAAATGAATCACTCAAATGTAAATGACAGAAAATGGTTATATAACCAGTGTAATTCTCTTAAACTGTTACCAAAGGTAGCATTTTTCACTAGAGCAAAACAAACATCTCCAAACAGTTTTCACAAATATCCACTGCAATAAACATGCTGAATTCACTTCAAGCTGTTTTTGCATGCCTTTGTATTTGCTTTCCATGAGTACTCAGTCAGAAGTGTTCTCATAACACATCATAAGTGAATATAAAAACTTTAATTTTGAAGGGTATTCAACCATTTACACTACAAACAAATCTACAATGGTCAGATTCTGATCCTCTGTGTAAGATGCCACTAAAGTCTATGTGACCATTTGTGAAGGAAGGTGAAACACAATGTCAAACATGTATCTGATTCTTGCTGTGAAAGTTACGCTTAGCTATTCAGAACCATCATATGAATGTGATGTTTAAACAGCACATCAAGAATTATTTTCCAAAATTATTTTTATTATAATGAATACGTCAATGAAAATTGTAAGCTTTTTTTGCAGGTAATTCACAAAGAGGAAAAATATTTTGCTGAATATTAGTCACAATGAATAATTTTCCCAACTAAATGAAAGTATAACTGTTCTGCCATGCCATTTGATAAAAAGAGGTTCACATTTAGAACCCAGCTTCCAACACTTCACTCTAACAGAATAGGAAAGCTGATCCAATGCTTAATGCAATACCCTTGCATATCAATTTCTCTGCTCTGCCATACACTTCCTGTGTGACTGTGACTAAGTGCTTTCAATAGGAGTTAGATGCTTTTGAAAATTCTACTAGGCACTTATCTGCATCTTTAGGAGCCTAAATACCTTTAAAACCTGCCCCTCAGCTTTCCTTTTCTCAGTTCCTCATTTGTAAATTGGGTATAATAGCACCTTCCTACCCCGCAAGGGCATTTTGAGGATAAATACACTGAAGATTGTGAGGCACTCAGATATCATGGTAATGGGGGCCAGATAAATACCTAAGATAGAAAGTAACACTGCTGATTTAATCTCTGGGAAATGAGTAGGGGCTCCATGCTTATTAGCAACAGACACGGTTAATAACAAAGATGATGAAATCGGGCAGGATGTAATTCCTGAATTGAGAGCAAGAACTTGTATTTGAGAAATGTGTTTTGATGACAAGTTTTTGCCTGACAAAGCTGTCCAAATTATTTTATTTGATAGAATATATGAGCTAATTAGAGCCACACATTATTTATACAAATTAAGAAAAAGCCCAAACTGAAAAGAGAATGATTAGATTTATTTGTTATGAGGGTTTTGTTGCAGAGGCCTGGACCAATGCCAGGCGCAGCCTACCTCCCTCAGAGAGCCAAACTCCAGCATCATCAGCTGAATCAAATGGATTCTCACTGCTTTAGAAGGAACATTTCAAGAAGTGAAGAAACTGGAAGCAATGGTGTCAGCAAGTGATGTGAAAACTTGACCAACTTGCTGCACTTGTACAGTGAACAACAAATGGTTTTAAAAGAATACTGAATGGGCAGTGGGGTGACTGAAGAAATAAAGAAATGGAGAACATATAATTTGCTTAATGGGATGCTAAAGTCTTACACAGCATTCATGCATGTTAGACATAAAACTGAACTTTGAAGGCTAGATTGTGACCTGTGGCACAGGTCTGAAAAAGGGGTGGGATGTACCTCATGGGTAGCTCTGAGAGACACAGTTTACTCCATGTAAGAGAGTAATAACTTACTGATGGCCCGTTTCTGCAGAAAATTATGAGAGTCTTCCCCATCCCCAGTCCTCTGGTCAGCTAAGATGTACTGACCAGCAAGTGGGGAAATGGCACCCTGACTGTGAATGTTCTCCACCCCTCCCTTGATCAGTCCCCCTCCATCTACTCCATATGAAGGGAATGGAAAACAGAGTCTGCTCAAAGCAGATCTACAGATGGGGGGAGTTCTCATTCTCTAGTATGAGCCCATAGTCTAGGTCATCCACTAGCCTTTAAAGAATCAAGATCAAATTCTTGAGTCTTCGTATTTCAGTGGAGTGAGCCTATTCATTAAGTTTATTGGAAGAAGTGGACTCCTGTCATTGTAGGACTTGATGATAGAATCATGCGAATAACTGATTTTTTTGGTCACCGCCCAAACCAAAAAATCAAATTTTGTGTTGAATGGATCATTTTGTTTGACCCAAAGAGAAATATTTAATTTCTGAATATTTTTAAAACTTTTTTAAAAATAAAATTGAAATAAATTTTGAAATGAAAAGTCATTTGAAACTGAAAAGTCAATACATTTATTTATTTTTTCTGGACAAAACAATTTGGTTAATTCTATAATAATTTCTGAAATGATTCAGTCAACCCAAATTTTGCATTGAGGGAGGGGAAAGTTTTGTCCAAACATTTCCACCCAGCTCTACTTGTTAAAAAGAGGAACAAGTTAAAGCAGAATTTATCTGTGGTTTGTGAATCCAAAGAAAAACCTTGGGCAGCAAGGTAACTTTTGAAATGAGTTCATTTTAAATTTGACATGATACTTTGACCAGGTCTACATTACAGACCTATACTGGTATAACTACGTTGCCGAGGGGTGTGAAAAATCCACACTCCCCGAGTGATGCAGTTATACCGACCTAAAAGCAGTGTAGACAGCACTGCTACATCCCTGTGCCTTTCGGGGAGGTGGATTAGCTATGAAGTATAGATATGCTGTTTGACTGAAAAGGAGCCGATGTTGACAACTGTGAGAAAGAAAAGCATGGTTTTAATACAGGGGGGAGGAGATATGAGGTGTTGTGGTGGAGGGGGAGGGGAGTGGTGTAGGAATCATGTTCTTTCCACACCTGAGTTTCTTTGTGAGGGGAAAAAAATGCTCTTTCCTCAAAGAACTAAAGTCAACTTAACTGTATTCTTTCAAGTTCACAGGGAGCTATAATTTTGAAAAGTTCATTGTGGAAGCTAGAATATGTGCTTTCTCTACTGGATAAAACTAAGGAGCAATCTCTGGTCATGGGATAAACTAAAAAAAACTGAATTTGCCTAAGGTATCTCTTACCCCTCTTAAATATTCCCCTTCCTTCAGATGCTATAATCATTATTTTTATTGTGGTAGCACCTAGCACCCATTGTGCTAGGAGCTGTACAAACACAGAACAGACAGTCTCTGCTCCAAATAGATTATCCCTCACCGTTTCCTTTCTATGTCATTACTTTGCATGGTTCCTTTACCTCTGGTATATATAATCTTGGAAGTTCTTTGATGTGATCTTGGACTTTGACATCCATGAAATTATTTGTGGATAAAGATTAAGATTTTCTTGGATTTTGTTTTGTAAATCACCGGAATTAAATCCACTGGAAATCATCCTTATATTTTTGTCAAGGGAGTTTTGCCCTGAGGGGAGAAAGGAATTACTACAAATGGGATTAGCTTATTTTAGTAAATGGCTTCATGTTAGTTGTGTCAGCATTGAAATTAAATATATATTATAAAGCATCATTTTTGAGGCCATGGATTCTTTCTTTTGGTACATTTTATTAGGTTGCTCTCTGAAGCAGTTAAATTAGTTATGGTACTGTTACTGATGTTGATTATAAGGATGTCTGATTTCATTTAGCATTCATACTGCACTGTAAGTGTCTTTTATAACCATCTTACTTTCACAGATGATTTATCCCACTGTAAAATCATTAAGGACATTCATTAGAATTTGTCACTCTGTTCCAGCAGACCAATACTTTTGAAAATAGATTCAATTGTTTGCCTTTAATTTCAGACATGTTTTCTTTTAGGCTTTAAGCAATTCTGTATTTTAACATACTGCTAAGTGGCACTGCCACTTCTTAATATTATAAAGAATCTTTAATTATTATTCCTGGCTGTTTTCCAGAAACAGACTGGGTCCTACCTTAGTTCCCCTGGCATAGGCAGACCATCAGTCTGGTTGTAAGCCAGATAGTCCACTTCTATAGGTTTTGTCCCTGTCCAGTTCTGAGACAAAACTAGGCATGGTTTTTTTTGATATCATGGATAGGGAACACCATTTTGAAGAGAAGGCATCTGCACCCCGGCTGGCATAACCTCACACATACAATGCATGCAAGGTCATGCTGGCAGGGGCAGGCCACTCATCAAAATGGGATGCTCTGTGAAGTGTGATCTCCCAATAGGAGGAACAGGAAGGGAAGAGGGCAAGTCCCTCACACTAAAGACTAGAATTTGTCAGGACAGGGGCTAAGGCCCTGACCAAGACTTCTTTCGCTTCACTGGGATTCAGATAAGGCCAAAACTCACAGTATTGTCTTTTAAAAGGATGCAGGAGCAGCAGACTCACTTGTGATCCCTAGTACTCAAGGCAATAATAGTAAGAGGTATAGGTGGTGTGGATTCCCTTTAGGCAATGCCTTTAAACTATAATCTAATCCCTAGCAAATAGTACTTTATATAAAACAAATTGTTACAACACCTCACAGAATGTGCTTTCTCAGTGAATGTTTCATAATGAGGAGGACGAGTAAAGTTCCCTAACTATTTTTTTTCTGAAAGAACCACAGTTAGAGTTCCACTCATTTATTTATTAAAGGATTTTCATGATCTAGATCTCCCCATACTAAGCACCTTTGGACCCTGCCTCAGTTTCCCACTCATATAACCTGGCCAGCCAAATATCAACTAGCTGCATCCATGAAGTTCCAACCAGTGTAGGTATTTCCTTCCCTTTTCCCAAGGATGGATTTATTTTTCCAACACAAATACAGTCCAACATCATTTAAAATAGGTAAACCAAGTTCTGTCACCCAGCTGCTCCTAGGGCTTCTGCCTCAGTGTTTCTGCTGCCACATACAAAGCAGAGATACCCCAGCCAGATGTTTACCTAACTTGATGTGGGGAGCCCGTTTCTGCTCCCTTACCCTGACCCAGGATCCCCTGCAAAAAATACCATCTGCCTATCTCAAGTGAGCTGCCTGTTGGTCTTTTATCATGCCAGATGGGAGGCAACTGATTTGTCTCAGGGCGGGACTCATCCCAACTCTCTTAAAAGGCCATCTGACTTTGTAACACACACATGTTCAAGTATTAGAATGGTTCAAATGTACCCACAAGTGTTTTCACCTGTAATGGGTGGTAAAGTAGCTCACACAATTTTGGATATGTATACGTGGAGACTGAAAAATTATCCACATATATATATATATTATATCAGATATAATATTGTATATGTATGTGTGTGTGTATATTAACAAAATAGATTTATTTGTTATTTCCACTCTGTCCTTGTCATAAATTATATTTTCCCTCCAATACCTTCCTTTGTAACGTTGTCAAAGTTCATTTATCAGATGTTTATTTTCATCGGTATTCCAACAAATCATTTTCACTCTTAAAATCTGAATAAAGGGAAGACCTTTCTTCATTGCTGATGCATGAAAACTTTCAGCATACAGATTATTTTGTCAATTCATTTGTGATAAATGGCTGGCATTAGACTTGCGAGGGCCGAATCCAGAGTGCTTTGCTTAGGTTACAGGTGGGGGTTGGGCTTTGGTTTGGCTCTCCCTGACCCCTCTCTCAAGCTTTGTTTTTTGCCATCCTAACTGGCGTGGCAGGGCTCGGGTGGACTCAGACTTTGGTTTCTGCTCATGGGATCATGTAGCAATTTGGGCTGTCAGAAGGGGGTCATGGTGTAATGAAGTTTGAGAACTGCCTAGCTTTTTTCCATAAGGAGAAAAAAATGTTAATTAGCTAATCAACATTTTTTAGTCCATCTTAAATTTTCTTTCTTTGTTTTAGATTTTTGGGGGATTGTTTGTCTTTTAGATTTTCATGGCTTGTACATTATCATCACTTCACAAATTATAACTAATTATAACTAATCTTATTATTACTTGTAATAACTAAATATCAAATGTATATTGGGATTGTCTTATCAAAGAAATAATAAAATAATCTAAAAACATCTCTTCCTTCCATACTTAAACATTATTGTGTATACACACACCCACACACACCAGGGACCCTATATAGGTACACTACATTCTCACTAGCTTATCCTGATTATGTGCACTGCCCCAACGAGGTGCCGCACAAAAATCACAGCCCAGGGAGGAGAAGAGGCAAAAATGGCTTTAAACCAGCTTTGCACCCTCCTGATTTTGGGTTATTCCAAGAACTGCAGTGGCCCTAGGCATAATCCAGACCTGAGGCGGCTCTGTAAATTATAGTAATTTCCTGGGGCTGCCCCATTAGCTGTAGCACTGCTCAGAATCTTTACTGGGTTGTGTCCTGCCACTCCCTCCACTGCACATTCTTGATGCCAGGGCTTGTAAGGTGGTCCTTGGTAGACAGTCTGTGGCTTTCTTTCTCATTTTCTGTGTAGAGGGAATCCTCAGTGGCTGACTCCATGTCTTCAGGCCCTTTCTATACCACTCCTACCCCTTTACTCCTCTGAGTTTCAGAGTTCTACACTCTTGTGTGGGCATACTTAAACCTCTTGAAGCTGGGGACAGCACTCTCTTGGTCCAGTAAAACAGTCTAATCAATGCAATTGTCAGAGCAATTCTAACTTGGGATCATTCCATGCTGCAAAAGCCCACTGAAGATGGGAATTGTTTTAACCAGAGGTCAGTAACCCTGGCTTCTGGCTAGATGATAAGACCACTTCATCTTTTCTCAGACTCAGGTAACTCCTTAAAGACTCTTTGCTAATCTCCTTCCCACGCAAACACTTTCACAAACTACAAAGGTGGTGATTACTCTCACTTCCTGCACTGCAGGCCCACCTCAGTTAGTTCTGGGCACACCAACAGTCTCTGTCCTGGCTTCCAAGAAGCCCACCAAGTGCCTCTAAAGCCCCTGGCTTACTCAAAGCTTCAAGAGACTCTCAGCAGCAGCTTCTGGCTTTCTAGCAGCAGCTCTGGGCTTGGACAGAGCTCCACAAAGCAATCTCATCTCCCCTCACCTGGAACTTGGCTCCCCTCCCACCGCCCCTCTGTAGCCCCTGGAAGTCTCTCTCTCCCCCAAGGCATCAGTGGAGTTGTAGTAACCAAGCATAGATTGCAGCACTCGGGATCTTCCCAACTGGAACACTTTCAGTTAAATTCAGAGGTCCCTCTCATAGATGGTATCTAAGGCCTATATGAAACCAGGAGGTAAATAACAATGAGTGGCCTATAAGAAGCAAGCATATTTGTTGACGTGAAAAGATTACGATGTGCATGACAAAGATGGATGCCTTGGGAATGCACTTCACTCATACTTCCCCTCCACTCTAAAACTCCACAGTTAGCTTGCTGAGTCACATCCTCAGCAGACACAAAACATTTGCATTGAATTCAACTGATTTACACCAGTGGAGTACCTAGACCTTTATTGCCCTCAACCGACATCTTTTTCACTTCAGTGCACATATCTTCTCTATTTTCTACCTGGCCTGGAACAAATTAACAGTTTGTTTTTCCTTTTTAGGAAATATAAGAATATTTCATGCCTTAAGGGTGATGCTAAAAGTTATACAGTATGAGAGATAAAGGAAGGATTAAAGGAAATATTGTTTTCTTCCATCAGTTTTCACTAGTGAGGCCATCACAAGTAATCAGCATCATTTTGAACGTGATATTTTAGTCAAGGACAAATCAAAATGATGAAAAAGGAAAATTACAAGGAAGGTTTACCAAATGTTATTCCATATTGATCTCACGAAGCCCTTCACATAGCAAAGGAATGCAAAGCATTGACAGGAAAACATTTTCAATGACTTAACAGTCAACAGAGAGCCAACAAAGTGACAGCAGCAGGACATTTCCTGTGTTGGAGAAAGCTGACCTCATTAGCAAAGAGATGGCTGTGAATGAAGGAGGATACCACTAAATCACAAGACAGCTCATTCAGCAGAGTAAATCTGAACGTGAAAGATCAGTGGTCTCACTTAGGTCAAAGGTTTACAACATGCATAGTCCTCCTGCTTTAAGTTAGGAGACTGGATGGAGAATTCATTATATATGTAGGTGGATTGCGATAGGAATTTTAAAATGAATAAAAAGAAAGAAATGGAAAAGAGATCAGGGTTTATAGTAGAATTGAAGTTACCTTTATGAGTGATTGGTGACAGATGTCTCTGGTCAGATCTTCAGCTGTTGCGAATCAACATAGCTTCACTATAGCCAGTGGAGCTACTACATTCGAGCCTGATTGAGAATTTGAACTAATTATCTCAAAATACAGTGAAGATTTATACATGGGGAGAAAGCTTTTAACCACATGGGAACTTTCCAATTGCTTTGATAATGGGTACTTTCATTAAAGACACTGCCTGAGCCAATCCTGCTGCCACTGAAATCATTGGCCATTTTGCAATTGACTTTGGTGGGAAGAAAACTGGACCTCTAAGTGAGGACCTTAATCCAGTACTGAGAAAAATATAGCATATATCATTCTTCAATCAAGGCTAATAAAACAGTTATTAATCAGTTTTTAGAACTTTGGATGATGCTGACAAGTCTGAGATTTGCTATGGTTGTTGCCAGAGTTATTGAATGGGTGACCCCTACATGAAGAAAGAACCAAACTCAGATTTATAGAAGCATTTCCACTGGAATAAGAAGAAAGATTAAAAAGGTCTGTCAGAGAACTGAGACAATTGCAGCTAAAAATGGTTCCATGCTGTCTGGAGCAAGATTTTTATTTGTTATGATTAATACTCAAGAGCATTTTCAAAACATCACTTTCAGAACACATCTAAAAGTGGTTCAATTTAATTGCATCATGATCCAAGATTACATTATAGTAGTATTGTTATTCTTGCTGTCTGCAGAATATTTTTAAATGCAGAACCTGCCCTAATAAAAAGCTCATTAACATTGTGAACATCTGACTTTTTCGGTAGGCAATATGGGTTTCCTTAATTCATTTTCATTATTGATGGAACATCAGAATTAACTTTTTATTGAATTTCATTTGCCTTAAACTTAAATAATCAAAACCACAAAACATAATTGTTTTTTTTGTAAAGAACAAAATGCAATATGCAGATATCTACAAACCATCAACTTGTGTAGAGAAACATATTTCATTTGGTGGCATTTTTTTCAAATTTCACATGCATAAAAGAGATTTGCTGAGGACTTTGTATTGAAAGTTTGCCATGTTTATAGGGAAGTTTGACGGCAATGCATCTTAAATGAATACATAAAAATATCAATTGTCTGGCTACCATGATATATACATATATATATTCAACATTCAATAGGTATTAAATCAAACACCTCAAACAGTTAAGTCATTGATTTTTATAGCACTTTTGCTTGAAACAATGTTTTGTTCCTGGACGACATTAAAACACATTGTGTTTTGAAAGATCTGTTTATATTTAGAATAACTGACAGATTTTGTGAACTGGCAAACAGCAATATGGAAGTAATTATAATTTATTCTTTGCCTTTTTAATCTAGTTCATTGAGAAAGTTTGTGTGTGTGTACATGCATGCATTCTTGCAACCATCAACAGACCCAATGACATTATCAACAAACAATTTTGCTGACTCTAGTATAGTGAAATCCTTCAGCATCTTCAGTTTTCTTCTGGAATAGCTCCTTAACAGATGGCAACGTATCATTGCCAATGGCTTGCTATCCTGGAAAACCTAAAGGATCCATGCAGAGCTTAACACTTTTATTCCTTTTCCTATGTCATCTAGCAAAAGAAGCCAGTAATGACTTCTTTCTTTTCACAGATGATTCCACCTTATGTTAGCTGATTTCTTCCAAATCACATTGTGCCCATTCTACTGTAAGTGTGCCAACAGGGCCATACACTATTTGACAGCAAGCTACACACTAACTGGTTGCCTTTGGTGAAAGTAAAATACAAAAGGCAAATTTCTCTTGCTGCCGGTGTTGCTATAGGTCATCGCTGCAAGCAACATCACTTCTTTTCTGATCATTCCATCAGCTTTGTGAATATTATTTTAGACATATGATTAGACACAGCAAGCAAATGGGTTTGAAC
The DNA here is from genome assembly GCA_007922305.1 of Dermatemys mawii. Lineage (NCBI taxonomy): Eukaryota > Metazoa > Chordata > Testudines > Dermatemydidae > Dermatemys > Dermatemys mawii. The sequence continues at coordinate 25,606,778 of ML677348.1, read as the reverse complement.
CACTTTGAGAGTAATTAAGCATGAAGCATAGCTGTGGGCTTTATTTGATCCAGACTGGTCATTCTGTTAGTAATAAACTCCATACAAAGTCTTTATTCCATTATATTTTCATGGGATAGATTTTTAAAGCTTCATCCTAAATACTCAGATTTCATAACAATCTATTTAAGATTAAATTAGAAAGATACAATTGTGATTCATTGAAAACAATTTAAAGAGTATATATACGGGGAGGTGGGGGGCGGGGGGGATTCCTGTAGTGTAGGTGTGTAGCTTTAACAAAGTTCCACTGCACAATGAAGAATGCACTTCAATATTTCCTATACCTGAAGTGGAACAGGCACATTAACACCACGGTAAATAAGGTAAATCTCAGGTCAGTCATTCTCTACCAGTCTAGAGGATGGATCTAATGACTCCAGAGATCTTCCTTCTGTTCAGTGGAACCAAGGCAACCATGCATAAGACTTTTCCTCAAAGCAGTGATAAAATACGATTTTTCTCTTGAACCATGTTCAGCCTATTTGTGGAGATTTATCTTGTAAGTTTAACACTTCTCAGATCAGATATTCATTAGGATATACTGTATTATGAAAAAGGTTTTTTGTTTGTTTGGTTTGGGTTTTTTTGTTTTTTTTATGATCATTTGAATTGAAGCTCATAGTATTGGGACCTAATTCCTTCTTTTTACAATATGGTTTGTAGAGGACTAAATTGCCAGTTTGAAAATTAGTGCATTGATATTCACAGAAAATCCCATATTCACTCAAGTACAATTTTGAAATGTTATGCTGTAAGTCATCTTTGCAGTTAGATGACGGCATCGTATCATGTCAGGGTCATAGAGCATATCTGTTTTTAATTTTTTATTCAACAAACCACAAATACACCATATATGTATTTCTAGCCCATATTACTGTACAAAAATGCATTCCTACGTAGAGTAATAATGTAATTTTAGAGGTTGATTCTGATCTCACTTATACTGACATAAAACAGGAGTAACTCCATTCAGGTCAATGGAGCTACACTGGTGCAAAAGTGGTGCAAGAGTATCAAAATCAGGCCATAGTATAGTGAAGCAAGTTACGTTGGGAGCTGGCCATACTGTACTTGAGCATAATCATTAATTGCGACAGTAGTGTAGTTCCTCAAAGCCTTTTTGTTGGGAAGAGTTTGACAGAACAAAATAAACTGTTTAGCTGTGTTGTGCCACTACTCTATTCCAGTTAATAGACTATTATAATAGAATCAAACCACCTCTTTCCACCAGCTCTTTTCAGATTTTAGACTTGTGCTCAGATATGTTAACGCTGAATGATTTCAAAAACGTTGCAGGAGGAGAGTCAAGAGACAGATTACACCCTCAGTTCAAAAGTGTAAATCTGGAATAACTGCATTGGCAACATTAGCTGAATGTAGAATGCCATTAAGAGCCCCCACTTACCACAAATATTACTTTACCAAGAGTACTATCCAAAAGCCCATGAGGTAGTTTATAACCAAGGCACCAGGTCAAGAAGGCACTGAAGGATGTGCTTAATTTTAAGCATGTAGTTTATGTGTACTACCTGGGACCCGAATGCTGAAGAAATGAACTGGTTACTTGTGCCATACAACATGATTAAGTCAAACCACAAAAGAACTCAAAATTAGCTTTGGTTCAAATTTGAACTGCATTTGCAAATAGAGAGTGGTGAGACCTTTTATTTTTTTTTGACTCTAATAGATCAGTGGGAGTACTTTGTTATTTATTTTTGCTGCATCATGACACACTCAAACTTTCACCATCCTGCTTGTAGTCTTGGTTCATTGAGACATTTCACTCAAAAAGTTACATGCTATTTCTGCTGCATACCTAAATGGTTGAGTCTGTTCTGTTTGGTTAGGAGTGGCAGTTTAGTTTAGCAGACTTCCTCCCAGTTTTTTGTTCTGGGATTGTAAATTAATAATTTGCTACTGGACTAATTTAGCAACAAATTACAACACCTCTTGCACTGTACAGCCCAGAGTCAGTGCATTGAGAGTTGGAGCCAAGTCTCCACTCCCTGTCATTCCCCGCCCACTTGCTTCAGCGCGTAGTGGAGGAGCAGATGCATAGAGTCTACTTAATCCTGCAAAGAAGGACCTCATGCTCAATTAACCCATGGAGGAGTGTAAGAGAAGTTCTTACTCCCTAGCATCTCTGAATTGGCACATGGTCCAAATTGCTAGTCCATTGAGTTCAGTGGGATTATTTTGAATTATTTTGAATGGCCCTAGACAATGGTATTAGTTAATACAAGCACTGAAAATTCACATGTGTTAAAACAAATCATACCATTTAGGAATAAGTGCAAGTTAGTTTTTTCTCCTTTTAACAAAGCTGTTTATTTTTATAATGTAATATTTGTTCTATAGTAGGGATGGGCAAAACTGGTATAGGTTATGTTTTGCTAAGGATCTTATTTTGCAAATCCAACAGTTAAACAGGTGGTACAGAGCTAAATTCCATTCTGTCAAAACTCCTAGGATTAATTAGTGGAATACATAGATCACGTTTTGGCCATTGACTGTTAGGCCTAACTTTATTCATTAGGGGGAAAATATAAGCATTTGAAGGCATAAATGAATATGTGCAACAAGTGTGAGTGGAACTATTTCTGTAGGGTATGTTTTCATTAGAGAGATTCTTGACTGACTCATAAATATTTCTAAAGTTCTTGCTTGCCAAGTAGCACAATATAATAGTGGTGTGTTTATTCTAATCCTAGATATACTATAAATTAGAAGCAAACATTTTTTGTGAGTGAAAATGGGAAATATAGGGACCTGTGTGATTAGGCAAATATGTTCTTGTAGCTTACCTAGAGGTTGGGAAGGCAGCCTCTTGCATGGAGTTAATTGAATTTTTATGCAGTGAGGTATTCCACATTGTGGCTATTAGAAACATAAAGCTGTTCAGCTTTTTATTTTCTTCTTTGTTGTTTGTGTTAAGAAGAAGCTGCTACACTTTTTTAAGAAAATGCCCACAATGTTTCTTTATATTTCCTTGGCAAAATGGAGTCCCTGTCATGTTCTAATGTCTTAGTTTGTGCCATGTTATGTGATCTGACCTAACCGACAGCAATATGAAGTCTGTAACATAAAAATAACAAATAGCGAGTATTTTTTTCCTTCAGAAAGTATGGATGTGGATAATTATCTAGGAACAGTGGGTGGAAGCAGTTAATGGGCATTTTGCTGCTGGCACTTCTTTGATGAAAATACTGTGAAGCAAAGCCCGACATGAGGAAATCATTATTTAACCTGATGTGATTGTATACAGTTTGACAGACATCATTCAGCTGCTGACCTGTGATGTAAATGTGAAAAATCCATTGTCAAAGCAAGGTTAATTCTTGTTCTGCGATCATCACCAAACCACTGAAAATATAAAGCCCATTCTTTCTGTGCAGCATTGTTATTTAAAACACAGTGTTTCCAGACCTTCACAGGGTGCATTGGTGGCTCACTCCCACACTGTTGAGTGGTATTATATTTACTTTTTATAAAAAAGATCCGTAGGGAATGAGCTGAGTGTCTGGGCAGTAAGAGATACTTCCTAGCTTGTGTTTGTGAAGGAGAAACACATCGGGAAAAAAAACTGTCTTTTCAGTTGCATAAGCCTGCAGTAAGTGTGAATAAACAAAAATATAAATCTAATTGGCCACACTTTCAAAGCTATTTGACCATGACAAGTGACAGCTATGATGCTCATAAACAGGTCTACACTTGGAACATTATTATGTGGGAATGAGCAACTTTCCAAAAGGAAAGTATAAGCAATATCATAGCATTACATCTCAGAGTGACATATTGATTAGAGCTGAACCGAACAGTTTGAATTAGATTTGGGTCATGTGGTGAGTGGCTTTCCAGAAAAGGCCAGAGATCTGAAAACACTCTGGCTGACATTTTGAAAAATGTCTGAATGTACGGAAAGGCTGGTTCCAGCTCCCTCCCACTTCTCCGTCCCTATCATCCCTTTGCCCCAATAAAACTTGAAACACTTCGCTGTAAGACAAATAGCTCCTTTCCACCTACCCCTAGTGTGGTTTCATGTTTCAGTGTGCAGTAATCTCATTAAACTGGATACGCATATGAAGAATATACTAGCTGGAGGTGGTACATCATTTTGTATGATCTCAACTGGAGACACAGTTGTTCCAAACTGACACAGCTTGAATATTGATAAGATACAATTAAACATGTGACTAACTGAATTGAAAAACCAGCAATCTTTATAATTAATAATAATGCATGTATTTCTAAAGGATCCCTGGCCCTCTACTAAGCCATTTAGGGAATTATACAACACAAAATGCAGTAAAAGCAGATTTCCACATGAGTGGTTTAATGAAGCTGGATCATTGTGGGTGTTCCAAAATGGGGTAAATATGTGGCTACAGTTCATAAACCAAAAAAAGAGTGTAATGTAATATAATAGGGGGAGGGATAGCTGAGTGGTTTTGAGCATTGACCTCCTAAAGCCCAGGGTTATGAGTTCAATCGTTGAGGGGAGCATTTAGGGATAGGGTGCAAAAAGCTGTTGGCTGATTTAATTGGGGATTTGTCCTGCTTTGAGCAGTGGGTTGGACTAGATGATCATCTAAGGTCCCTTCCAATGTGATATTCTATATATTCCCACTCATGGCACTGGCTAAGTCACTGAGATACAAACACAGTGTTTCCTCTGTTGAGCTGCTAACAAGTGCAGATGGACCTGGTTTCATAAGTGTGAGTAGTGAAGGCTTTAAAATGTTTTCCCACTCTCTTTTCCTTGCTTTCTGCCAGGCCTTAAGAGAAAGAAAAATGGCCAACAACTGATGCATCTGTTGAAGCCTTAGGACAGTGGTCATTGAGTTGATATCACAAGAGCAAGATGAGCTATAAGGAGGAGGTTTGGGCCAACATTTCAGAAGGGACTAATGATTTTTCACAGACCCAGTTTGAGGTGCCTAAAAGAGGCCTGATTTTTAAAAAGACCTAAGCAACTGCCCCCTGAAAATCCCCTTTAAGATGTCTCAAATTCAAACATTAAGTCACCCAGATTTGCTAGTCCCTTTTATAAACCTGGTCTTGAATTGCAACCAGCGTCTGCATCTTTAAAATCTTTATAAATTGATAGCAATGATAAAGGACAGAGAATGGGCATAATAGGATCATTGTTATTCAAATAATTGCACAAGCTACAAGCTGCAGAGATTCACTGCAGGCAGCCTTGTTCAATGGTGCTTCAATACAGAAGCCTTTACATCATGAGGTTATGTGTTGTTATTGCCTGGTCATCACTAGATAAATAAGGGTGCAGGTGTAACCCACATACCTTCTGTGTGTGGTGTTCTGTCCCATCTACTGTCATCAAGACCACTTAAAGAGAGAGATAAAATGAATCTGCGCTACAGCTTTAGCTAACAGGCAGTAGGCTTTTAGCTCATGCAGTAGAGCAGGCGTGGCTTATTTGGGCATAAGCTTTCATGAGTAAAAAAACCCACTTCAGAAGTTTTCATTGTTTTTGTGGATACAGACTAACACAGCTACCCCTCTGATAGATTATCAAGACCATTTAAGAATGGGTCTTTCAACTAATGCACCCACCTTATAGTAAGTTCATCTAAACCATATTTATCTGGTTTGATTATTAGAATATCAGATGGAATTGTGACAAAGGCCTTACTAAAGTCAAGATATATCATGTCTTGTGCTTTTCCCTATGCATTGAGCTATTCTCTGTCAGAGAATAATTAGATTTGCTTGACATGATTTGTCCTTGAAAAATCCATGGTGGCTTTTTATTTATCACCTTACTATCCTTTAGGTTTGAATATCCCACATCTGCTTTTGAATGATTAGCAAAACATTTGGGAAATGTGCTTAATGTAGGAAAGCTACATTTCAGCTTTCCTCTGAGAAACGCTATCAAAATGATGAGCGGGGTTTCCCATTCTAAACACCTCTAAAAGGCGGAGCTGTAGACCACCCTATGTTCGGTCTAATCAGAGCCCTATGGCAGCACACATGAAAGAGGAGCATGTATTTTCCAATAGTCCCCTGCTTGAAAAAGACCCAACACATTCATTTCGCTTGGTATATGCAGAGGGTCCTGAATTTCAGTTGCTGGCTCCCCCCTCTCCTGCCAACTGAGTTGTTCAAACAGCTAAATCATTCCAAGAAAATGTTGGGAAAGAGAGTAAAATATAACTATTTTATGTGCCCAGAATACACTTAATGGCAAGTGATTCAGAAGGCCCCTGAAGGAGGAGTGGTAGGAGCAAAAATATAGGGAAATCTGGATGAGCCAAGGAAACCAAAATAAGTCCTTTAAGGTGCTGCTGAATCAGAAGTCTGTATCCTTTAGTTTCCTTCCACATCCTCCTTGTCTTACATAGGATTTTGGTCCCCAAAATGTGTATTTCCCTCCCTTCCTTATTTTGGTTTCAAGAAAGGAGATGCAGGGAAGGTGGCCACAAAGAAGTCTATTTAACCGCATCTTCATCTGCTACAGAAATTACAGAGCAACTCTCCCCTTCATCAGTGGAATGAGGGACTCAACAGCAGCAATGAGGGCACTAGAGATTTTCTGTCCTGTTCCTTCCCTCTGGGGCACCTGGCATTGACCACTGTCAGTAGACAGGATACTGGGCTAGATAGACCTTTGGTCCTACCCAGTATGGCCATTCTTGTGTTCTTATGTACCATTCTATGAGAGGGAACATGGCTCATGGGAGGGCTGAGTATCTTACAGTAGGGGAGGTGGAAAAAGAAAGGCCAAGTATTTAAACTCAAAGTAAAATTGGATGATGACACAACACTTGGGGCTCATGCAAAGCAGAATTCCAGGCACATCTTTGGCTTTCTTTTTATAGCTGGATATCTACACCCTCTATCTGAGCCACTCATATGTAAGGATGTTTCAAATAAATAGTTTCATTTGTCCTGCATGTCATAATCCGATTATATCTGGGCTACTGTTATCTAGGACCATATGTTTCACTTCCATGTGTGGAGGAACATAAATTAATACCAAAGCTGTGCAGTTTCAAAGTCAAATGAAGATACAAAGTCCATGCATTCTTCCAATAGCTCTCCTCCATTGACCAGAACTCAAAAAGACAGCAAAGACTGGAGATCCCCGGCCAACTTTCTCTGCTGTGGAAGCATACGAGCACATAGGTGTATCCCAGGTAAAATTTCACTCTATATTTTTTATTAATTTCCCTTCTGTTGTTGTATTTTATTCATTTATTTTTTTGTTATTATAGATTACCGTCTTGCAGTAGAAAAAGAAGACCCTTTAGTTCATCTGGATTAGGTTATTTTAGCTAGAGATAGATATTATACATGGCTCTGATTCTATATATACATTTTAACAATACACTGTACAGCTCTCTTCTGCTGAAGGAGTGCAGAAATACAAATTCCTGTGGAATGGATTAACACAGACTAGAAATGCTAACCATTTATTACCCAACGTAAACACAGAGAGAAGAAGTAGGGCACTACTAGAGTTCCTGGCCATTAGACTCTATTTGCTGTTTAAAGGTGGTTGAGTGGTAGAAAAAGCACTAATCTTTGAAGGTCATTTTTGTAAAAAAGCAACTAAACTTTCAGGAAAAGACTCAAAAATTTAGTGTGCCCAAAGCACAGAAATGTTTTTAATCTTAGCATGTGCCTCCTTTTTAAATCTGGTAAAGGATAAAGAATATAGTTATTTATTTATATAGGATTATGTGATAATAAGTCCATAGGTCATCCTGTTGCATTTTGCATTCTGCAGCTTTGATTCCATGGGCATCTCTTTTCCTTTCAGCATTATTTATGCAGTCTGTTTAGTTTGCTTTACAGGCAGTGGCAGCATTCATAGGGTAGACCTATTGAACCAAGCTGTAATAGATGTAATACATCAATACATTTGAGCTGAACAGCTTTAATTAGGCCTTCCTGGTCATTTCATCAATTCAGTGGAGTACCATTGGGATTTGGATAACAGCATACCTCCTGTAGTGCATGAGAATTACAACACTCAAGCAGCGCTCTGCCAGTCACATCACAAGGTTAGACAATCAGTGTTAATTCATATAGTTAAGTGTCTGGATTCCAGCACATAAATTTACTCTTAAAGTAATATCTTTGAGATCCTAAAATCTTTTAAACCCTAATGTCAATTTGAAATGTAAACTATCCTGAAATCTCTTGCTGCAACATTCTGTTGCTGCATGGCAACAAATTAAAAGTGTACTTAACTTGAAGATTTATGGGTCTCAAATATAATGTATCTGCTGCATTCCTGTGGTAGAGAAGATCTACTAGAACTAGTAGAAATTACTTTAGGTTCAAAATTGTATGTGTACCAGTCTGCTACAGCACTAACACAGTTGGTTTGTACTTTCTTTGGTATCTGTGTGTCATAGCACAGCATAAATGCTTTCATACATCAAAATCAAAAACTTTATATTTAGAAAAGATTATTCAATTTTACTACAAGATCGGAGTTTTGTGGTTTTGGTTTTTGTTTTCCACGTGCCAATCAATGGAGCAACAATCATAGCCTATTTATGTAATAAAATTCATCCCAATTAAACTAACTAATGTTATATGAACATTAAAACCTTTCAATTCTTCTTTTTCTTGCCAAACCTCAAAATGTATTTTCAATTACTAGTGAGGCTACAGAACTGCAAATTTCAGAACTTATTAACGACACTAAAGTAGGCCAACAATTATATTACTTATATATTGCTTATGTATTTACCAGCCAGTATACAATCCATTAAATACACTTAAACCCTTACGATTTTATATCAGGTAAGTTCACCTAGTCAGGAGCATAGGCTCTTATTCAAAACAAAATGAAAACAAAATGAAAAAACACACCTCCATTTAGGAAAATACTGAATTTTGAAGCATATGTGTATGGCCCATGGGCAACCTTGGTAATTAAGTAGAATAACCACCCTACTATTTTGTGATGCTGAGTACACCCAATTCATTGTAAAAAGAAAACATAATTTGGTACACTGACATATGTTTTCATGGATCATCTTTTTGTTCCGTGTTTGTACAGCACTTAGCAAAAAACAGTCCTGATACATGAACAATGCTCCTACATGCTACAATAAGACAAATAATTAGTATTATTTAATATCATAATTAATAATAATGGACATTTTAACATTAAATTAGAATTCCATGAGGTAATTTCTAATCTTTCATGTCTATGTTCCAAACTGTTTTTAACCTCATAAACAAATACAAATGTGTATTATTTTCACTGAAAACATCTATCTATCTATTGTAAAAAAAAATAGAGTAAGAGCTGACAAGAATTTATTAAAGGCAATAGGATGATCTGGATAAACATACTTGAGCTGTTGATAATACTGAAGGTTGTTGATCATTCAATTGTGCTATATCTTTTGTAGCCTTAATAATGTTTTATATTAGAAACCATGGAGATGAAAACATATTTACTGAGTATGTCTAACATACTTTTCCTGAAATACATTTTGCTGAAAATGCAATTAATTGATTTTTTTCCCACTTTCTCTTTGCCAGAGGGGAGGAGGAGTGAAAATCTCAGAATGTAATCTAAATACAAAGCACTTGGTAATGGAACAAGATCACATGATCAATACCATATTATAAACAAGTGTCTCTTACAGTGTATACAAATTTGCTACTTTTTATAAACAGAAGAGAAAGAAGAACTAGATAAGTTCATGGAGGTTAGGTCCATCAGTGGCTATTAGCCAGGATGGGCAGGGATGGTGTCCCTAACCTCTGTTTGCCAGAAGCTGGGAATGGGTGACGGGATAGATCCCTTGATGATTACCTGTTCTGTTCATTCCCTCTGGGGCACTTGGCATTGGCCACTGTGAGAAGACATGATATTGGGCTAGATGGACCTTTGGTCTGACACAGTGTAGCTTCTCTTATGTTCTCATGTCTTACCTAAGCAAGATTTTTAAAGGCATGTCATAGCTGTATACTTTAATAATCAGAAAGCCAGAAATGCACCTTCTGAAAAACAGAAATTAAAACTGTAGTCACAAGTGATGCATATAGCAAGATAATCTTTGACATCTATGAAATGATGGAAAAAATCAAATGAATTTAAATTTACTGTAAAGAACATTAGCATGCTAGTGTTTGACTTGTAATTATTTTTTATAATATTTACATAACAGTAGTTTCCAAAGGTCCAACTCTGTATCTGGCATCTTTTGTCATAGATATATAGATATAGCTATTGTGACGGAGTCAGACCAGAAGGATATAGGAGAGTGCTGGAAGGCAGGTATATTAGTCTCAGGATGTGCAGGTCCCTGTTCCCTGGATAGACAAACAAAGGCTACTCCAGGCCAATCAAGACACGTGGGGCCAATTAAGAACCTTCTAGAAAGGAGTAGAAACAGCTAGCCTGATTGGGACACCTGAAGCCAATCAGGGACTGGCTGAAACCAGATAAAAACCTCCCAGTTAGTCAAGTGGACTGTGGGTGTCAGGAGCTGTGGAAGGAAGTGGTGCTGTTGGTGAGACTGAGTGGTGGACAACACATCATACTGAGGGAAGGAGGCCCTGAGGTAAGGGTTAAGTGGAGTTTGAAGAAGCAGTGACTGCTGTGGGGAAGTAGCCCAGGGAATTGTATTGTGTTTTGTGGATAAAAGGTCAGCCATCTTAGCTGATACTATTAGGGTCACCTGGGCTGGAGCCCAGAGTAGAGGGCGGGCCTGGGCTCCCCCCTTTCTGCCTCTCCTAATTAGTCTCTGAGATTGGGAAACAATAGAGACTGTGCCAGGAAGGATAGCTTCTCCTCATTGGCTTGTGATGAAAATGGCTCAATAGGCTGTGACCTTGTCTCCAGAGAGAGGAGGGCTCCGTGGAGGGTCACAGTGAGCCACTGAGGCTAGTATAAATCTGCCAGGAAATGCAGGATCCACGAAGATAAGGACAGAGCTTTGTCACACTATAAAGAACTACATAAACTGAGTAAGACATTTCCTGCCCCAGAGTTTATAATATAAGGACCTGATCCAAAATTCACTAGAGTCAATGAAAGACTCGTGATTTACAACCACAGATAATCAAGATTCAGGTCTGCAGTGTGCTCTAATATTCAAAGTATGGGACTGAGAGTGAGGATATCCTTAATTTTTGAATCCTAGCTTTTTCGCCCACTAAACGTGTCATTTTAGGTAAACCACCTACCTTGTGTATGTCTCAGTTTCCACATTTATACAAAAAGTACAGAAAAACTTCCCTCACTCACTGAGTTTTTGCCAGGATTTACTGGAGTAGTCAATGTATATAAAAGACTTTGCTAGTTCTAAGTCATTATTGGGCAAAATACTGCAGTTCTTATTCTCATTACTAGGTTTTTTTGACAGATGACAAATTGAAGGATTCACTATTAAATTAGCTGATCTTTCATTTCCCAACTATCCTATTTATAAAAGGGTTTTTTTAAGACAAAGAAATGCAAATCACCAAAATGTCATAGGGCTAGATCTACAGAGTGGACATAGAGTTAGCATTGTGACACCTACCATTTAGTTGTCCTGCTGTGTAGTGGAATCCACAGCCCTGTGTTCAATGCCCAGACTCTCCCGACATAGAGAGAGTTCAGTGCCACAGAGATTAACAGAAACCAGTTAGCTGAGCAGTGATCTGCCTTAACTAACCAGTAGCAACTGCTGGGAAGAGAGGTGTGCCCTAAGTCCCCTCTCTAGCTGGAATTCACAGCATTTCTTACAACAAAACCACAGTAGCACCCTGATTGATAAATCAGTGGTTAGAGCTCTCACCCAGGATGTAGGAAATAGGAACTCAATTCCCCTTGCTGATTGCTATGAAGGAATTTGATTATAGGGGGCCCTTGCTAGGAGTGTTTTGCGGTATCCTGGGTCAGGGCTCTCTCAAACTCAGTGTTTGAAGCTGTTCTATTGTGCATATTACTGTGTCAGAGCCAGACAGAGAGACATAAGAACATAAGAATGGCCGTACTGGGTCAGACCAAAGATCCATCCAGCCCCGTATTCTGTCTACTGACAGTTGTCAAGCAGGTGCACCAGAGTGAGTGAACCTAACAGGTAATGATCAAGTGCTCTCTCTTCTGCCATCCATCACCCCCTCTCTGACAAACAGAGGCGAGGGACACCATTCCTTACCCATCTTTTCTAATAGCCATTAATGGACTTAACCTCCATGAATTTATCCAGTTCTCTTTTAAACCCTGTTATAGTCCCAGCCTTCACAACCTCCTCAGGCAAGGAGTTCCACACGTTGACTGTGTACTGTGTGAATGCATATTTCATTATTTATACACAGTGGAGCAGCTTCAACAGGAGAGTGAGAAAAACCTGACCCAGAGTACTCCATAGATTAGTGATTAAGCCCCTCTCCATGGAGGAGGTGACCCTATTTCAGGTCCCTTCTCCACATCAGGTGGAGGAAGGGACTGAATACAGATCTCCCAGATCCAGGTTGAATGTTCTAACCACTGTGACAAAGTTCTGAGTCTGTATTTGTGGGTCCTGCGCTTCTTGGCAGATTTGGGGGCCTCAGAAACTCATCTAGGCCCCAGAGTGACCTCCCTTTCTCAGTATAATTGGCAAGAGTCACCGCCTAGTGAGCTACCTTCATCACAGGCCAGTATGGAAGGTGGAAAGGGAGGAATACCCCTCAGACTTTGTTGCTCTGTAGAGCTCAGTAAGCACAGTTCGGCCTCCCATATGAACTGAGTCTCATTTCTCCTCTCAAGAGGATTTCTGTAGAGTATGGAAGGAGATGGGGGGAACCCGGGTCTGCCCTCTACTCTGGGCTCCAGCCTAGGGACCCTAATAGTATCAGCTAAGATGGCTGACCTTTTAGCCACAAAACACAATGCAATTCCCTGGGCTACTTCCCCACAGCAGTACCCACTTCTTCAAACTCCACTTAACCCTTACCTCAGGGCCTCCTTCCTTGCGTATGACAAGTTGTCTACCTCTCAGTCTCACCAACAGCACAACTTCCTCCCACAGCTCCTGACATCCCCACCCACCTGACTAACTGGGAGGGTTTTTAACTGGTTTCAGACAGCCCCTGATTGGCTTCAGGTGTCCCAATCAGGCTAGCTATTTCTGCTGCTTTCTAGAAGCTTCTTAATTGGTCCCAGGTGTCTTGATTGGCCTGGAGTAGCCTTTGTTTGTCTATCCAGGGAACAGGGACCTGCACATCCTGAGGCTGATATACCTGCCTTCCAGCACTCTCTTATACCCTTCTGGACTGACTCGGTCACACTACCCAGATAAATGTTATGGGGACACTATCTCCTCCTTCTCTGGTGTTGTTTTGTGTAGAGCATGATCTGATAGGTGGCTTCTGAGAATGTCTGCTGGATCAGGCCCAGCTCCTGCAGGCCAGGTAGGCAGGATACTGCCTAGGCTTCCGCTAGGAGCCTGGGTACTTAGACTGATGCATCTGTGGTGAATGCTCACTGGCAGAGTTTTAGTCACCTAGGGGATTTTATCAGTGGAAATGTATGCACCTAGGAAGTTTAGGTACTGATGGCATTAAGAAGTAGCTGAGCCAAGGTTTTGAAGATTTACATTTTGGATTTAGGCACCTAAAGAGGCAGTTAGGCACCTAAGTCCATCATGTGGACCTAAATCCATTTGTGAATCTAGCCTGTAATCTCTTTCCACAATATTAATGGCACCCAGGGCAGGTACTGTGAAATAATCAGAGGTATGGTAAATATAGTTTTCCTTACGCATATTCTGTAGAAAATACAATTTTCCAAGACCTTGTCCCAGTTTAAGTGGAATGGCGTACATTTGAACTGATATCAGCTAAACTTCAGGTTAATCACACATTTAGCTATCATAGTGTGATGGCATGAAAAAGCTGAAGTGAGACTGCATTTAATGGATGAAATTCTATTTGCTACAACCTGATAGCAGGTTTGGCAGCTGAATGATGTATTTCCGGAAATAGGAAGATGTCCTAGAAGTAACTTGTGGCTGTTCCTAAAGATTTATTAAAACTAAGTTGACACTTGCATCACTGATAGAGGTAATTTCAGAGCTCTTGAAATTCTACTGACCCTAAGATAATGAAACTACCACCTCATGCACATTTGTATTCTGTGGCATGTAGTATGGCTCATGGATTGGAATGTGAAACACCATCATTATGTGCTGGAAGAATTCACACTGGTGACTGAGGGCAAACACATGGAAATGGAAATATTGCAAGGAAAGGTAGATACTATAGTCAGAACCAGATGAGTAGCTCAGCGCATAAACAACAGTGATAACAGGTTATTTAGACACTTAATAAAACTTTGGGTTTGCAAAATGAGTACAGCCCTGTGACTAGACCAGATTTCTTGAAAGCATTTTTTTATCCTATATCACAGCAAAGAATTTATATTATGCCCTAAAACAAATCAAATCTAGTGCATATGAAAAGTACCATAAAATGTGCTTAGCAAAGTCTTGCTGAAGCAGAGATATGTGCATATTTATGACACAGACAGCCATGGGCTGTACAAATGAAAGCTTTGCTTATAATCCAAGTAACATTTTTAACAGTATTTTCAGATAAGAAGGATGCCTGTTAAACTCTGATCAAAAGTATCTTTAGGCTCATTCAAAATGTGGATTGCCTGTACAAAATGTGACGATTGCTTTATTCTAAAATATAGCAGAAATATTAATGAAAATATAATGATATTACTGCACCATTTCACTGCTCTCATAGACTTTGTAAAAAAAAAAAGAGTTTTGAAGGTTTTTGAAGCTTCACAGGGATTAGAGGAAGAAAGCTAATTCAGTAAGTGATCCTAAGTAAATCGATCACTGTTTTATAAAACCAGTAAGAGGAAGGAGGAAATGTGATTAAAAAACACATTACAATGTCTCTTTACAGGTGGCCCAGGGGACTGGAATCTTTCAGGCTGGGTCAAATCCATCAATAAGGAGCTGAACAACTCTGCTCTTCCCTAAAGAGGATTCCATGAAGTAAGGGTTAAGGCACATTGAAGGGAAATTTGAGGAAGCTTGCATTGCCACAATCCATGCTGTCCATGGTCTCCAGGACTGAGAATTTTGCATCTTTCCTGAGCACTAACAGCACTTATGCAAGTAGCCCCATTAGGTCAAATTCTCATTTATACTACGGCCCCTTTGAGTTTATGACTACACTTCAAGCGCTACAGTGGCACAGAAGCTACACCACTATATCATCATAGTGTAGACACTTCTTACAGCAATGGGAAAGGTTTTCCACCCCCCAAGTGGCAGCAGTTAGGTTGATGGAATAATTCTTCCACCAACAAGGCCATAGCTGCACCTGGGAATTTTTTCACACCCTTCAGTAATATAGCTAGGTCGATCTAAATTTTAGGTGGACGAGGCCTAAAACATCTTTACACTGCTAGAGTTAAACCCTGGTCCCATTGAAGTCAATGGTGGTGTAAAGAGGCCTTAGTGTAGATAAGAAAGAGACCCTTTGACTTCAGTGGAACTGATGACTCACATTTGTAAAGTTAAGCATATGCTTAAGTGTTTACAGCACTGGGGACTATGTCAGTATGCTGGTTAAATTTGGTATGCATTAAGGTTATTTTGATTATTACTTTATTTTATAGTTTACCAAGAAGTCTATAATTTTTACCTCTGGTTTCTTAGTTTGAGTGTAGACTTTCTATACATTGGCTATTGTAAAAGGTGACTAACTAAGTGATGTGCCTTTTTCAGTTCTTTATGATGTACATAAAAGGCCTGAATTTTTATCCTACATGTTTTTTTAAAAAAATCTTTGAAATAACAGAAACATGAAGTCCAAACTCATATCTAACTAAGAAAATGGCACCAATTTAACTAAAGGTATTATTTTAAAGTGTTCTAATTAAACCAGAGCAAATGGCTCTGTGAATACTTTTATTTCCATTTAAACTACACTTTTTTTTCAGTCTAGCTTCAGTCAATTAGGAATCAGTATAAGCTAAATTAAAATAAATCAATCTTAAACTGAAATAAGAGTATCTACACAGGGGTTTGCTTTCATTTAAATCAGTTTAAACTAATGGTTAAAGTTAAATTGGTGCAACTTTCTCATGTACACATGGCATACATTTGTTTAGCTAAATTGATACAATAAATCACCTTGTGTTTATTTCAATTGAAGTAGACCTTCCATCAGTCAATAAGGAATAGTCTAGTCTTTTCTAGTTTTGTTGGATGATTTCTTGAGAGTATCAATCTTAAATAAACCTGGTTTAAACTTAAATAAGCATGTCCACACAGTCTTTTGAACTGGTTTAAAAATCACACTTTTAGACTATAGCTTCCTGGCTGACGTATGCTTTAACATCAGAATAGTTAACCTGAGGTGTAAACTCCTAATGAAGACAAGTTACTATAGTCTTTTACCCCCCACGTTAGGGGATATAGGTGACGTCTAGCTACATCAAGGTAAAAAATATCTGTGTCTTTTTACAATTTACATAGAAAGAAAGAGAGAGTGTGTGTGAGAGAGCCAAAGATAGAGACAAGGAGAAGAGAAAATTCTAGTTAAACCAGTGCAATTTTCTCATATACAGAAGACCTCAAAGGATTATATTGTGAGTTTCCAGTTCTACTGAAGGGGCACTTGTATTACATCTTTAACAAGACAGCTTTTTTTCCCCCAAGAATCAATTAGGTATCGTATTTAAATAACCAACAGAAGTTAAAAAACAAAGGACTAAATCTTCAGCTAGTGTAGTTTGATATACTATAGATCCATTGAAGTCTATAAAGTTACACTAAATTACGCTACAGGAGTATTTGGCCCTCAGTCTCTTATGAGATCACAATTTCATTAGTTCTTTGGCCACTAGAGATGGACTTGAGATGAATTGTTAAGGTAAAAAACAAGCAGGAAAGGTCTATGTGTGTGTTAGTTTCAAATACCTTCCAAAAGTACTTCATGTATAATAAAAACACAAAAATGGCAAAAGCCCAATTTTTCTTTTCTTTTTCAGGTCATCTTTAAGATTTCTGTCCTGAATCCATATTTGTGCTGTGAATTGACTGAAGAAGCCTGATTATCTTTTTTTCTTTTTTAAATAGAGGCAGATCCTCAACTGTTGGAAGTTGGCTTATTCCTATTGGTCCTATGAATATGTGCTGACTTGCATCAACCAAGGATATTTCCTCTGAACGTCATTTATAAACCACAAATTTCAATGCATGAACAGCTTCGATGTTTGGATATATTTTGCCCAGTTTTCTTTATAAGACAGTGGACAGGTATAAATTTGGCTTGCTCAAAACTTTCTGAGTAATTTTCCTCCTGACTCTAATATCATTTATTATGCCATATAGTACATAAGGAACAACAAGAATAAAGTGCAGAGCTGATTTCTCATTCCATTTCCAACATGCAATGCTTTGTTCAAGAAGGTAGGATTATTTTTAAAAAATGCATTAACTTTGGCATAACCTTGATATGTTTACCAAAATTCATTTAAAATTTATATTAGAGCTATGAAAGCTTTAAAATTGCTGCCTAACAAATTATTCACGGAGCTATTCAAAATGGTTCACTGCTATGTTCGAACTTGCAGGTCTATTCTAGGAAAGCTTAGCTGGAGCAAAAATCACAATTTTTCAACAAATGGGTCTCACCTGATGTCATCCTTAAGAAAAGATTTCAGGTAATTGATGACAGATAATTTGTAAATGCAGATCTATATGATACACAAGAGCTTTATGATAAATATGAAGCAATAATATCAGTCACGCAGCATAAAATTTCATAAAAACAGTCATACCATTGAATTAATATATATATATATATATTTGTATGCAGTTATGATAATCACAATATAACCTCAAAGGGTAACACTTAGCTTTGAGCTTCCCGGAAAGCTACAAACTCTCTAGTTTTGTGCAGTGAAATGACATCCTTAATTGAAGGTCATTTTTTCATGAGTAGTTTCTTTCAAGAAAGGATCTAGCACACTGCAGATGTTCAATATACTTACAAAATGTATCAACAATAACAAATAATATCAGTGCTTACTTACGCCTCTTCTTGAAATCTTTTCTACAAAGACACGTCGGTTGGTGACCAAGTCCTAAAAATAGAAATAGCAGAATGTATTTCCAGTACTTCCAGAACTACTGGAACACCCCGTGAAAAAAAGAATTGAATGACATTTCGCAGCATTCCAGCATGACCCAAGTCCTGATGTTGGCATAAATTGGCATCCTCTGAAGTCAGTGAAGCTCCTGCAATTTATATCACCTAAAGATCTGTCCTGTAATTTATAACAGTGCGCTTGAAAAACACTCTTTTTTCTTACTTTGATGTTCTGTACCAACACATTAAATTGCAAAGGAATATACATGATCATGAGTATACTTTAAAATGTGTTCATTGCCATCCTTACATTTCCTTTCTCTAGGTTTGTTTTTAAATTTAAAAGTCAGCCACAAAGCCCATAATCAACTGTGACAAAATATATAAAACATAAAAGGACAATAATTATATATGGCTCCATTGCTTACACAGCACTGCATGTGCAATCAAACCAGTGTATTTCTACAGTGCAATTGGAGGTGTGATGGTAGCTCCCATAGCCATACCCAGACTAACTTTCATTTAGCTTGTGTGGGTACAATATCAATGATAGCACGAGGCATGAGCCTCAATGAAGTCTGTACAAGGCCATCAGGAACATAGGGGTACATACTTGCGTTGCTAGCCCGCACTTAGCTCTGTGACTCTCTATCTTCACTTCTATTTTTAGCTTTGCTAGCTGGATTAAAGCTAGTGCAGGTATGCCTACCATACCTGCCATCACCCCTCTGATTGCAATGTTAGATATACCCTTTTAATGACAGTATTTTACACTCACTTTGCACTTGTCTATACAACTGCATCACAGGTCAGGCAATGGAGAATCAGGCTCATCTGAGTATGATTCACAAACTATTATTCAGATAACAAATAGCCTGAAGCAGACACACACAAATTCAATTTATTTCTCAAAGTTCAAATTAATATGCTAAATCTGTCTATAAAAATTCATGTGAGTTCATGTTTTATGTATTGAAAAAGTCTTATTAAGATATATTGGCAAAGAGTTAGTTTTGTAGTTCTTTTGCCCAAGTAAGTATTTTAGAGGTATTTCTTTTTATATACACAGACTGCAGGAGAAAACAACTTCTTTTATGATAGAAACCAACTTTTTCTCCTATAATCTTTAATTCATCACATTCTTCATGGTTCCAAGCTACAGACACTTAGACACATGTTTAACTATGCAGTGTGAGAAGTCCCATTGAGACTTGTTGTATAAAGTTAAGCGTGTACATTAAGTCTTTGCACGATTCTCAACTGCTCTGTACCTTCTGTTATTATTTACAACATGAATATGAAGTGTAAAACATTGTCCTTCTGCTCTGATACCATTTACAGTCATTTTGCCCTGCCCTAAGGCCCCATCCAGTATCTGTTTTAGGTATTTATAGGGCCCCTGTTGCTATATATATGAGCACTCAAAATCTTTAATGCACTTACCCTCACAGCGTGCTTGAGAGGTCAGGAAGAGCTATTATCCCCATGTGACAGATGGGGAACTAAGTGACTTGCCTAAGGTCATTCAAAACATCTGTGGCCCAGCAGAATACTAAGCCCTAATCTCTGGAGTCCCAGGTTAGCTTTAATTTTAATTAATTCAATTAATTAATTCATTTTAATTTGATATCAGTAGGACTACTCATCTCCTTAAAGTTATACTTGTGCATAAGTGTCTTCCTTAATCAAGATATAAAGACTTCAGATGCATGACAATGAAGTATCAAGTGGTAAGGCTCCAAGGGGCCAACTAGACTAGAGACCAAAATGTTTGCAGAAAAAAGTGTTCCAGGAAAAAAAAGTTTTTAAATATGAGGCTGCTCTGATGTACCAGTTCTACTGCTGCGGGCATTTTGAGCTTAAACTGTGACGCCTCTGAGGAATATATTTTCTTTTCTCAGCAACAACCTTTCATACCTAGCTCTCTTTACTGATAAAGTATACACATCACTTTTTAAATATCAAAGAGAAGAATGCTGGGTACCCATTCTGCCAAACAAAACACATAAAGATTTTAAGGTTTTTATAAAGAGTAAGCACAGGGCAGTTTCTGACAAAGCAACAGGTCCCCACTTAGCCTCCTACAAGTAACTGTACCTGGGGACGAGGGGTGTCACCAACGCACAGCAACTTCCAGGATCATAGCCTTGGACAAGGTAAAACATCTTACAAGAAACTTAGTTTTGTCTTTCGCCAGTGTGGTTACCTGCTGCTCAGTACATCAAGGTAATGATGGGAAGTAGCAAGCAGTAGAAACTACCTTCAACAGAGAACATGTAAATCTGATTAGTGACTGAAAAATGCACTTAAAGATTTTAAATAAGCACCACAAAGAAAAAAAAAACTTTCTGGTGCTATAATTAAAATTAGTTAAAAAAGAAGAGTGGGGTTTTTCTGAAGAAAAAAAAAAGGCTAAGGAAAAACTGGAGGACTCTTTATCCTATTGCATTGGAGGAAGCCAATATATCAAGTTTGCATTTATTTGTGGCTGTAGCAAAAATGCATGGAACCATAAATGTTGAAATGAAGAACTGGAAACAAGAAATTATAAACTTCATGATAAACTTAGAGCCATGCCTCATAGTACTCTCAGACTATCTCCAACAGATTTAATCTTCAAAAGAAATACACTTAGTTAACTGAATACAGTATGATGAAATGAAAGAAAAGTCATTTTCTGGAGATTATGCATAAAAACAAGCCAAAGAACAGCAGAAACAGCCTTATTTGTTGTGAAACACAAGAAAAAGGGAATTTCCCCACTTCATACCGATTATGATCCATGGAACAATGGAGACTAATGGTTACAGCACAGACTGAAGCCTATAAGATCACAAGGGACTTTTCTTATTTTAAAGTGCTTAATGGTTTTGTGACTTCAGGAAAAAGGAAGAACATGATGATTTGATATCACCTGGGAAGGATTTGGTTTCTTCTGTTTCTTTGTTTTCTTCCATTTTCCAGGAATAATGAGTGACAGAGAGTGAAGTGACAGAGAAAAGTGCATGCACATCTGAGAATAATCTAAGGATATGACTGCACTGCAGCTGGGAGCTTCTTCTTGGCATGGGTGGATAGATGTGTTAGCTCTGCTCAAGTTAGGGCATTAACAATAGCAGCGTAGCTGTGGTGGCTAGGGAGTACCATTCCAACACAACCTCCCACCTCTATCCCACCCCCAAGTGCATACTTAGTGGCTAGCTGGGGAAAAGGTGAGAGTTCTGAAATGTTAACAGTTTAATAAAGTGAGACTGCTCCTCTAAATAAATCAAACAACCACAGCAAGTGACCTATAAGTGTCAACATTTGCTGATTATGGAAAGAAGCAGAGTTGGTAGTTGAAGCAGCTGGAACTGTTTGTCTCATTATTCAGTAGTAGTAAAGGGGCAGCAAATATAATTGGAATTTCAGTTTCTTTGTCTTTATAAAATGTTTGCAAAAGTCACTTCAACCTTCTAAGTACTTTTCTCAACATAAAAATGTGGCACTTAGGATCGATGCTTCTTAGAACTCACTTCATTCAAACAGCAAAGGTATATGTCATGGTTCAGTAGCAAAGTGCCATAATGTTTGGCACTAAAATCATGTACACAAAGACTCTCTCTGAGAACAGTAAGTCATGTAGAGAGATACATTTATACCCTCAGTCCAGTTAATTTTGGAGGTAATCCAAGTCAGTCTATTTGTATGTATGACACTTATTTTAATATGTCTCTGGTGCTCATGAGAGGTATAAACCAATTACTCTGGCTCATATATTAAAATAATAGTAATAATAAAAAGGTAGATGGCTCAAGAAAATTAACCTTCCAAGTACTGAGGGGATTGTGCATTTATGAAGCGTAGATGTGGTGTAACTGATTTGAATGAGCTGAAAAGTGTATGATTATAATATATCCTCAAAGTTATCTGGGTGGCATTTTGCTATTTATACCGTATGTTACACTACAGAGCAGTGAAATTATAAAATCTTTTGTTGTTGTACTTGCCATTCTCTTCCTTTTCTCAGCTACAATTGTGGAGCACAGCTATTGTGAGGGATTGATAGCCTGGCAGACCCTTTGCTAAACAGTTTGTTTGGGGCTGTGTGCCTTCATGCTTTTTGACCTTTGTTTTCTCTTTATTTCCAGGGTCCCATCTGTCTCATTGCGTGGTTCCAGGCTGAATCTCTTGGCTTTTCCTAGTCTCAGCTGCACAGCTTTCCACTGGGCTCCAGTTCCCTGTTTCTGCTTCAGTGATCTCTCCAGCTTCCTATTTAACATTCTTCAAACTTCCCCATGTCTCTCTATCTCACTTCTTTCCTCTCAGCACTCACTCCCTCTCTCTCACTAGGTTACTGTCTCTCTTTTAGGGATCTATAGTCTCTCTCCTGTTCTCTCTCTACTCCAGGTCAAACAGCTTTACTGCTGCTCGTTATATAACTGTAGACTGGTCTTATTTCATTCCAGTGTGCATATATATTTACTTCAGGCTTCAGATCCTTCTCCTCAGATCACTCTGGACCTGTCCATGCCTCTCTTTCTCTCTTTCTCCTATTCATATCTCCTGGCAGCAGGCCCTGCTTAGTACTGTAAACCCAAAGTCTCTCTTTCTCTGCCAATTCACTCTCAGATGACAGGCTAAGTTTCTCTATCCTATTCCAAGAACTAATAATTTTTGCTTTCCCTCTCTGCCAGCCTGAGCTTCCATGTGCTGTCTCCTGTTGCCAGTCTTTCTCTCATCTGCCAGACACACACACACACACACACACACAAACACACTTTAACTGTTTTCCAATCCTTTTCACTTTCTTCCTTTTTATTATTATATTTCCCTTGTCTCATCTTTTCCATCTCTGTGTGCCTCTGTTCTTTTGGCCCCAGTGTTATAATCTCAGGAATTTCTTTTCTCAGACCCAATGCTGGTCAAGTTACCTCCAGACTCCTTCTATTTTCTGCTCTGTCTTATCCAAATTTCATAAGAAACTATTCATTGCCAATGACCTATCCTGCAATCTGTCTCTTTCATACAAATCATCTACTGGGTATCAACCGTGTGTATTCTCTCTGGTGCTGTTCATTGAAACATCTATGTCACTTTAAGAAATTCCCCAAAGCCTCCAATAACAGGATCACCCCAAATAAATCAATAGTAATAATATTAAGAGGGTTACATTTGCCTGTCTCATTTTATCTCATAGAATCATAAAATATCTGTGTTGGAAGGGACCTCAGGGGGTCATCTAGTCCAACCGCCTACTCAAAGCAGGACCAACGGATTCCAAAGTCTTGCAAAATTATGTAGCACATAATGAATGATATCTAACTGAAACTGCCTAGAGACTTTAGGTACATCATTTATACCTGATAGTGCTGAGTATATATAGCCTGATCCAAAGCCCATTGAAATCAATAGAAAGAATCCCAATGACTTCTGTGGGGTTCGATAAGGACCATAATGCAAAATATTCATTTGAATTTAAAGATGAATTTGATTGAGCCGCATTTGTGGCAGGACTGTGCTTTCTTCTCGGGAATTTCTGTGTGCTTATTAGCACAGATATTCTCAGAAAGGGAATGTTATGCTTCCACTCACAAAAAACAAATTTTACAATTTCTTTCGCAAGAGCATTTTCTCCAAAACGTGATCCTAACAGTTACTCATCCAAGCCAAGAGCACAAACAATATTATTAACTTACCTGATGAATAACTTCCAAGCAACACAGCTCAGATTTGGAATACCATAAATATAACAAGAATAAAAAGCTAGAGAGTAAATGAAATCTAAGTTAAAATAGCATCTGGTTTTGAGTAAGTGAAGCAAACAATACATTTAGTGTGACCAATGTCATGATAATATCAGGAACCCCAAACCACTGATTAGGAGTATGATTATTCTGGGAATGAAGGAAAAATGGGCATTTGAAATCAAGAAACAGGATTGAGTACTGGTTACTTTAATGTATTTGATTCAGAGTAGCTGTTGAATAAATTAACAAGACTTCACCAGCTATTGAAATATCAGGATAAAGTGTTTCCAGAACTAAAATCTGCAAGAGGGATATTGACTTATTTTCATATCTTGAGAATTCAGAAATTCCGCTTTTACCTGCAATTGTTCCAGGAAAGTGACTAGCCAATATATTGCTCTTCAGTATTATCCAAAGAAACAGTATTGGCACTTTTGAAAGAACAAAATTCTTCCCAAAGAAAAAAGATGTAGCCTGTACACAGCACTGAAAGAAAAACCCAAATTAAATTCCCTTAAACTTCTGTTTTGTTTGTTAGGAGGGAGAAATCAAAATGAAAATATTTCTAACTTCTGGTTAATTGTCTTGGGTATAGCTGTTTGAATTAAAAAATCCCCCCCAAATGAAATATATAAATAAATAAATAGATTATATAAATCTTTTCAAGTTGCCTGGAAAACAAAGTTATCAAAATGTAGGTGAATAAAAAAGTAAAGAAAAAAATGGTTTGGATTTAAATAAATGTTTTCTTGAACCTGAAA
The DNA here is from genome assembly GCA_007922305.1 of Dermatemys mawii. Classification (NCBI taxonomy): domain Eukaryota; kingdom Metazoa; phylum Chordata; order Testudines; family Dermatemydidae; genus Dermatemys; species Dermatemys mawii. Next base: position 25,582,153 of record ML677348.1, on the reverse strand, counting down.
TGAGACAAAAAATCATTTCAAATTTAAAAGAAAAAATCAAAATGTTTTGTTTCAAAATGTCAAAAAAAAAATTCAATGTATTCAGAAATTATTTGTAGGGATTTTTTAGTTTTCCTTTTATAGCTGATACAATTCAGCAAAATTGACACAAATTAATATAGAGTTTGCATTTTTCACTGAAAAAAAAAAACAGGTAGGATGAAAAATATGCCTCAGATCTAGTTCTGGGTGACATTTCAACCTAGAATAGAAAATATTTTAATTAATAAAACTGCCAACACCTACTGAGGTCCTTTCCCATCAGTGTCTTATCCTCCTCTCAGCCTAACCAGATTCTTCTTCAATCTTTCCTTGTCTTTACTCTTTTGACCAGTTCATCAATCCTGTTTCCCCTGTTCTGTTCTGTCCTCTCCCTCTCCCCTCTCTTTCTGAGTGTGTGTGTATCCCTAGGTATTTATAAAACATTCATTGCCATAGGTTCTGAATATAACATGCTGTCTTACTGCTCCTTTCACTATATGTGAACAATAGTGACAAAAGGTGACAAAGTTTAAGATCAAAAGGAACTAATCATTGGAACAATTTAAGTAGGGATAAGGTTGATTCTCTGTCACATGAAGTCTTTACATTAAAAATGGATGTCTTTCTAAAAGATATTCTCTAGCGCAACCAGATGTTATGGGTCTAATGCAGGTATCCCTTGGTGAAATTGTATGACTTGTGCTATGCAGGAATTCAGACTAGATGATTATAATGGTCCCAAACACCCTTAAAGTCTATGAATGGGAACAAGGAGGCAGGGTTGATTTCCCCCCAACCCCTGAAATTATTATGATGTTGTTAAAAAAGAAAAAAATGCTTCAAAATTTCCCATGAAAGTCAATTGCCATTTTTTGATCAGCTCCAATAGTATTCATCTTCAGGGAACTGGTAAATGTTGCCCTCCACACAGTAGCAATACTAGTCTCAGAAACCAGTGCATTGGGTAACAGGACAGGGCAATTCCCAATGACAGCATTAAAAGCAGCATCAAAAGAGTTGTTAGAATCCATCCTTGTAGCCTGGCAATATTTCTGTGAGCTTCAGGAAACCTTTCCTTGTCTGAGCTTCTGCAGCTCAGAGCTACTACTAAAATGATTTGCTTAGGCTCCCTTCTGGCCAATTCTGGAGCAGTAGTGATCAATCACAATTGAGTTCCTGGTACTATGTCACAACAAACTGATTAAACTCTCCCTGAAGAAATCACAGATGCTACTGGGACTAATGATATTCGGGATTTTAAATTACAAAGCTGTTTGTGTTCACCTTTCAAGGAAAATGTTTTAGTCTGAAAACTCAGCAAATCTGATTAGAATTGTGCATTTCAGATTTTTGTAGGTATGTATGAAAAATAGGTTAGTTTTTATAAATGTTGTTTTAGAAAGGGTCTTCTTTGTTATGATACTAGCATTTAAGACATGCCTGGGTCTTTCTAATTTTTCAGCTGGTTAGGAACATATAATAGTTGTTTTGAAGTTAGCAAGCACTGAGATACTATCAGCAGCATTAGAGAATCCACAACTTCTCAATGCTAGGATGCTTCAATCCATTGCTGTGATCATTCAAGAAGATAACAGATATCTGAGCCTGGAGAAATCCAAGTTTCCGTGGAGAAGATTTTGAGTAAATTATTCCTATTGTATTGCACACACTCTCACAATTCTAACTTTCTATCCCTTGCAAAATCATGAAGTAATTTTACAGTAAATAATGGCTAAATTTAAATCCAGGCATGTATTAAATCCAGAAGTGGGAAATAATGGTTTAATGTTAAAATACAAATATTTTTGTTAACCCCTATATATGCATACAGAGAGAGAATGACTCTGTGCTACCTTGGTGCCACTGCATCAATGCAGCAGCGCTGATATAGCAGTTCTGGTGAAGACAAGCTATATCGACCTGAGAGCACTCTACCGCCAACATGATTACTTCACTTCAGTGAGAGGCAGAAGCTATGTTCGGGGGAGGGTGTAGACACAGCGTGGTGTAGACACTGCTTTAAGTCGATATAATTATCATCACTCAGGGGAATGTTTTTTAACATCTCTGACATAAGCTACACTAGGGTGACCAGACAACAAATGTAAAAAACTGGGACAGGAGCTGAGGGGTAATAGGATTCTATATAAGAAAAAAACCTCAAAATCAGGACTGTCCCTATAAAATCGGGACATATGGTCACCCTAAGTTACATTGACTTAAGTGGTAGTGTAGACAAGCCTGCCCCTGGATACTTCCACTGCATGCATCTGACGAAGTGGGTATTAGCCTATGAAAGCTTATGCTCTAATACTTTAGTTAGCCTTTAAGGTGCCACAGGACTCTTTGTCACTTCTGCAATTCCAGACTAACATGGCTACCTCTCTGATTCTTGACAGTTGAATTATGTTGATTCAAGGTGAATCAAAATGTCTCATGAAATTGTCCAACCACTTTGGTTTATGCTGGATTGTGATTTCATAGATGGAAATTGAATTGATTAAATGGAGAAAAATCATGTCCAGTGTCCCCTACCCTAAGACAAAGGAATGGTAGCATCATCGCGTGAGGAAACTCAGAACAGTGTCAGCACTTTGAAGACAATACCCTGGTTGAAAAATATGCTTCAAGATATTACACTAGGATAAACTGGAATTGCAGGCCAGATTCCTGATTCTGATTGACCGACAGTGCAGAAGAGAGAATAGGTTTTCTGCTCAGTCTGACTTAATTCACTTTCGCATAATTTAGTACCCCATCCAGTTCCTGATTATGCCCCCATTCTGTGAAGGGCTTTCAGGATCCCTGTCAGCCTCACAGGTAGACTGTCCTGGAGTCAAGGCCTTCAGGTCTGAATGCACAACAAAGGACAGGGGGGTTTGCATAGTTTTGTCTCTAAACCAATTCAATTTGTTCTACCCATAGCTTTGAATCACGTTCATGTTCCTTCTTCTCTGAGTCCATTGTCTTAAGGGCCTAAATTCCTTCATCTCTCTCTCCTATGTACCCAGGTTATCAGCTACAAACTGTACGCACAGTAGCAAAAATTTTGGAGAGATTAGTTAACTCCACCCCACTGGATACTCTGGTAGGTGATCAGCTGGCTTGCTCCCTACATTCATTTGATCAGTCTTTGGGGTCTGAGATGCACTTTGATAATATAGAATCTCTGTTTTAGAAATTAACTAATAATATTTGGTCATCTTTATGATTTCATTCCCAGATGAGCTAAAGTGTCTGGGAAGAAACATCTGAATCACCCCACTGCTGACAAATTGAAGGCAAGGAGGTTTTTGCCTTCTCCACAAAAGATCCTTCAAAGGAATGAGGTGCACAGAAAACTGGGTAACTTAGCCACCAGTGATAATCTCAGACCCAGCAGGAGTCCAGCTGGCCTACTCTCCAACCTTCTGTCTTTATAGCAGCAACTGCACAGAAAGGGCGAATTACATCAAAATGATTGGTTAAAGATCACTGAAATTCTTCAAGAGGGATTGTGGATTCCCTGTGAAGGAAAGTGATAACAGTCTGGCGTCCACTTTTCCAAAATATTTTGCAGATTTTGGTGAACCTTCCATTAAAATGGAGCCAAGTTTTGTGTTTTTAATGACATCCAACATCCTCATTTTCTGGTTTCATTACAAATGTTTTGCATATCTCTTTTTCACCCCTTCCTCTCTCCCCTCCAAAATGTATTGTATTGTTTTACACTGAAAAGCCCTTCTGAACATTTTGAGGCTTTTTCCTGGGTTTATTTTTTAAAGTTTTAGATTTAAAGAAATATTTTACAAGAAAAGAACCAAAGAAGTGATAAAAGGCATCATATTTATATATATATATATATATATATATATATATATATATATATATATATATATATAGAAGCAGGTTTTTCTTTTCATTGTTGAAATTAGGAATAGGGTAATCATTTTACTTTCTTCTATGAGATTGCAATTAAAGAGCAGAAAAGTCACAGTGTCCAATATAGTCATTAGGATGATTTAGAATTTTAAGGAGTAGGGGAAGTTGCAGAAGTAATTAGGAGAGAGCAACAGGAAACAATTTACAATCAAGTAGCGGTGTTCACAACAATCAGAATATATTATAATACAATGTTGCCAATTTTCATGATTTATAGTAAATTTATGATCTTTGGTATTCTTCTTACAGTGGCAACTCCTGGAATCTAGTGATTAAAGCAGACTTTCAGATTTCATATTTTTAAAAAGTAAATTTCTACCCTTTACAGTTATGAAGAAAATGTTAACAACACTACCCTACAAAGAAAAAAACAAACAAAAAACCAACATCCCAAATTTGTTATGTTAAAAGTCTTATATTTTATCCCAAATATCTTTTGTTTTTTGGGACCTGAGTCATGATTTTTGAATACCTGACAATAAAATTGATAATAAAATAAAATTTAATTAGTATAAGGCAGCATTTTACAGTGGTGAGGATACAGGCTTGGGACACTGGTTTTCTATTCCTGGTTTCACCACTGGGTAACTTTGGACAAGTCACTTCACTTCCCTGTGCCTTTGTTTGGCAATGGGACTCATCAACTCTGGCAGGCAGTCCACCTTGAAGAAGGAAAACTCTGTTTTCAAATCAAGAATGTCAGGCCTGGCCAGCCACCTACATATGCTCTGTGGGTCTGTGCTGCCGACCCCGGCTAATGGGACAAAGTGAAGTAAGCATAATATAATAACTAATGGCATTACATTGGTGTAAAACTCAACTATCATAGTGTTATAATACTGTTCACACTCACATCCTGTATGCTGTGGAATGAAGGGTAGAAAGAAGTTGGAGGTTATTGTTTGACACATTCATATATTTCTAACTCAATAAACGCAACATATGTTGTACATAACTGTTCATTGTGCTCTGAGAAATCAAGACTACATGTGTGGATGGGAGGGATCAATAAAGTGAACTTAAAATGATTGACATTTATTTATTACCTAGAACACTTTAGCTTTGAATGTTGTCCTCTTGGGGCATACTAAACTCATGCACTTTTTTCCATCTTTAGGCTATTAACTTATCTTCAAGAAACACAAAATTCAGTTTAATTAAAATGCCCTGAGAACCTTACTTTAGTGCTCAGACTGGCACTTAGGCAGATCAAACTCCTCACCTTCACTTCTATGGAGCTATGTCCTGACCCAAATCTCAGCTCCTGCCTCCTCATCCTCCCATTTTCCTTTCCTCTCTCCTCACAGCTCCCTTTATTTGATTCTCTCTCTCATTATTCTGTGTTTTTCTCATCCTAAGCAGTCCCTCTCCTCTTGTCCATCAAATGATCTCACTTTCTTCCATTTCAAATCTATTCTCTAGGCTCATTTCTTTCAGCTTGTCTTCCATCATTAATCTAAACCTATGGTGCTGATACTCACCTTCTTCAGAAAGCGCTTAGAGATTTGTTGATGAAAAGTGCTGCATAGGAACTTGGGCAGTATATTATTATAAATAATAATACTAATTATTAATTATATCTATTCTATGCCTTCTGTAATAAAAAATAATATAAAAAGGTATGAAAAACCTCAGAACAATCCTTCCCCAGCCTTTACTAAGCACGCACGCACACACACACACATACACAAAATAAACAAATAACAATTTGTATAACTGCTGACTTTCTCTTGGATTCTCTTCATTCACCACTGAAATGATGTGGAAAATGGCAGGTGTTCAAGTGTGTGGAGCATTTCTGTACAACAGTTTATTTCCTTTCCTAAAAGGGGAATGTAATCTTCAATTGAAACAGCAAGCAGAATTTGGTGAGTAGAATGTGCTCACTCATGTTGAAATTTGGCCAGGATAGCGAAAAATAACACCTATGTTCTTCTGAGAAGTGCCATCACATTAAGGACCACAAATCATTATGAGTTTACCTTGACATCTGATAGAAAAGACACTACCTCATCTCCACAGTCCTTAACAGTATCATGGGGCACTGACTTAGCAAGAGATCAGTGTGATCTAATGAATCACTGACACAACTTCCTATTCCATCTGAGTTTTTCTTGCAGTTCTCCCATCTAAACACTAACCTGTCTAGAGCTATCCTTGCTTAGTTTGTGTGACCACAGCCCAGTGTGCCTTGGTACTGCTACTGACCATGTTTTCAATGACAATAACATTTGGAAGAGCAGTTTTCTAGTGACATTTCATTTTTCTTTTAGAATTCAAGTAGAAATTATTTCTACAAGGATAAAGGTCTGTAAAAATGCCACATGAAAGCATTCAATCTGCAGTTATTAAAAAACTCTAATTATGGTTAATTACTTATATGAAAAATAGGCACATACCTAATTAGTTGTTTTTATCTACATTTGCACCTGGAAATGTTAATGTGAAATAGGCACAAGATATACAGTCCAGCTTATAAAAGCACGTGCTTCAATTAAGTAAGCAGATAAAATGACGTAAATAGATGCAACCTACTTTATGATGAATCATGATCAGGGTTTGGAATTGGTGTGCTTACCCCCGCCCCACCTATAATGAGTTGATCACACTGATCTGAAGAATCAGAATATGAGAGAGTATGAAATTATCTAACACTGCACAAAATATCTTTACGGTTAAACTTCCAAACAAGAACTATCTGCTATTGGTCACAGTGGGCCTTCAGACGAAAGGCTTATAAAGGAACTCTTCAAATAACAGTGTTAACTCATTCTGTGAAGTTTGTGCAGTTGCAGTGCAAAGGACTGTGGAGGCTAAACCACTGAGACTGCTAATAGTGTATTCAGAGACTCTCACTAGGCTCATTATTGGAGGTGATGGCCTTGACCTATGGGGTAGAAGAATGCTGCACATGATTTGTTCCACTCTTACAACATCCCCTGCCAGATGATCTATGGATCAATAAGAGCCACCCTGATGACACGACCTGCCCTGATCCCAAGAACAATTCATATGAGGGAGCAGGAGACTTATAGTGTGTTAACAGATGGTCAAGATATCGCAAGAATGAAGAGGTACATAATAGGCCATGCTCATATTGCAGGGGACTTACCTGTTATAAATATTTTTGAAGTTATATTAAAAAATATAAGGGAGCCAAGTAATGTTTCTCTATTATTGGAAATCATATATATAAAATTAATAGGACTGAAAATTCCAAATTAATTTCAATATCATTTTCAATAGATGGGACTATTCACATGCTTAAAGTTAAATGTGTGTTTCTTTGCGAGATTGTGGCCTTAGATTGTATTTACTTGCAAAATGTAAACCTAGCCAGTTGTTAAGGGACAAGTTCTTGATGAGTGAATATGTAGTTTAGTCTGATTTCATGTTCCAGTGGCATAAACTCACTTTCAGTTTACCTTTGAAACTCAAGTAGACTTCGGACCACTCCTGCTAATACATACATTCATTAGATTGACCCTGTGGCATCTTCTCAAGGCATATCTGGGCACAACTCACCCCGCTGCAGGTCTCCACCAGTATGTTATTGTCGCTGCCCTTCAGCCAAGGCGTACTTCAGTCCTTTCTCTTTTGGAGTATTAAGGTCCAATGGGAATCAGACACCAAAAAAATCCACAATTCAAAACAGATTATCTGACAAAACTTGAGTGGGACCCTGCCCTTCTATTCCAGGCTGGGTTCCAAACACTCTGTACTTCCACCAAATGTCCAGGGTATAGTCCTCCCTTCTAACAGGGATTTATCCAGCTGGCAAGCTAGATTAGTCTCTAGGATACAGTCAGGCTTCTCTCTCATCAAGAAAAGAAGAGAACTGCTCTCCTTTATGGTCATCCTTGAACTGGGCTGTGTCTCTTCCTTTTAACTCCCCTCTACACAACTTAAATTAGCTGCAGATGAAGAGGGGCAGGACCAGATTCTACGTAACCTTCTCATTGTTAGGGTGGTGCCTATCTGCCCCATCAATATCTTCCCCCTCATGATCATGCCTTGGGCACTTCTCTCCCTTACCAGCTCCCCTCCTTCTTGAGATTTCAGTGAGCACTCCCACCCCTATGCTGGACATGGAACAAGAAGGACTGGAGAGATCTCATGAGAAGAGGGTTAATGTCCTTCATGGCATGGAGGCATCATAGAAGAGCATTATCTGTGACCAGGGTGAATTCATTGTTCAGATGGTAATATCAGACATTCTCAATGGTCCATGTCACTGCTAAGCCCTCCTTTTCTGTAACAGAGTAGGCACTTTCTCTTGTGAACAACTTGTGGCTTACCATCCACCCACAAACTTCAGAAGCATCAATGTATAGGAAGAATTTCATGATGAAGTCTGGGTTCTATAAAACAGTTATGTCTTTGTCTATGTTGCATTTTGTGAGATTTGCTAATAGTCCCTCCTCTTCAGAAGACCTGTTTCAGGTGGGCCTCTCATGTGCTGGCCGCTGCTTCCCACAGTCCCCATTGGACCAGGATGGCGAACCGTGGCCAGTGGCAGCTGCAGTTGGCAAAATAGCAAGTAAACAAACTGGCGGTCCCACGTGCCAAGGTTGCTGATCCCTGAGCTTTACAGTTGAGGTGGCAAAACTTGCAGATGATACAAAACTACTCATGATAGTAAAGTCCAAAGTGGATTGTGAAGAGCTACAAAGGGATCTCACAAAACTCGGTGACCGGGCAATAAAATGGCAGATGAAATTCAATGTTGATAAATGCAAAATAATGCATATTGGAAAACGTAACTCCAACTATACGTATAAAATGATGGGGTCTAAATTACCTATTGCCACTCAAGAGAGAGATCTTGGTGTCATTGTGGAGAGTTCTCTGAAAACATCCACTAAATGTGCAGCAGCAGTCAAAACAGTGAACAGAATATTGGGAGACATTAGGGAAGGGATAGATAATAAGACAGAAAATATTATATTTCCTCTATATAAATCCATGGTTCAGCCACATCTTGAATACTATGTGTAGATGTGGTCACACCATCTCAAAAAAGAGATCAGAATTGGAAAAGGTAAAGAAAAAGGCAACCAAAATAACTAGGGGTCTGGAACAGCTTCCATATGTGCTGGGACTCAGGGTTTCCCCCTTTTAAAAACCATGACTGGTCCAAGAATCCTTGAGCTCAGTCCCCCTTGGTCAGCCCCAATTCCTTGGTCCAAGCTGCCCCTGACACTTGCATCTTCTCGGGTTTCCTAAACCTGATGAGGGGAGACCCAGAGGGTCTCTTCAGGACATCAATTCCATGCCAGCCAGGTTTCTCATTACCTCAAGCTAACCCATTGGTCCCTGGATGTCTCTGCAGCTGTTACCTAATCAAAACATTTAATGCACAGCGTCTGAATCATCTTAAAGCCCCATCTCTTAGTTCTGACCAGTACCAGGGCCCCCACTAGGTCTGTTGTGGAAGGCCAAGGCATTGTAGAGGTCACAATAGAGTCAAAACCGGGTGCCCCAGATGTGTTCTTCCTTTTGCTGCTGAGCAGCTATGTGTTGGATCAGCTGCTGCTACCAGCCTTGTGCTGTGGGACCTGCAGGGGCATTCTGCAATGGCATCCATTTCAGTAGTTGTTCTATGTCCACACTACTGGGGAGTGTATTCCTTATGGTGTTATTTATTTATGTATTTATTTATTTATTTATTTATTTAAAGTCCTGACCTCCTCCCTTCCTCAGGAGTTATATCTTGCCTGTATTCTCCACCAAATTTGCAACTGGGTTGGTTCTGTAACATCCCCTGATGACCTGTCAGGGCACAACACACACAGTTGCAGATCTATGCTGATATATTGCTGTTTCTGTAAGATTGGATGTAGCAGTGCTTTGGCCTTCCAGGGTATTATGGTCCAGTGGAGATCAGGAATCAAAAACCTTCACAACAAAAACAGGGTTGTCTGAATGTTTATGGCTTGTCTACAAACAGCTTAAGCTTCCACCAACACCCTCAAGGTTTGGTCAATCCTTCTAGCAGGGGCATATCCAAATGGCAAGATAATTCAGACTGTAGCCGGGCTTCTCTCCCATCAAAAGAAGCAGAGTTTTGTCCCCATTTCTTTCAACCCTGAACTGGACCAGGACTCCTCCTTTTAACTCCCTTCTCCATGCCTGACATTTGCTGCAGGTGTAGTGGGCTGAAGCTGCAGAGTCTGCTGTCTCTCCTTTACTCTCTCACAGTCAATGTGAGGCCTATCTACCCCGTCACAACACATTTGTTACAAGTGTAGCTCCTTTCCTGTCTACTGGCCCAATATGATGTTGTTTAAGATAGGGTAAGTCTGCCCTTTCAGAACCTGGGTTTGAGGCTCCTCTGTATGTGCTGCGTTGTGTGTCAGTGTGTATTCACCTCAGACCAGACCCACTCAGACAAACCAGCAGGAACAATGTTTTATTCTGTAAAGAAACACGTATTAGGATTACAGTCCAGCAGCCTCCTCTCTCCTTGCCTGCTACATGCTCCCCGCTTCAGTCAATCCTGACACTTCCTGCTGGGAGGGTAGAGGGTACATCCTGGAAGGAAACAGGAAGTTCTCCTAACAAACTGCAGTTTGTAATCCACAACTTATAGTTCCCGTGGCTGCTGTTGAAGCACACTGTACCATGGGCTACACAAGGATCAATAATTTACTGGAGAAAAAGGCACTTGAAATAGACGGATGAAAACAGTCCCTCGAAACTGTAGCTAAACAGTATAGATATTTTGTTAAAATGATTATAAAACAAGAGACAAGGTGGGTGAGGCAATAGCTTTTATTGGTGAGTAAGACAAATTTTGGGGGAACCAACATGGCTATAACAACATTGCATATAAAACCAAAGCCATTCTGCAGACCGACTTTGTGGTATTGGCATCATAGAAAATGAGTTCAAGTCTTGATGGTTCTTAAAAAGGTTATACCTAAACTTTCCATTAAACACATAGAAGCTTTAATTGAACTGACTGCTTCTGTGTGTAAGGATTATTCATGTATGTAAGTAAGGGTTGCAGTGTTAGGTACAAATGCCTAATAAATGGCTTCATTACCACTTGAACGACTCTTTAACAGTTTCAATGTTGTGCTACTAGGTCTGGTAGGATGGAAGGCTTTTTCAATTTTAAGTACTAGATCCCCTCCTGAGGAAGACTCACTAGACTACAACAGCCAGCTGTGGTGGGAGCCTGCAGGAAGGGTCAGATTAGAATAGGGATAGGAAGAAGCGGGAGGGAGTATACTAAAATTTTTGGGTGCCCTACACAGCCATGTATTCTACATATGCCTAAGAACTGTCATGCAGGTGGATCCCTTTACAAGAACAGGGCTTTAGGCCTCCAATCCTCCAATGAGATCTACACAGACTGGCCCCTTTGCCCCTGCAGAGCTCCAATAACTGCCCATTTAGGGGAAGTCATCCACCTACGTGGATCTCTTACAGGATCAGAGTTTTAGTTGTGTTTATTACGATGGCTCCAATTCAGCAAAATACTGTCAATTCAACTTAAGCATGTACTTAAATGCTGTACTGAATTACAGGCCATAATTGCCTCAACAATGTAGAATGCTAGATACAGAGCCAAATACAGCCAGTGTACCTGTTATGCTACAAAGAATCCATCTATTTATCACCATAAGCTTGACTTCAAAATTTGAAGCCAATTCTAAATTTGTTCATTAGCATATATTTAATTTATTTATTTTGATTTTGAAAAGTTGATTCTAGTCTTTAGGTTTTTTAATGAACCTTTGCATTAACTGTGCACAGTGGTGACACATGACGATGTCAATGAATTTCCATAATTGTGGGGACAATGTTCATGGTTATACAGCTATAAACCTCTTTTACCCAGTCAATTAACCTGGGTTACTGCTGATTTGAATCACTGAAGCATCACAAAGCAGCCAGAGCGTATTTCTAAATCTGTTCTCACATTTCTTCTTGTGGCCTTGAACTCATTTCACAGATCTTCATCTGTTTAAATCTTTAAAAAAAATACTTTCTGTCTCTCTATGTATTTAACATATGTATCCATACATTCTGGGCGTAAAAAGAAATTAGCGAAGAATAACAAATATTCCAGGTAACTGAAATGTAAGAGGTCGGATTTTCAGCTGGTATACATCTTACTGATGTCAATGTAGCTATACTAATTTACATCATTTAAAGATCTAGCTCGATGTGCCAACATTTCAAAATATGGTAAAAACAAGCAAGCGAGCAAGCAAACAAACAAACAAACCAACCAGATATTTTAAAACTTTCTATACCTATAATTTTTAGAGTTATTTGAACAGATTAAACCCTATCCTCCTAGAATGATGAACACAATGTTCTACAACAGACCTGGTAACAGATGGTTACTAATCACTGATAAATTTTGCATATATAAAAAGGGAAATAGCTGTTAGAGATGCTACTGATGTAATTATAAGAGCACATAGAAACCATGTGAAGATTTGCAGAAACAAAACCTGACCTGAGGATAAATATAAAGCTACAGCTGCTATGAACCTGGTAGTTCACTACAGCTGAATTATTTTTTTAAAGGACAAATTCGTTAAAAAACAATAATCTGCAAATAGTCATTTGAAGTTTGGAACATATTTTCTTTGCATGTATTTGCATTCCTTATGGTTTTGTTTTCCATAAATGTTCTAGAAAATAAATTTCCCCAAAATAATGTTCTTGAAAATAGCTATTACCCCGAACGTGTAGGTCTGTGGTAGTACCTTCCCTTATGGTTCAGTGGGAGGTGACTCTGTCTCCCTGTATCACTGGGGTGCTACCCACTATCAATTAGCAAATCAAGTGCAAAGGTCCACAGCCCTTGCAGTGGGATAGAGCCAAGCAATAACATGGTCTCGGCCCCTCAGACTCTCAGGCCAGGTAGAGCAAACTGTGGCTATGTCTACACCACCGATGGATCGACGCTCTAGTGATTGAGGCACTGGGGGTCAATTTAGTGGAGTCCAGTAAAGACCCACTAAATTGAGCACAGATTGCTCTCCAGTTGACCCTGGTATTCCACCCCAAATGAGAAGAGTAAGTTAAGTTGATGGAAGAGTGTGTCCTGTCAATTCAACGTGGTGTAGACATTGGAGTAAGTCAGCCTAAGCTACGTTGACTCCAGCTATGTTATTCACATAGCTGGAGTTCCGTAACTTATGTTGACTTACTGTGATAGTGCAGACATAGCCTAACAGTCTTAGGAAGCTCAGGCCCTCAGGCAGGGCAGAGCAACCAAGCAGTCTATCGCCTGTCATCTTAGCTCATGCAGATGGCAGACAAATGCAGGCCTCTTCTCTTAAGGTGGGGAGGCTGCCACCCCTAGAGTAGGGTTAGCATCAGGGGGTAGGGAGACCTGGTCCCACCCTACTCCACCGACTCCCATCGCAGGGTCCTGACAGTCACAGAGGGTTCCACCACTGGGTCAGCAGGGATCCTACTGCAACACGCTAACTTGGGTTCTAACAGCAAAACTGGCCCAATGTCTGGTTTCCCTGGGCTACTTCCTTCCATAGTCTGGGTGAGGGATTCCGTGGCCTGGGGGTCCTGTGTCTCCTCCAGTACATGGTGAGCAGCAGTCCCAGCAGCTTTTCTCCTGGGTTAGTTTCTTTCAGGGCCAGGATATGGTGCAGCACAAGTTCAGCTCCAGGGTTATGCAGTGGGCTGGAGTGGTCTACTTCCTTTCCTGGCTCAGACTCAACTGGGCTAGAGGATCTGCCTTTTATACTGCCCATCCCGCTGCTTAGCTTCCAGTGGGAGAGGCAAGCCCAGCCTGGCTCCTCCTTCCAGGGATCAGAGAATGGCTCCTCCCTCTCTGGCTCAGTGGGAGGCCACTCTAGGAATATTCTCAGGAGGCAAATTTTGAATCATGGAAACCTGAGCATCCAGTCAGACAACAGAATACCTTGTCGTCTAGGTGTCCAAACAAAACAGCTCATAACTCAAACATAAAGTACTCAGAACAATATGGTCTTGAATAACCTAAGATGGAGAATTGTTCACTCAATTACTCAGTGAAGTTAAACAAAAAATAAGAAAATTGTAGTCTGAGTACTAACAATGTGTGCCCAGAAAGCAAGATGAAAACTGTTGATCAATTAGGAGCAATGATGTACTGATAATATACAGTGCTTTTCTGGATGTAAATATTTAGGGATTTCTTTACAAGATATAGATGTGTCTGTAGAGCTTCCTGTTGATCGTTACTTTTTTATGGGGAGAGATATATAGAACTGTATGCCACACAAGCCTATGTGATTTCACATCAGGTACTTAGGATAAACAGGTGTGGAGAATTTGCAAAAGGCTACGATTCATATTCTTATTTAAGAAGTGGCCCAAAAGATCTGAAAGAAATATAAAGATTAACCACTGAAAACATATCCAGTGGCAAGTGCTATCGGACATTTTGTGCTCAGATATGGGATGGAGATGTGAGCCACTGGCTGCATTACTAAAAACCAGAGTATGTAGCACCACAGCTTTTGCTACATTATAGGATAATTCTCAGAAACACCATTTCCAGAATATATTAGTTATAGAAACAATAGTCTAGATTCTCAGCTGCATTCAGTATCTGATAAGCACAGCTGAAGGAGGCCACAAAAAAGTCAGTTGTGCCTATTTGACCAGTTGCCAAGCTCTTTGTCAGCCCCAGGCATGAGGTACTTTAGCGAAGTGTAAAGGCTTCTCCAAATTACACCATCTGGCAATAGTCCAAGGGAAGAGCACTCCAGCTCAGAATAACAACAGAACAAAAGCTTTCTGGCCATGTCCCCCTCCACTCTCAACATGCTCTTAACATCTGGGACCTTGGGGTTAGGGATGTAGGAGCCAGCTATGATGGCTTTACACCATCTAGGGATTTTGCTATGCCATGGGCATTCCTCAGCTAGGCATATCTGTGGCTTTCCAGACCCTTTGCACTACTTTGCAATAAAGAAGAGGATCTAGTCCGGTGTCTCCATTCCAGAAATATTAGCTCATTGACCCTGCCCTACCATATACCTAGTCTAAGGAAGTGATATATCGGCAAGTCATAATGAACAATGCAAATGATCAATAAAAGAGGCTATGTGGGACTAGGATATATTTTTGTTAACTGTATGTTTCTAGTAGGATTTTAATACTTTTTCACCATTTCCAAATGGCATGAACATGTGACAGTTTTTAAGCTGCCAGACCTTTATTAGATGATATATGTTGTTCCAGGAAAAGAATGATGAAAACACAAGTGTGGACAATGTAACTTGACAAGTAATTGATGAAAATTGTTTGAATGCTCCTTGTCAAGTAGTATGTGACTGATAGGAAACAACAAGATGGCAGAGGGAAAAAATATGGAATCCTGGTAGATTGGGGATGCTCAATCTTTTAATAAAAATAGCATCCTCTATCTAAATATCAGTCTGTCTCAACTGAATTGTCTTTGGCATTACCATGCACTAATGCATCTGTTGAGAGAATATATGCTCTATAATGAATGATATCTGGAGTGAGGACAAAAACAGACTGTCAGGAGCAGACTCAGCAAAAACAAAAGGAATCTTTATGGCCACTCTGGCGGGTATCTGCTAAGAGTTCTCTGAGCAGCTGTGAGGGACTGTGTCACATATACAGTAATAATATTCAAAAATGCCTCTAAAAGTATTATATTTTCTAAAAAGATTCATGGGGGAGGGGTATGAAATGAAAACTGCTGCTAGTTCGCAAAGCCACATGGTTTAGTAATTCTATCCTTTATAGTTTTTTGTATAAAGACAAATGTCATATACAATTTCACTGCCACCTTAAAAAGACTGATTTCTCTCTCAATGAGAATTATGACTCATTTTCCTCTTTTTAGTACATTATCCATCTTAATAGCTGTCATAAGTGTGAAGTAGCCTAGAATTAGTGTTTACCTGTAAGGGGTTAAGCTAAAGTTAACCTGAGAGGTGGACAACTGACCAATAAGAAATTCCTCAAGAGACAAAGGATTTTAAGTTTCAGTTTCTCTCTGGGTCTCTCTCTGTTCACCTCGGCTATGGGATGAACACAGCTATGTCTTTCACTATAACTATAAGATTCTATCAAGTACTGTAGTTAGTAAGTTTACCTTTTTTTTATCACTTGGAGGGTTCTCAGTGGTGAGTGTTGGCTGGGTGCTTCTTGAGATTGTAAGCTTCAGCAGAGATATCAACTGTGGGAGAAAATTGCCTCGGGGGAGAGGTTTGGTTTCTGAATCCTTTTGTTGATTATGGTAGATGCTGTTCTATTGATGATTATAAGGGATTTATTCCTTTCTTTTTTTCTTTTATTAAAATCTTTCTTTTAAGAAGCTGACTGCTTGTTTTTCATTGTGTAAGATCCTGGTTTTGGATCGGGCACGTCTCGCAGGATCAGGTGAGGTTTGTTTTTTTTTTCCTCTCAAGCTTCCCAGGGAAGGGAGAAGTTTGGGGGGTTAGTGGAAAGGGAAAGAAGGGTCCCAAACTACCCTAGACCTAGTTTGGTGGTGGCAGCGTACCAGGTCCAAATACAAAAGAATTTGTGTTCTGGGGAAAAACATTTTAACCCAAGCTGGTAAAATAAGCTTGTGGGTTTTTTTTCTTTTTTCATGCGGGTCCCCACATCTGTACCCTAGAGTTCAGAGTGGGGAGGCAATCTCACTCTCACAATACACCTTGCAAAAAGTTAATGCCATCAGTGTTGGTCGAAAGAGTGAAACATTTTCATGAATATACACTGAGATTTTGCTCCACCATTATTCTTGGAGTCAAATTACTTATAATTTGAATGGCTCACTAATTTATTTGTGAAAATGTTTAGAATTCCCTCAGGTTTCATGAATATTATCATGAATGTTTTAACTGAAAATTTTTAACTAGAAATTAAAATGAGGAATTATTTGTTATTCGCTAGCCCTTTTCTTAGCCAATCAAGAAGCAGAAACAATACAATGTGTGATGTAGATGAACACCATAAAATGAAGCTGAAGCACTGGAGAGAAATATTCACAAAATATTTGTTATGCTAAAATTCATTTCCATAAACTATTCTGCAAATATTAAACAATAACATAATGTATGTAGAAATCATGATTGATTTATGAATAGCTAAAAAATAGCTAAAAAAAATCCTGTGGGTGATGGGAGAACTTTCAAGCTTAAATGTCCAATTTTTGCTCCCATTTACACCAAAAGAAATCCAGAGGCACTCCAGTGAAGTCTTTTGGCCAGATTGTCATTTGGTGTCATTCAGCATAGCTCAATTGAAATAAGAGGAGTAATGCCAATTTATGCCAGATGAGGATCTGACACAATGGCTGTAAGAGCAGAACTAGGCCCAAGGTCACCTGGACTTCAAAACACAAGAAAATTATTTAATGACATAATGTGAGTTATTACAGGATAAACTGGAACCTAATGAGTTTCTACACAGCAACACACTGATGTCATTCAGGCTGCTTACACAGTGATATAAGGTCTGTTTCACACTGTGACTTTGCAGAAGGCTCCATGTGCATATGGAGTGGCCATAGAATCATTGAATCATACAACTAGAAGGGAGCTCGAGAGATCATATAGTCTTATCCCCTGCACCCGTGGCAGGACTAAATATTATCTAGATCATTCCTGACAGAACATGTCCACTGAGGTGACTCTGTAGGTTCAGCATGACATGGAGAGGCCTACACTAGCCAGTAAATCTCTTAGATGTCATTGATGGTACAAGATTATCTCCTATTACCACAGATGGTGCAATATGCAATTCTGTTCTTATAAATAAGTTATGGCTAAGTCAGTGGATCAGGGCACAGTGACATGGACTATAGAGATGTTGCAGTGATTCTGATTAGTGTTCATTACTTTGCCAATGTTCGAACCCAGGGATGCTAATGTCCCATGCAGAGGGGAGCTTACCTCTGGCATGGGACATTAGCATCCTGGCATTGGCTGGTATGGGCACAGTTTGCCTAGTACAGAGTCATTCACAAGAATTAGGGTCCAAGACAGGATGCATAGGACTAAGAGACTCAGCAATCACTGAAACCTCACAGATAAAGGAGCACAAGAGTGGCATGAAAAGATTGCAAGCTTGTTAGCTGGGGATAGAATACATACGCACGCAGTGCAATGAAATCCCATCACACATTAACTTCCATTGACGTGAATGTCGGCCTGTGAATTGAAACCCAGAGTGAGTGGTGAGCGAGTCTAGCTGGAGACATAAGAACAAAAGAATGGCCATACTGGGTCAAACCAAAGGTCTATCCAGCACAGTATCCTGTTTACTGACAGTGGCCAATACTAGGTGCCCCAAAGGGAATGATCCTAACAGGTAATGATCAAGTGATCTCTCTCCTGCCATCCATTACAAACAGAGGCTAGGGACACCATTCCTTACCCATTCTCACTAGTAGCCATTAATGGACTTAACCTTTATGAATTTATCCAGTTCTCTTTTAAACCCTGTTATAGTCCTAGCCTTCACAACCTCCTCAGTCAAGGAGTTTCACAGGTTGACTCTGCAGTGTGAGAAGAATGAATTCCTTTTATTTGTTTTAAACCTGTTGCCCATTCATTTCATTTGGTGGACCCTAGTTCTTATATTAGGGGAATAAGTAAATAACTTTTTCTTATTCACTTTTTCCATATCACTCATGATTTTATATACCTCTATCATATCCCCCTTAGTCTCCTCTTTTCCAAGCTGAAAAGTCCTAGACTCTTTAATCTCTCCACATATGGGACCCGTTCCAAACTCCTAATCATTTTAGTTGCCCTTCTCTGAACCTTTTCTAATGCCAGTATATCCTTTTTGAGATGAGGAGACCACATCTGTATGCAGTATTCAAGATGTGGGCATACTATGGATTTATATAAGGGCAATAAGATATTCTTCTTATTCTCTACCCCTTTTTTAATGATTCCTAACATCCTGTTTGCTTTTTTGACTGCCTCTGCACACTGTGTGGACGTCTTCCTAGAACTATCTGCAATGACTCCAAGATCTTTTTCCTGATTAGTTGCAGCTAAATTAGCCCCCACCATATTGTATGTATAGTTGGGTTATTTTTTTCCAGTGTGCATTACTTTACACTTATCCACATTAAGTTTCATTTGCCATTTTGTTGCCCAATCACTTAGTTTTTTAAAATCTTTTTGAAGTTCTTCACAGTCTGCTTTGGTCTTAACTATCTTGAGCAGTTTAGTATCATCTGCAAACTTTGCCACTTCACTGTTTACTCCTTTCTTCAGATCATTTATGTTGAATAGGATTAACCCTTGGGGAACACCACTAGTTACTCCTCTCAATTTTGAAAATTTACCATTTTTTCCTATCCTTTGTTCCCTTTATTTTACCCAATTCTCAGTGCATGAAAGATCTTCCCTCTTATCGCATGACAACTTAATTTATGTAAGAGCCTTTGGTGAGGGGCCTTGTCAAAGGCTTTCTGGAAATCTAAGTACACTATGTCCACTGCTGCTACTTTACATCAGCTGATCACAGGGTCCTGCATTTCCCATGACATTCCTGCTGGAATGCAACAAGGGTAGTAAACTGCCTTGAGAGCATAGTTAGGTGGGACTCAAATAAAGCATAGGTCTTCTGCTAACCCTCTGCACAGAATTTCACCCACAATGAAGGGCGCATATTTCTTTCATCATTCTGTACTGATAACTTTCCAAAATATATTTCTAAGAATAGTTTACCTGGTTTTCTTTTCTTCCCAGCCCTAATATAAAATAGCCATTAACTTTTCAGGCAACATTTTGGGATTTGTCAAATAGGAAGTGGAAATGTCACTAATTATAAAACATCAGGCTTCCTTTTTTATTCTTCTTCTTCAAGAAGTTGATGTTGCTGTTCCTAGCTTTTTTCCTTTTTCTTAATGAACTTACGATGATGGAAAGGTGTGTGTAATTAGAGCTGCCAATATTGAATTCTACATGTGCATTGCACTATGAATTTAATTTAAGTTTCTCTACCCCCTTTCCTCCCTCCTCATTGCCACTGGGAAAGACTGAAGCACTTGACTGCAGCTGTGGCAAATTGGGTCCTAATAAGTATGATGCTTTACTGCTTCTTGTTTTTGCTAAGATACAACTGCAGTATTTCAGAAGAACTCACCTGGGCATTAATTCAACAAGAAATAGTGGTAGGAGTATTATATTTTCCACGTTTTGATATCTCCCTGAATAACTTGCATATAAAGAGACCTGGTAGCTGGTTTGCGTCAGTGACTGCTGTGCTTGTCATTTCAGCCTCAGATTTGGCTGATTCACCTCTACCAAGCTTAAGAATAATATTTTTCTTGCTATTTTCTATTATTCTGAAAGTTTAACAAGCATGAAAGGAAAATAGAATCAGACTGTGAAAAATACATTTAAATGTTATAGGGCTTTAGTTTATTATAGAGTAAGAGGCAGTCTCAATGAAGTGTTACCATCGCCACTAATAACAGATTTATTTGGAGACAGAAAGGGAGTGCCAGGAAGGAATATTCATTTTCAGTGCAGAGAATTAGTATAAGTTGTATGTTTACAACGCTAGGGATCTCAGCCAAGACTCATAAAATCTAACAACAGCTAGAAGGGATATGTGAGGTGTTTCTATAAAAATCTTCTTTAAGATGGAGGTTTCTATGCTATATAGAATCTTGTCAGGGATCAGTATGAATTTCCACATTAAATTCAAATCAGAAATGTCACAAATGGTGCATCAGGAACTACAAACGCACAGTGCTGCTCTCCAATCCATTGCATTAGTTGCTGGAATGCACCGCAGAAGTTTGATAATTTAAAAGAAAGGGGGAAAAACATGTTTAAAAATAATTTAATTTCTTAGACTTAGTTTTAGAAAACCATGCTCTCCAACAGCTGAAACCAACACCATGTGGCCTCTGTTGTGCTGCATTAATGGAGCCATTCCATGATATGAAATGGCACAACTAGGACCGGAGTTTCTTCCGTCAGACTGTACATCAGTACAATGGTGTTCCTTCAGAAACAAGACGAAAAACCCTTTGAATATTTGTAGCACCACAAATAATTCCTTGTATCACTTAGAAAGGGGCCCAAGTTAAAAAAAAAATCAGATCAGGATCCATATTTTGAGCACACCACAGCTGGAGGGTGCTTGGGTTTGAGGTTTTGAATCAGCCTGTTATATGATGAGGAGTCAGCTGCAAAATTCAGCTCTTCCATTTGTATTTGATTTGGAATCTCCCCTCTAACTCTACATTGATAAGCTTTAGCAAGGTGGAGTGTTGAATCAAATCTATCTCTAATTCATGAATCCATAGGTCAAGTTCTCTATTTACCTAAAACCAATGCATTGTTCCCACCACCCTTTGACATGAGATTAATAGTGGATATGATTAATCAGGAGAATGTAATACCCAAACTATAGTGATAGCTTTACTAAAGCCAGGTAAAGGCCACTCTTTAGCAGCCAGTTTCACTTCTGAGTTGCAGCTACAAAGTCCTGAAGCAGATGATCCTACAGAGAATTATGCCCATGACAGAACAAATTTTGAGTGATGATCAGGCAGGTTCCTGACCAAATCAAAGCTCTTTGACCAAGTGTTAGTACTTGCTACATACCTTGGGAACAGATTTCAAGGGAAGAAGAAAACTAGAGCTGCCTTTTTTGACCTTACAGCAACCTATGACATCCACTGGCATACTGATCTGCTGTACAAGATGTCAAGAATTTTTACTAGTTGGGTTGTCATGGCAACTGATGCTCCAAGGTAGATGTTATAGGTGTCTCTGGGCCACTAAATTAGCACCTCGAGATTCTAAAAGAATGGATTCCTCCAGGACTTGGTGCTTACACCATCTTTATTTAATGTACTCAGCAATGACCTATACTGAAACTAATTCCAGATGGTTCATCTATGCTGATGATATCTGCCTGGCCTCAAGGGATCGTGATTTCCAAAAGATTGAAAAGAATCTGTTCAGTGATTTGGCTACCTTAGGTGACTATTATATGCCATGTTGGTCCCAGGATATTAGAGAGACAAGATGGGTGAGGTAATATATTTCATTGGACCAACGTGAGTCAAGCTTTCAAATTTAGACAGAGTTCGTCTTCAGGTCTGGGAAATTTACTCAGAGTGTCACAGCTGAATACAAGATGGAACAGATTGTTTAGTCTAATTAGTTAACACGTATTTCAAGGAGCCATTTGAGGTGAAGTGGCCTATTATCACCTGTCCATTCGAAAGGAGGAAAGGAAGGAGGAGAGAAAAAGCAGCTGGGAGTGGGGATGGCTAGGGCATTATAGATTGTTGTAATAAGCAATAAATCCAGTGTGTCTATTCAGTCCATGATTGTTAGTGTTCAGCAAAGTTATGGATTTAACCAAGTACTTCAAAGACTGTGTCTACTTTCACTATGCTCAGAGCCAACTTGAGCTTCCCATTTTTTGAATGGTCAGTGGCTGGCACACAATCCAATGCCATCATATCCAGGGGTTATTCTACATCACACACTCACCACATAAACACACCATCTCTGTCAGGATTGCCTCCCCACTCTGAACTCTAGGGTACAGATGAGGAGACCCGCATGAAAAAACAAATAACCCCCCGAAGCTTATTTTACCAGCTTGGGTTAAAATGTTTTTCCCCAGAACACATCTTCTTCTGTATCTGGACCTGGTACACTGCCACCACCAAACTAGGTTTAGGGTAGTTTGGGACCCTTCTTTCCCTTTCCACTAACCCCCCAAACTTCTTCCTTCCCTGGGAAGCTTGAAAGAAAAAAAATAAACCTCGCCTGCTCCTGCGAGATGTGCCCGATCCAAAACCAGGATCTTACACAATGGAAAACAAGCAGTCAGCTTCTTAAAAGAAAGATTTTAATAAAAGAAAAAAAGAAAGGAATAAATCCCTTATAACCATCAATAGAACAGCATCTACCATAATTAACAAAAGGATTCAGAAACCAAACCTCTCCCCGAGGCAACTTTCTCCCACTGTTGATATCTCTGCTGAAGCTTACAATCTCAAGAAGCACCCAGCCAACCCTCACCACTGAGAACCCTCCAAGTGATAAAAAGAAGGTAAACTTACTGACTACAGTACTTGATAGAATCTATAGTTACAGCGAAAGACATAGCTGTGTTCATCCCATAGCCGAGGTGAACAGAGAGAGACCCAGAGAGAAACTGAAACTTAAAATCCTTTGTCTCCTGAGGAATTTCTCATTGGTCAGTTGTCCACCTCTCAGGTTACCTTTAGCTTAACCCCTTACAGGTAAACACTAATTCTAGGCTACTTCACACTTATGACAATCTCACAAAAGTAGCTCATATAATCAAGAGCAGAAAATGTCTCCTGAACAATCTAGTAGTATCCATCTGGAGAACCAGCACACAAACATTGCACAGTTTAGGGCAGGCTCTGTTCTGCTCATCTGATAAATACACTGTTCCAGTTTGGTTAAATTCTGCCACAAAGTCTGATTAATAATGAGAATTATCACAGGCACACTGAAGCCCGCAAGTCTTGTATGGTTATTGGTCTTAGACAATATCTTCCCACCTAAAATCCAGCAGAATACTGCCAACAACTAATCATCTCAGTACAGCAAATGCTTTGCTTGAAACTGTTCAGAGATATGTGGGATGCACATGGATACCAAATACACAGCAGAAATCCTACTGTACTGCACACTGTCCATCCAAATGATAACTTCACTCTGGATGGACAGAATAGAGAAAGCCTCTGCCACTATCAGGTACTCCTACATCAAGGTAAGTGCTGATGAAGTTACCTAGTTTGGGGATCCAGCACTGCCTCTGAAATCTATAACTTAACACGTTTAGGTGTGGTGTGGTTCACTGTCCCAAGACCAGCCAGGCCTGGTGCATCCAGGACAGCCAGTTGTGCATAGGTAGTGCTGTGTAGGATGCTGTACCCCTGCTGGATGGTTGCTGTTTTTGTGATGGGTTCCTCAGAGGTCTTCTCAAGCTGAACACTGCCAATTGGCCAGACCATTTAGCTGTGGTTTTTTATGTAATTGTTCATCCTTGTTTTTTAACCTTGTCTCGTCCACACTCAATCCACTCAAAGTCTCTCTTTCTCTCTGTCTCATGCGCGCACATACACACACACACCTTGAAAACATTTTCCTTTTCAATGATGATATTTCTAACAAAAGTGCCACAGTGCTAAAATAGTTACCAGCACAATAATGTCTGCTAATAAAGACTTTCTCCCAGGTGATGTTTAAAATGGATTCATAGTGCATTTAGATTTTTGAATCTGTTTAGTTCATAGATTTATATTTTAGGAGAGGAGAAGTTGCCATACTGTAAACATGGTTTGAAACAGACAAATCTTCTCCTGATGTGACTGTGAGCAATTACTCTATACCCGTGCTTTTTAGAAACACAATTTTATGATGTTCTCATATTTCCATTCTCTAAATCCTCAGAGGACAGATGCATTCTGACTGGTGACAGACTTGGAGCGGCTGGAATCCTGAAAACATCTCTGTTTAATCTGGCTCAAACAATGACATAGCCTTTATAACATTTTGACATCCATCACTGGCTGTCACACTGCTAAAAAAAAAAAACAACCTGATGACTGCAGTATCTGACACATGAACTATGAGTCATGGGCATCAAATCATCATCACATGATCCACCAAATGCCTTAGTGCATTGTAGTAGACATTATGCGGCTGAATGTCACCACAATGGAGCTCTGCAGTAATATAATGACCAAGTATGGTGCTTTGAACTGAACCTTGGGAATTTATAGATTTTACTTATTTTAAAAAGTCATTCTTAACTTTAAGATTTAAGTCTTTGATCTACTTCAACCATGAACAGACTACAACTGATCGATTGTGGTCTGTGATTGAGATATAGATAGATAGATAGATAGATAGATAGATAGATAGATAGATAGATA